>WNGS01072167.1:0-19912 GCA_020271785.1 Procambarus virginalis | reverse complement strand
CCAACCATCCCAAATTCGATACCTGAGCCATATTTTGGAGCCAAATTCTGGCTCTCTGCACGTATTCGCAGTTTGAAATTGACTTTTTATACCGAAAATATGCAATTACTGAAAGCGGCGGTGGGTCACATTTTGCCCAAACCCCCCTGCAGTTTTCAAAATATCCCAAACATCCCAATTCGACACCTGAGCCATATTTTGGAGCCAAATTCTGGCTCTCTGCAAGTATTCGCAGTTTGAAATTCCGACTTTTTATACCGAAAATATGCCAATTACTGAAAGCGGCAGTGGGTCACATTTTGCCCAAACCCCCCTGCAGTTTTCAAAATATCCCAACATCCCAAATCCGATACCTGAGCCATATTTTGGAGCCAAAATCTGGCTCTCTGCACGTATTCGCAGTTTGAAATTCCGAATTTTTATACCGAAATATGCCAATTACTGAAAGCGGTGGTGGGTCACATTTTGCCCAAACCTCCCCTGCAGTTTTCAAAATATCCCAAACATCCCAAATTCGACACCTGAGCCATATTTTGGAGCCAAATTCTGGCTCTCTGCACGTATTCGCAGTTTGAAATTCCGACATTTTATACCGAAAATATGCCAATTACTGAAAGCAACGGTGCGTCACATTTTGCCCAAACCCCCCTGCAGTTTTCAAAATATCCCAAACATCCCAATTCGATACCTAAGCCATATTTTGGACCAAATTCTGGCTCTCTGCACGTATTCGCAGTCTGAAATTCCGACTTTTTATACCGAAAATATTCCAGTTACTGAAAGCGGCGGTTGGTCACATTTTGCCCAAACCCCCTGCAGTTTTCAAAATATCCCAAACATCCCAAATTTGATATCTGAGCCATATTTTCGAGCCGAATTCTGGCTCTCTGCACGTATTCGCAGTTTGAAATTCCGACTTTTTATACCGAAAATATTCCTGTTACTGAAAGCGGCGGTGGGTCACATTTTGCCCAAACCCCCCTGCAGTTTTCTAAATATCCCAAACATCCCAATTCGACACCTGAGCCATATTTTGGAGCCAAACTCTGGCTCTCTGCACGTATTCACAGTTTGAAATTCCGACTTTTTATACCGAAAATATGCCAATTACTGAAAGCGGTGGTGGGTCACATTTTGCCCAAACCCCCCTGCAGTTTTCAAAATATCCCAAACATCCCAAATTCGATACCTGAGCCAAATTTTGGAGCCAAATTCTGGCTCTCTGCACGTATTCGCAGTTTGAAATTCCGAATTTTTAATCCGAAAATATGCCAATTACTGAAAGCGGTGGTGGGTCACATTTTGCCCAAACCCCCTGCAGTTTTCAAAATATCCCAAACATCCCAAATTCGACACCTGAGCCATATTTGGAGCCAAATTCTGGCTCTCTGCACGTATTCGCAGTTTGAAATTCCGACATTTTATACCGAAAATATGCCAATTACTGAAAGCAACGGTGGGTCATATTTTGCCCAAACCCCCCTGCAGTTTTCAAAATATCCCAAACATCCCAAATTCGATACCTAAGCCATATTTTGGAGCCAAATTTGGCTCTCTGCACGTATTCGGAGTTTGAAATTCCGACTTTTTATACCGAAAAAATGCCAATTACTTAAAGCGGCGGTGGGTCACATTTTGCCCAAACCCCCCTGCAGTTTTCAAAATATCCCAAACATCCCAAATTCGATACCTGAGCCATATTTTGGAGCCAAATTCTGGCTCTCTGCACGTATTCGCAGTTTGAAATTCTGAATTTTTATACCGAAAATATGCCAATTACTGAAAGCGGCGGTGGGTCACATTTTGCCCAAACCCCCCTGCAGTTTTCAAAATATCCCAAACATCCCAAATTCGACACCTGGGCCATATTTTGGAGCCAAATTCTGGCTCTCTGCACGTATTCGCATTTTGAAATTCAGAATTTTTATTTCGAAAATATGCCAATTACTGAAAGCGGTGGTGCATCACATTTTGCCCAAACCCCCCTGCAGTTTTCAAAATATCCCAACATCCCAAATTCGACACCTGAGCCATATTCTGGCTCTCTGGAAGTATTCGCAGTTTGAAATTCCGAATTTTTATACCGAAAGTATGCCAATTACTGAAAGCGGGGTGGGTTACATTTTGCCCAAACCCCCCTGCAG
Source organism: Procambarus virginalis (assembly GCA_020271785.1). Lineage (NCBI taxonomy): Eukaryota > Metazoa > Arthropoda > Malacostraca > Decapoda > Cambaridae > Procambarus > Procambarus virginalis. The sequence goes on along the minus strand of WNGS01072167.1, from coordinate 17,768 downwards.
TTTTCAAAATATCCCAAACATCCTAAATTCGATACCTGAGCCATATTTTGGAGACAAATTCTGGCTCTCTGCACGTATTCGCAGTTTGACGTTCCGAATTTTTATACCGATGAGTCACACATGGTGAGTCACACATATACTAGTCTTGCTCCACACCCACCCAACTGGGCGGCAGCTTTACAGTCATGTGCATGCATTACCTACAGTAAGCAAATTTTGGATACGTCGCTAAGATTCCTGGCAGTACACCATTATGAATGAAGTACTTACACATTTCTTGGACACCATTGATGGTGTTATCTCTGAATTCCGCAATTTTTCACATTCCATTATGTAATGTCTTTCATTATATTATGAAAGTATGTGAATAGTTCTGCTGACAGAGTTTACATTTAGTCAAATCTACATCAGCAGATGTTACAAATTCCCAGAGGTACTTGTAGCCGAGCCTAAGCCTAGCAGTGTTAACATCTAGAAGTCTGTTAACCTTATTGGATGACCCTTAGACGTGCGGTTCTTCCAACATAACAGAATGATGATAGATGGAGCAACTGGTGTGAATTTAATTTTGCTTCAAGTCTACGAGATTTTGTTGATGTTCCCTGAATATTACTGCCCTCAGGCTGCTCAAAGGCAGTCCAAGTTGGTAACCACTTCCCTCTTTATGAGCAAAAATCTTTGCTAACTCAACAGTTCTATCATGCATTCGGAGACCAATATGGGAAGGAATCCACAGGAGACAAACTCTGACTCCACCATTGATTATTTCGCCATATCTGTCTAGCTTCAGAGATAAGCACGTCACAGTTATGCCTCGGGGAGCTGAGGGCAGTCAAGGATGACAAGGAGTCACTTACAATTAGCGTGTCAACTTTGGATTCATATACGCGCTCGAGTGCAAGGATTATGGCAACCAATTCTGTTTGAAGAATTCCCCGCGGCCCGGTCCTCTCGAGGGACGCTACGGACGTAAGGACGCTCGAGGGACGCTACGGACGTAAGGACGCTCGAGGGACGCTACGGACGTAAGAACGCTCGAGGGACGCTACGGACGTAAGAGCGCTCGAGGGACGCTACGGACGTAAGGACGCGCGAGGGACGCTACGGATGTAAGGACGCTCGAGGGACGCTACGGACGTAAGAACGCTAGAGGGACGCTACGGACGTAAGAACGCTCGAGGGACGCTACGGACGTAAGGACGCTCGAGGGACGCTACGGACGTAAGGACGCTCGAGGGACGCTACGGACGTAAGGACGCTCGAGGGACGCTACGGATGTAAGGACGCTCGAACAACGTCCTCCATAATAATCATGTAATCATAGGTGGCAAGAGCAGCTGATTAAAAAATGAAGGTTCCGTGAAAACAAAGTGATAAGAGCAGGTAAGAAGATTTAAGTTGTTTAAGAATAAAAGTAATATAACAAGATTAAAACAAAACAAAACAAAAAGTGAATAAGAAGCTAGTAAGAAAAAATTCTGAAAACTCAATGGTTATTTTGGAAAAGAAAGAAGGAAGGAAGGAATTGTAGCAAGAAGACTCGTGGAAAATACTGGATAAATATTGGCTTGGAAAAAGGGTTGCTGATTTATGGAATAAATTACCGGTAAAATAATAGACGTGGAATCGGATGTATTGTTTCATGCGTGGGCTTGACATGTATTGTTTCATGCGTGGGCTTGACATGTATTGTTTCATGCGTGGGCTTGACATGTATTGTTTCATGCGTGGGCTTGACATGTATTGTTTCATGCGTGGGCTTGACATGTATTGTTTCATGCGTGGGCTTGACATGTATTGTTTCATGCGTGGGCTTGACATGTATTGTTTCATGCGTGGGCTTGACATGTATTGTTTCATGCGTGGGCTTGACATACATATGAATGAGAACCTGTCCTCGGGGAGGGAAATCCGCTCACGGGAATGGATTAAGAACGATTACATAATTAGTGCTATTGTCTATCCTCTATCCATGGTGACGTTCGGGTAAGGTTTAGTTAGGTTATGTTTTGGTTAAATTTCATTATGTTTGATTACGTTAATATGGTAAATTATTGACGATAAGTATGAAATATGGAATTCTAAAACTTTGAGTGTAACTGAGAATTCCGTTCACAGAAAACCAAACTATTGAAAGAAAACGCTTTCACCATATACTTTTTATATTTTAATCAACAATTCATAATACAATAAAGTTATAACTTGAAAATAATCTTTGCTAAGGACAAAGGTTCACTTGCCAATTTACACGTAGACTATTACTGAAACTGTAATATAATTTCAGACCATCACAAATATCTAGATAACTATCCAGGTCGTTTGAAGTGATGGGGGGGGGAGGTGTTCATGGTAATGAATTTGGTCTGAGGATGGGCTCGTTTGCATGGATATAAAGAGGAGCTATCTCGCATGTGCCGTTAGGCCTTCTGCAATTAACTTATATTATGAAAATTAAGACTAAGAATGGAGAATGTTAACAGTAAAGAATGAAGTGGAAGTAGGTGCAGTGTAATTAAAGTCTGATCAATGGAATTCATGAAAGAAAAATCAAATATGAATATGACTAGTTTAGACGTACGTAGATCAGTGGATGAGCAGAGCTGCAGGGAAGATGGTGTGTATGAGGCGCCACAAATGATAATATAGTGCAGAAATGGTGCGAGTGTGAATAATTTGCCAAATGGTGTGGATTATGGCACTGTACCAGATGACTGGGGGAGGGGAAAGGAAAAAAATATTCTTGCATCATTGTATGAGGGATATAAGGAATTATATAAGGAATGAGGGTTATAAGGAATGAGATAACAGCAAAAGTATAACTCTCGCTCTCGGAGAAAGGAAACCTATATTTAGGCTTATCGAGGTTACTCCTCAGGCCAAATACTGACCTTCTCCAGATAGCAACCCACAACAGTTGCCAAACTCCCGGGGACCTATTTAACTTCGAAGTGAAAAAGAGATATCAGGAGAAGGAAAATGTGCCCAACCGTTTATGTCCTGTCTGAGGAATAAACCCAAGTGTCTTGGTTCTGCGCCATGGACATGGACCGCTGTGCCACTGGAGTACATGTTGACATCTCGCTAATCTCATTTCAGGCACACAGAAATCACAATAGCGTGGTGACGCATCAATGAACTCAACAAATAGCTCAGTCGACTAAGGCAGCGTCTGGGATGATCTCAGACGTAGGTTAGAATCCTCGTCACGGCCCTTGTGGTTTTTCTCATTTCAAGGATTTCACGTTCACTCCTATTATACATGCTGTACCTTATCCACACTCAGGGTACTGACAAACACAGTCACCTCACTCGTCTTCCTTGCCAGAGATCTCACTCTGAGAGAGAGGAAGCGCGAGAGTTACAGGCGTCGGACGTATCCAGGGTGAGAAGAGCCTCGGTAGCTGTGTTTGTCAGTCTCGTTCTAAGGAACGTTTTCCAGTGAATAATAGTGTGGAGGAGGTTCATGCGTGGTTCTGCGCGGTGCCAAAGGTGGTTCTGGGGTGTGGCTCTGACGGCCTCCAAAGGTATCACCGTGGCGGGAGCAGGCGTGAACCTCAGCGATGGCTAAGGGGTGTTGGCTTTCATGAATACATAAGAACATAAGAATGAAGGTAACTGCAGAAGGCCTATTGGCCCGTAAGAAGCAGCTCCTATTTATAACCACCCAATCCCACTCATATACATGTCCAACCCACGTTTGAAACAATCAAGGGGCCCCACCTCTATCAAGTTACGCGGTAATTGGTTTCACAAATCAACAACCCTGTTACCGAACCAGTATTTACCCAGGTCTTTCCTAAATCTAAACTTATCCAATTTATACCCATTGTTTCGTGTTCTGTCTTGTGCTGATACTTTTAATATCCCTATTAATATCCCTTTTGTTATGCCCATTCATCCACTTGTACACCTCTATCATGTCACCCTTAGTTCTTCGCCTTTCTTGAGTATGTAATTTAAGTTTTGCCAATCTTCTTCATATGAAAGGTTTCTAATTTAAAAGATTAACTTTGTCATCCTACGTTGGACGCATTCTAGTGAATTTATATCCATTCTATAGTATGGCGACCAAAACTGAACTGCATAATCTAAATGGGACCTAACCAGAGCAAGATATAGCTGAAGAACCACACCAGGTGTTTTGTTACTAACGCTTCGATTAATAAATCCCAGTGTCCTATTTGCCTTATTACAAACATTAATGCATTGATCCTTTGGTTTTAAATTCTCACTAATCATAACTCCCAGATCTCTTTCGCAATCCGACTTCTCAATCTCAACACCATCTAGCTCGTATCTTGTAACTCTATCATCATTACCTAGCCTCAAAACTTTACATTTATCAGCATTAAACTGCATCTGCCAATCTTTTGACCATTTCAAAACCCTATTTAGATTGACCTGAAGTGATAGTGAGTCTTCATCCGTGTTTATTTCCCTATCAATTTTTGTGTTATCGGCAAATTTGAAAATGTTGTTACTCAAACCTGAATCTAAATCATTTATATACATTATAAACAACAGAGGTCCCAGGACAGAACCTTGAGGCACTCCACTAACAACATTTTCCCACTCTGACTTAACCCCATTTATATTAACTCTCCGTTTCCTTTGGTATAGCCATGCCCTCATCCAGCTTAACATGGCACCCCCAATACCATGAGCCTCTATCTTTTTAATCAGTCTTTCTACCATGGGTGTTGTCCCTGAGGGGAGGCTCGCGTGGCTTCTAAGGATCAGGAGTGGTAGATCTGAAAGTCTGAGACATGACTGAGGGTAAATCCGAGCCTAAAGGTGAGTTAGGGGTCTTTGTGAATCTTGAGGGGGGTCACGTGTAGGTACAAGGATCAAGTGAAGCCTGAGGGCCAGATGAGACACTGAAGCCCATCTCTACGACCACAGACAAGAAGTTAAACAAAAACGCATCTCAAACAGTAAACAGAATCTTAAGAGGAACAGCGAGAGACAAGACTGATCTTAAGACTAACCCAGTTAGGCCAAACACTGGTGATTAACACATGTCACCGCCTCTCCAGTTTCAGAATAATAGACCTCGGAATTAACAGTTTACTCCTTGCTTCAATTCCAGTATTAACACCAAATGTCATACCACATCCGTCTTGGAATTATTTAGTTCAGTCTCAAGAGAGTCAAGAAGCCTGCCACACACTTGCTGAAGGGAGAAATTATGGCGAAACCAACCATATCAACCTGCTCAATTTATTTACCCATCTACTCATTCATCCGCCCATTAATTAATTCATTCATTCAAATTAATATATTATCCAACAATCCACTTACCCATAAGCTTTTAAGCCGCTGCACCAAAACCATTAACTACCCAAACCCATACACATGTCAATGATGAAAAGCCACACGCCACCTTATAGCAGAACAAGCAAGCTTTAGATTACAATATACTTTTATATCAAGTCGAGGCCTTTGCAGAGATCGATTTTCAATACGCAATGCTTTTCCATATCCTGTACATATACATCAGGAAACCATTAGCGAAAAAGCATACCTCTGGTCGCCCCAAACCAGAGGACGCTAGTCCCGGCTTACATGGTTTTTGACGAGCGTGCCCAGAGGACAGGGCAGAGGACGAGGGTGCCCAGAGGACAGGGCAGAGGACGAGCATGCCCGGAAGACAGGGCAGAGGACGAGCATGCCCGGAGGACAGGGCAGAGGGCGAGCATGCCCGGAGGACAGGGCAGAGGACGAGCATGCCCGGAGGACAGGGCAGAGGACGAGCATGCCCGGAGGACAGGGCAGAGGACGAGCATGCTCGGAGGACAGGGCAGAGGGCGAGCATGCCCGGAGGACAGGGCAGAGGACGAGCATGCCCGGAGGACAGGGCAGAGGACGAGCATGCCCGGAGGACAGGGCAGAGGACGAGCATGCCCGGAGGACAGGGCAGAGGACGAGCATGCCCGGAGGACAGGGCAGAGGGCGAGCATGCCCGGAGGACAGGGCAGAGGACGAGCATGCCCGGAGGACAGGGCAGAGGACGAGCATGCCCGGAGGACGACAAATGGGAACATTGAAAAAAATTTTCGTCAGTGTTCCAAGTGATAACACTGACTGTGACAACAAGTGCTTCACTGACGAATTTTTTCGAACCACAACGCTGTAAATGCTTCACCCACGTACTGCAAATACAAATAATCGCCAACAGAGCCTAAACACCTAGCCTAACCAGTGCCTAAATATGTACAACATGGTAATATAAAATAAGATTTAATTTATATTTGAGAAAATTCCTGTTTTTAATGAACAGGCCGTTAAAATTTATGAATGCGTCTTTGGGGTCGACCGCTGGATGGAATGGACTTGGTCTGAGGACGGGTTGAGTTGTGAGTCGTGTGTAAACCGTTTTTCATTCATAAACAGAGGGGGTTTGGCGGGTGCATGGAATTGACTTTGGCTTTTGTTTATGAGGACGGGCTGCCGTGCTGAAAGACGCCGCCTACAACAGGACGCCTTCCGGAATGAAAACAGACATCTGTTTGTGGCGGAAATTATTGTTCTTCTGAACAAGAGATAAACCACCCTCTGGCACGGGAGGGGCAACAGATACCCCAGAATGGAAATAAACCATCTTTCGTGAAAGGACAACCGTATTCTGGAATGGAAATAAACCAAACGGTACGGAAATAAAATTGTAGTCTGGAATTGGAAAGGAAAGGGTTTTTACATGGGACTGACCAGACTTAATTGAAAAGGAGAAACCCATTTGTTGCTGAACGCATTTTTTTTTAACCGGGATTAACAACAGAAACATTCTATAATTATATAGATATATTCTATAATTACAGGCTTTGTGATATTTTTCCCTCTCGGATTATAACGATTTGCTGCCTCCATAACGTGCTTTTCAATAGCGGCTGATATCCAAAATAATTTCAAATGAATCTAAGAATAGTCGTAAGGCTACACACTAGTTGCCCTTCAAACAGGGCATGACAATGTGAATGATTCAGCGAGCGTTATATACCTTAGGAAGAATCAATCAGCGCATAATATATATTTAAGCAAAATTAATTGTGTTAAATTGTAAAATACATCTGGAAAAACTATGAGAAAATTTTGAGGTGATAAAAAACTCTTAAAAAGCGTTTCTCCAAATGGGGGGTCAGGACTTGTAATATAAAAATATAATTGATATGTATATATATTTGTGTAAATGATTATATATATATATAATCATGACAAGGGCCGTGACGAGGGTTCGAACCTACGTCTGAGAGCATCCCAGACGCTACCCTAATCGACTGCGCTACAACATGGTAAAAAGAATTGCAACCAGAAGTTCTACTGCCCTTACTTGGACCCTGCAGCCTCTCCGAGACATAAACCAGGACTTTTACGCAATTCTCCCATGCACTCGAGCTCTGTCAATAGGCCGTTCTACACCATTCTGTGTAATGAAGTAAGGACGAAGAGGTAGAACGACAATTCTGTAGTTAGTACAGTCGGCTCAACCGATTTATCCGTTCAAGGCGAGTGGTTTAGGCATATTTTCACATAAACATTGCCTCTGTTCTCCTAACAGTAAATAGGCACTTGACAGGTAGTCCCAATAGGTAGAGGAGATCCCCGATAAGTATAACAGACTTCCTTTTCCCGACAAAACACCCAAAATGTGGGTCCTGGCTCACCCTCTGGGTTTCGACACTGCCGCCGGGCGGTCCTATTCAACCAGCCCGTCCTCCTAAAGGCTTCTCAACGTCAAGAAAACGGTCAATTTAAAGTGTCCTCTCCTAACCTTCCAGAGGACCCAAAACAGAAATCGGTGACAGTTCGTCACTTTAGCGAGCCGCTTCCATTTTCTAGTACGATAATTTTGGCCTTATGTAACGCATACGAGCGAAAAAGCGACGTTCTTTTTAGGAGGACAGGTTGATTCAAGGGTCCGGATTGTTATGACGCCTGGCGCACTTATCGCTTGGGATCACAGAGAAGTTGATGGATTTTCTTCTGTTTTCTAGCTGGTCCTTTGGGCGGGGAAGCGTTGTCCAGCTCCACCGGCTTGAGCCCCTCGAGGCTCACAACATCATGAGGGGCTTAGGATGTGGTGGGCTACTAGCTTTTGCTCTGCCGGAGGTCAGATAAGAAGACTTTGCCGGAAGATTTCCGTTTTTGCCATTTTGGGTACGAGTTTACGGAGGGCCATAGTTTTGCTGCGATTTTGTTTAGCTACCCAGTTTTATCTGTGTATGATGTGGGACCGTGCTTGCCTCTCTGAGGAACTCCTGGAGCTCCAAACATCCGACGACAGGCGACGTTATTATGGCCATATTTTGTTCTGATTCATGTATTTATTATGCACCCCATATCCATCCCGTGGGCGGTGGTGGAAAGGGTTACAGAGGCATATGATGGGTTCCCCGTCATACGCCTCTATATTTTTATATCTCAAGTGATTCTTCAACAAGAGGCTCACAAGTCTCTATACAAAGCAAGCACCTAATCTTGCTCCACACCCACCAACTGGGCGGCAACTTTATAATCATGTGCATACATTATATACAGTAAGCAAATTTTGGCTGCTTCGCAAAGATTCCTGGCAGTACATCATTATGAATGAAGTACTTACACAGTTCTTGGACCACCATTGGTGGTGTTATCTCTGAATTCCACGATTTTTTCACATTCCATTATATAATGACGCAAAGTATATGAATAGTTCTGCTGGCAGAGTTTACATTTAGTCAATCTACATCAGCAGATGTTGCAAACTCCCAGAGGTACTTGAAGTCGAGCCTAAGCCTAGCAGTGGTAACATCTGAAGTCTGCTAACATTATTGGATGACTCGTAGACGAGATTTTATGTTCTTCCTGCACAATAGAATGATGATCGAGTAACTGGTGTGAATTTCACTTTGCCTCAAGTCTACGAGATTTTGTTGAATTTCCCGGAATATTACTGCCCTCAGGCTGCTCAAAGGCAGTCCAAGATGCTAATCAATTCCCTCTTTATGAGCAAAACCCTTGGCTAACTCATCAGTTCTATCCTGCATTCGGAGACCAATATGGGAATTTGACTTTACATGTTACGTTCCCCTTTAAGGGATCGTCGGGGGTATATATGCCTCCACTGCCCTCGTTTCCCCTCGATCAACAACACCCAGGATGTTACTTAAACCCTTGTCTACCCCATGTCTTCAACAAGAATATATTCTTAGGTCTTTTTCTCGTGATATGAAGGCCTCATAATTTACACTACATACGTCCCAAAATGGAATTCATTCTCGAAATACAGAACATAAATTGTAATCACAAGGCCGCATAACTCGCCCCATCCTCCAAAACATTAATGGTGCAAATGAACAAAATATNCCCAACCCCTGCAGTTTTCAAAATATCCCAAACATCCCAAATTCGACACCTGAGCCATATTTTGGAGCCAAATTCTGGCTCTCTGCACGTATTCGCAGTTTGAAATTCCGACATTTTATACCGAAAATATGCCAATTACTGAAAGCAACGGTGCGTCACATTTTGCCCAAACCCCCCTGCAGTTTTCAAAATATCCCAAACATCCCAAATTCGATACCTGAGCCATATTTTGGAGCCAAATTCTGGCTCTCTGCAAGTATTCGCAGTTTGAAATTCCGATTTTTTATACCGAAAATATGCCAATTACTGAAAGCGGCGGTGGGTCACATTTTGCCCAAACCCCCCTGCAGTTTTCAAATATCCAAACATCCCAAATTCGATACCTGAGCCATATTTTGGAGCCAAATTCTGGCTCTCTGCACGTATTCGCAGTTTGAAATTCCGACTTTTTATACCGAAAAAATGCCAATTACTGAAAGCGGCGGTGGGTCACATTTTGCCCAAACCCCCCTGCAGTTTTCAAAATATCCCAAACAACCCAAATTCGATACCTGAGCCATATTTTGGAGCCAAATTCTGGCTCTCTGCACGTATTCGCAGTTTGAAATTCCGAATTTTTATACCGAAAATATGCCAATTACTGAAAGCGGCGTGGGTCACATTTTGCCCAAACCCCCCCTGCAGTTTCAAAATATCCCAAACATCCCAAATTCGATACCTGAGCCATATTTTGGAGCCAAATTCTGGCTCTCTGCAAGTATTCGCAGTTTGAAATTCCGACTTTTTATACCGAAAATATGCCAATTACTGAAAGCGGCAGTGGGTCACATTTTGCCCAAACCCCCTGCAGTTTTCAAAATATCCCAAACATCCCAAATTCGATACCTGAGCCATATTTTGGAGCCAAATTCTGGCTCTCTGCACGTATTCGCAGTTTGAAATTCCGACTTTTTATACCGAAAATATGCCAATTACTGAAAGCGGCAGTGGGTCACATTTTGCCCAAACCCCCCTGCAGTTTTCAAAATATCCCAAACATCCCAAATTCGACACCTGAGCCATATTTTGGAGCCAAATTCTGGCTCTCTGCACGTATTCGCAGTTTGAAATTCCGACTTTTTATACCGAAAATATGCCAATTACTGAAAGCAACAGTGGGTCACATTTTGCCCAAACCCCCTGCAGTTTTCAAAATATCCCAAACATCCCAAATCGATACCTGAGCCATATTTTGGAGCCAAATCTGGCTCTCTGCACGTATTCGCAGTTTGAAATTCCGAATTTTTATACCGAAAATATGCCAATTACTGAAAGCGGTGGTGTCACATTTTGCCCAACCCCCCTGCAGTTTTCAAAATATCCCAAACATCCTAAATTCGACACCTGAGCCATATTTTGGAGCCAAATTCTGGCTCTCTGCACGTATTCGCAGTTTGAAATTCCGACATTTTATACTGAAAATATGCCAATTACTGAAAGCACGGTGCGTCACATTTTGCCCAAACCCCCCTGCAGTTTTCAAAATATCCCAAACATCCCAAATTCGATACCTAAGCCATATTTTGGACCCAAATTCTGGCTCTCTGCACGTATTCGCAGTCTGAAATTCCGACTTTTTATACCGAAAATATTCCAGTTACTGAAAGCGGCGGTTGGTCACATTTTGCCCAAACCCCCCTGCAGTTTTCAAAATATCCCAAACATCCCAAATTTGATATCTGAGCCATATTTTCGAGCCGAATTCTGGCTCTCTGCACGTATTCGCAGTTTGAAATTCCGACTTTTTATACCGAAAATATTCCTGTTACTGAAAGCGGCGGTGGGTCACATTTTGCCCAAACCCCCCTGCAGTTTTCTAAATATCCCAAACATCCCAAATTCGACACCTGAGCCATATTTGGAGCCAAACTCTGGCTCTCTGCATGTATTCACAGTTTGAAATTCCGACTTTTTATACCGAAAATATGCCAATTACTGAAAGCGGTGGTGGGTCACATTTTGCCCAAACCCCCCTGCAGTTTTCAAAATATCCCAAACATCCCAAATTCGATACCTGAGCCAAATTTTGGTGCCAAATTCTGGCTCTCTGCACGTATTCGCAGTTTGAAATTCCGAATTTTTATTCCGAAAATATGCCAATTACTGAAAGCGGTGGTGGGTCACATTTTGCCCAAACCCCCCTGCAGTTTTCAAAATATCCCAAACATCCCAAATTCGACACCTGAGCCATAATTTGGAGCCAAATTCTGGCTCTCTGCACGTATTCGCAGTTTGAAATTCCGACATTTTATACCGAAAATATGCCAATTACTGAAAGCAACGGTGGGTCATATTTTGCCCAAACCCCCCTGCAGTTTTCAAAATATCCCAAACATCCCAAATTCGATACCTAAGCCATATTTTGGAGCCAAATTTGGCTCTCTGAACGTATTCGGAGTTTGAAATTCCGACTTTTTATACCGAAAAAATGCCAATTACTTAAAGCGGCGGTGGGTCACATTTTGCCCAAACCCCCCTGCAGTTTTCAAAATATCCCAAACATCCCAAATTCGATACCTGAGCCATATTTTGGAGCCAAATTCTGGCTCTCTGCACGTATTCGCAGTTTGAAATTCTGAATTTTTATACCGAAAATATGCCCATTACTGAAAGCGGCGGTGGGTCACATTTTGCCCAAACCCCCCTGCAGTTTTCAAAATATCCCAAACATCCCAAATTCGACACCTGGGCCATATTTTGGAGCCAAATTCTGGCTCTCTGCACGTATTCGCATTTTGAAATTCAGAATTTTTATTTCGAAAATATGCCAATTACTGAAAGCGGTGGTGCATCACATTTTGCCCAAACCCCCCTGCAGTTTTCAAAATATCCCAAACATCCCAAATTCGACACCTGAGCCATATTCTGGCTCTCTGGAAGTATTCGCAGTTTGAAATTCCGAATTTTTATACCGAAAGTATGCCAATTACTGAAAGCGGGGGTGGGTTACATTTTGCCCAAACCCCCCTGCAGTTTTCAAAATATCCCAAACATCCTAAATTCGATACCTGAGCCATATTTTGGAGACAAATTCTGGCTCTCTGCACGTATTCGCAGTTTGACGTTCCGAATTTTTATACCGATGAGTCACACATGGTGAGTCACACATTTACTAGTCTTGCTCCACACCCACCCAACTGGGCGGCAGCTTTACAGTCATGTGCATGCATTACCTACAGTAAGCAAATTTTGGATACGTCGCTAAGATTCCTGGCAGTACACCATTATGAATGAAGTACTTACACATTTCTTGGACACCATTGGTGGTGTTATCTCTGAATTCCGCAATTTTTTCACATTCCATTATGTAATGTCTTTCATTATATTATGAAAGTATGTGAATAGTTCTGCTGACAGAGTTTACATTTAGTCAAATCTACATCAGCAGATGTTACAAATTCCCAGAGGTACTTGTAGCCGAGCCTAAGCCTAGCAGTGTTAACATCTAGAAGTCTGTTAACCTTATTGGATGACCCTTAGACGTGCGGTTCTTCCAACATAACAGAATGATGATAGATGGAGCAACTGGTGTGAATTTAATTTTGCTTCAAGTCTACGAGATTTTGTTGATGTTCCCTGAATATTACTGCCCTCAGGCTGCTCAAAGGCAGTCCAAGTTGGTAACCACTTCCCTCTTTATGAGCAAAAATCTTTGCTAACTCAACAGTTCTATCATGCATTCGGAGACCAATATGGGAAGGAATCCACAGGAGACAAACTCTGACTCCACCATTGATTATTTCGCCATATCTGTCTAGCTTCAGAGATAAGCACGTCACAGTTATGCCTCGGGGAGCTGAGGGCAGTCAAGGATGACAAGGAGTCACTTACAATTAGCGTGTCAACTTTGGATTCATATACGCGCTCGAGTGCAAGGATTATGGCAACAAATTCTGTTTGAAGAATTCCCCGCGGCCCGGTCCTCTCGAGGGACGCTACGGACGTAAGGACGCTCGAGGGACGCTACGGACGTAAGGACGCTCGAGGGACGCTACGGACGTAAGAACGCTCGAGGGACGCTACGGACGTAAGGACGCTCGAGGGACGCTACGGACGTAAGAACGCTCGAGGGACGCTACGGACGTAAGAACGCTCGAGGGACGCTACGGACGTAAGGACGCTCGAGGGACGCTACGGACGTAAGGACGCTCGAGGGACGCTACGGACGTAAGGACGCTCGAGGGACGCTACGGACGTAAGGACGCTCGAGGGACGCTACGGACGTAAGGACGCTCGAGGGACGCTACGGACGTAAGAACGCTCGAGGGACGCTACGGACGTAAGAACGCTCGAGGGACGCTACGGACGTAAGAACGCTCGAGGGACGCTACGGACGTAAGAACGCTCGAGGGACGCTACGGACGTAAGAACGCTCGAGGGACGCTACGGACGTAAGAACGCTAGAGGGACGCTACGGATGTAAGGACGCTCGAGGGACGTCCCTCCATAATAATCATGTAATCATAGGTGGCAAGAGCAGCTGATTAAAAAAGAAGGTTCCGTGAAAACAAAGTGATAAGAGCAGGTAAGAAGATTTAAGTTGTTTAAGAATAAACGTTATATAACAAGATTAAAACAAAACAAAACAAAAAGTGAATAAGAAGCTAGTAAGAAAAAATTCTGAAAACTCAATGGTTATTTTGGAAAAGAAAGAAGGTAGGAATTGTAGCAAGAAGACTCGTGGAAGATACTGGATAAATATTGGCTTGGAAAAAGGGGTTGCTGATTTATGGAATAAATTACCGGGTAACATAATAGACGTGGAATCGGATGTATTGTTTCATGCGTGGGCTTGACATGTATTGTTTCATGCGTGGGCTTGGCATGTATTGTTTCATGCGTGGGCTTGGCATGTATTGTTTCATGCGTGGGCTTGACATGTATTGTTTCATGCGTGGGCTTGACATGTATTGTTTCATGCGTGGGCTTGACATGTATTGTTTCATGCGTGGGCTTGGCATGTATTGTTTCATGCGTGGGCTTGACATGTATTGTTTCATGCGTGGGCTTGACATGTATTGTTTCATGCGTGGGCTTGACATGTATTGTTTCATGCGTGGGCTTGACATGTATTGTTTCATGCGTGGGCTTGACATGTATTGTTTCATGCGTGGGCTTGACATGTATTGTTCATGCGTGGGCTTGACATGTATTGTTTCATGCGTGGGCTTGACATGTATTGTTTCATGCGTGGGCTTGACATGTATTGTTTCATGCGTGGGCTTGACATGTATTGTTTCATGCGTGGGCTTGACATGTATTGTTTCATGCGTGGGCTTGACATGTATTGTTTCATGCGTGGGCTTGACATACATATGAATGAGAACCTGTCCTCGGGGAGGGAAATCCGCTCACGGGAATGGATTAAGAACGATTACATAATTAGTGCTGTTGTCTATCCTCTATCCATGGTGACGTTCGGGTAAGGTTTAGTTAGGTTATGTTTTGGTTAAATTTCATTATGTTTGATTACGTTAATATGGTAAATTATTGACGATAAGTATGAAATATGGAATTCTAAAACTTTGAGTGTAACTGAGAATTCCGTTCACAGAAAAGCAAACTATTGAAAGAAAACGCTTTCACCATATACTTTTTATATTTTAAATCAACAATTCATAATACAATAAAGTTATAACTTGAAAAATAATCTTTGTTAAGGACAAAGGTTCACTTGCCAATTTACACGTAGACTATTACTGAAACTGTAATATAATTTCAGACCATCACACATATCTAGATAACTATCCAGGTCGTTTGAAGTGATGGGGGGGGGAGGTGTTCATGGTAATGAATTTGGTCTGAGGATGGGCTCGTTTGCATGGATATAAAGAGGAGCTATCTCGCATGTGCCATTAGACCTTCTGCAATTAACTTATATTATGAAAATTAAGACTAAGAATGGGAGAACGTTAACAGTAAAGAATGAAGTGGAAGTAGGTGCAGTGTAATTAAAGTCTGATCAATGGAATTCATGAAAGAAAAATCAAATATGAATATGACTAGTTTAGACGTACGTAGGTAGATCAGTGGATGAGCAGAGCTGCAGGGAAGATGGTGTGTATGAGGTACCACAAATGATAAATATAGTGCAGAAATGGTGCGGGTGTGAATCATTTGTCAAATGGTGTGGGATTATGGCACTGTACCAGATGACTGGGGGGAGGGGAAAGGAAAAAAAATATTCTTGCATCATTGTATGAGGGAATATAAGGAATTATATAAGGAATGAGGTTATAAGGAATGAGATAACAGCAAAGGTATAACTCTCGCTCTCGGAGAAAGGAAACCTATATTTAGGCTTATCGAGGTTACTCCTCAGGCCAAATACTGACCTTCTCCAGATAGCAACCCACAACAGTTGCCAAACTCCCGGGGACCTATTTAACTTCGAAGTGAAAAAGAGATATCAGGAGAAGGAAAATGTGCCCAACCGTTTATGTCCTGTCTGAGGAATAAACCCAAGTGTCTTGGTTCTGCGCCGTGGACATGGACCGCTGTGCCACTGGAGTACATGTTGACATCTCGCTAATCTCATTTCAGGGCACACAGAAATCACAATAGCGTGGTGACACATCAATGAACTCAACAAATAGCTCAGTCGACTAAGGCAGCGTCTGGGATGATCTCAGACGTAGGTTAGAATCCTCGTCACGGCCCTTGTGGTTTTCTCATTTCAAGGATTTCACGTTCACTCCTATTATACATGTTGTACCTTATCCACACTCAGGGTACTGACAAACACAGTCACCTCACTCGTCTTCCTTGCCAGAGATCTCACTCTGAGAGAGAGGAAGCGGGAGAGTGACGTATCCAGGGTGAGAAGAGCCTCGGTAGCTGTGTTTGTCAGTCTCGTTCTAAGGAACGTTTTCCAGTGAATAATAGTGTGGAGGAGGTTCATGCGTGGTTCTGCGCGGTGCCAAAGGTGGTTCTGGGGTGTGGCTCTGACGGCCTCCAAAGGTATCACCGTGGCAGGAGCAGGCGTGAACCTCAGCGATGGCTAAGGGGTGTTGGCTTTCATGAATACATAAGAACATAAGAATGAAGGTAACTGCAGGCCTATTGGCCCGTAAGAAGCAGCTCCTATTTATAACCACCCAATCCCACTCATATACATGTCCAACCCACGTTTGAAACAATCAAGGGGCCCCACCTCTATCAAGTTACGCGGTAATTGGTTTCACAAATCAACAACCCTGTTACCGAACCAGTATTTACCCAGGTCTTTCCTAAATCTAAACTTATCCAATTTATACCCATTGTTTCGTGTTCTGTCTTGCGCTGATACTTTTAATATCCCTATTAATATCCCTTTTGTTATGCCCATTCATCCACTTGTACACCTCTATCATGTCACCCTTAGTTCTTCGCCTTTCTAGAGTATGTAATTTAAGTTTTGCCAATCTTCTTCATATGAAAGGTTTCTAATTTAAGAGATTAACTTTGTCATCCTACGTTGGACGCATTCTAGTGAATTTATATCCATTCTATAGTATGGCGACCAAAACTGAACTGCATAATCTAAATGGGACCTAACCAGAGCAAGATATAGCTGAAGAACCACACCAGGTGTTTTGTTACTAACGCTTCGATTAATAAATCCCAGTGTCCTATTTGCCTTATTACAAACATTAATGCATTGATCCTTTGGTTTTAAATTCTCACTAATCATAACTCCCAGATCTCTTTCGCAATCCGACTTCTCAATCTCAACACCATCTAGCTCGTATCTTGTAACTCTATCATCATTACCTAGCCTCAAAACTTTACATTTATCAGCATTAAACTGCATCTGCCAATCTTTTGACCATTTCAAAACCCTATTTAGATTGACCTGAAGTGATAGTGAGTCTTCATCCGTGTTTATTTCCCTCTCAATTTTTGTGTCATCGGCAAATTTGAAAATGTTGCTACTCAAACCTGAATCTAAATCTATACATTATATACATTATATAATCTATACATTACATAATATATAATACAATATAATAATAATATATAATATAATATAATAATATAATATAATATAATATAATATAATATAATATAATATAATATAATAAATAATAATAATAATAATAATAATAATATAATATAATACATTATATAATCTATACATTTATATACATTATAAACAACAGAGGTCGCAGGACAGAAGCTTGAGGCACTCCACTAACAACATTTTCCCACTCTGACTTAACCCCATTTATATTAACTCTCCGTTTCCTTTGATATAGCCATGCCCTCATCCAGCTTAACATGGCACCCCCAATACATGAGCCTCTATCTTTTTAATCAGTCTTTCTACCATGGGTGTTGTCCCTGAGGGGAGGCTCGCGTGGCTTCTAAGGATCAGGAGTGGTAGATCTGAAAGTCTGAGACATGAC
>WNGS01072166.1:0-11389 GCA_020271785.1 Procambarus virginalis | reverse complement strand
CAGGGATGCCTGAAAAATCAGTTGAAGTGGAATGCTGAGCTCAGGTGCACATTCTCTCAGAACCCATGGTGAAACTCCATCTGACCAACTGCTTGTTCTTACTTAGCTCCTTGAGCATTTTTTCCACTTTGTCTCTAGACACCTCTATGTGCTATTGTTGTTTTCTGGAATTCGTATGTGTGTCTGGTCCCTAAAAATTTCATTTTGTACAAACACACTTTGGAACTTTTCATTTAGTGTTTCACACTTTCCTTTTCATTTCCGTGAATCTATTTCCATTTCAACCTCTGAATATTATCCTTTACCTGCAATTTGTTGTTTATGAATTATAAAATAGACTGGTTCTGTTTTACATTTGTCTCAATCCCTTTTCAAAATTTCTTTGTGCCTCTCTCCTCACTGCCGTGTAGTTGTTTCTCGCATCTTGTATCGCTGGTATGTTTGGGGGTTTGGCCTTTCCTGTATTGATTCCATTTTTGTGTCTTTTGGTGTCTGGCCCTCTCGCAATTTCTATTGACCAATCCTGTTTCCTAGTTCTGCATCTCTGTTTTGGTATAAATTTTTTGTGCCTTTATTAAATTCCAGTTACTCAGGTACGGTAAAAATGAGGACCTTAAATATAATACAGAGTACAAAACACAATCAAATGTGCCCATAGTAGGAAAACAGCATGTAAAGGATTTGGGAATAATGATGTCTGACGACCTAACGTTTAGGGAGCATAACCAAGCAAATATTGCGACAGCCAGAAAAATGATAGGATGGATTACGAGAACTTTCAAATCCAGGGATCACATCACAATGCTTGTACTCTTCAAGTCACTTGTGCTGTCCCGTCTTGAGTACTGTTCAGTACTCACTTCCCCCTTCAGAGCAGGAGAGATTGCTGAAATAGAGGGAATACAGAGAACATATACAGCACGTATAGACGCGATAAAGCACCTAAATTATTGGGATCGTCTCAAAGCTCTCCAAATGTACTCACTAGAAAGAAGACGAGAGAGATATCAAATAATATACACCTGGAAGATACTGGAGGGCCAGGTCCCAAATCTACACAGTAAAATAACAACGTACTGGAGTGAACGATATGGAAGAAAATGCAGAATAGAACCAGTGAAGAGCAGGGGTGCCATAGGCACAATCAGAGAACACTGTATAAACATCAGAGGTCCACGGTTGTTCAACGTCCTCCCAGCAAGCATAAGAAATATTGCCGGAACAACCGTGGACATCTTCAAGAGGAAACTAGATTTATTCCTCCAAGGAGTTCCGGACCAGCCGGGCTGTGGTGGGTATGTGGGCCTGCGGGCCGCTCCAAGCAACAGCCTAGTGGACCAAACTCTCACAAGTCAAGCCTGGCCTCGGGCCGGGCTTGGGGAGTAGAAGAACTCCCAGAACCCCATCAACCAGGTATCAACCAGGTTATCATATATTTCACAAAACTTGACATACATCTCATTCACTGCCTTGCCTAGCAACAAGTCTGTCCAATTATACTCACTAAAATAATTTCTAAGGTGGCCATAATGTCCTCTCCTGAAGTCAGGTTTTTCAATTGCTTCAACCTCCTTATTTTCTTCCAGATTATAATGCATTGCATACTTTATTCCCAAAAAGACTGGTTACTTTTACCCAAGGGAGGAAGGTACTGAATGTCAAATATCTCTTCCTCCTTCCTGGTAAATATCAAATCTAGCATGGAGGGAACGTCCCCTTCTCTCATCCTCATAGCTTGTTTAACCCTCAAACCGCGCATATCATATATAAATGATATCAGTGACAAAAACCGATATCGCGCACATCATTTATATATGATTTCGTGTCTAGCGCTATAATTTAAACACCCCGCCTGGGATAGGGGCAGCAATAGTACAGCCACGACTGATAGTTGCCAGATCCCACCTAGAAAAAAAATCCAGCCCAACATTTTTGAGAGTGAGAGCGTCAGTATTGTGCCAGCCACCAAGGCTGGCGCACGCAGCACGAGCTCACAGCACCGCTGTTCAGCTTGTGACCACAGCATCGCCTACAAATGCCAAAATATAAGTGATACTGCTATTATTTAACAGTGATAGTATTACTGAAGCCCCCTGACTTTGATAAAACTGACCAGGATTCTGATAACAGCTTGATTGTGGAGATATTTAGCGCTGTGCTCGATGGAGGGAGGAGTACGGCTGTGGAGGGAGGATTGTGGCGTTGTCTTCTGACTGTGTGTGGCCCCATTTATTGACTGCACTCACCATACCAGCTTAGTGGTTCGCTATGGTGAACACAATGTAGATACTTACATATAACGTGTGTGTAGTGTGAGATAACAGCGAGAGGAGTAGGTTGGGAGCCGCCATTTTGGTGAAGGAGGAGCGTCGTCTGCAGGAATTATCGTGTTGTTTACTGGTGACCACAAAGGTCTTTGGGCACCATACCAGCTTATTTGTACAAGTATGGTGAATAAAACAGTAGATACTTATATATAATGTGTGTATATAGCATAATAACACCACAACCAATATTGTTGGAGGAGAAATATTAGTGTGTGTGGCCTAGAGGGTGGCCGCCGATCAGCTGACTGTGGAGTAATTACCTAAGTGTAATACCTAAGTGTAGTTACAGGATGAGGCTACGCTCGTGGTGTCCCGTCTTCCCAGCACTCTTTGTCATATAACGCTTTGAAACTACTGACGGTTTTGGCCTTCACCACCTTCTCACTTAACTTGTTCCAACCATCTACCACTCTATTTGCGAAGGTGAATTTTCTTACGTTTCTTCGGCATCTGTGTTTAGCTAGTTTAAATCTATGACCTCTTGTTCTTGAAGTTCCAGGTCTCAGGAAATCTTCCCTGTCGATTTTATCAATTCCTGTTACTATTTTGTACGTAGTGATCATATTGCCTCTTTTTCTTCTATCTTCTAGTTTTTGCATATTTAATGCCTCTAACCTCTCCTCATAGCTCTTGTCCTTCATTTCTGGGAGCCACTTAGTGGCATGTCGTTGCACCTTTTCCAGTTTGTTGATGTGCTTCTTAAGATAAGGGCACCATACAACCGCTGCATATTCCAGCTTTGGTCTAATAAAAGTCGTGAACAATTTCTTTAGTATTTCTCCATCCATGTATTTAAAAGCAATTCTTAGGTTAGAAAGTGTAGCATAGGCTCCTCGCACAATGTTCTTGATGTGGCCTCAGGTGACAGTTTTCTATCTAAAACCACCCCTAGATCCCTTTCTTTATCAGAGTAGCTACGTCTTTGTGCGTTTACTCACCATACAAGCTTAGATGTACAGTTATGGTGAACAAAACATGTAAATACGTATATATAACGTCTGTGTATAGTGAATAAATGCAAAAACAGTATTGTGGGAGGTAAATGAGGGTGACTGAGGTGGTGTTGAGGGAGGGCGTGGCAGTGAGTGGCTCGCTGGTGTGTGGCGGCCACTCCTCGTTGCTTTTTGACTCACAAGACCAACTTAGTAGTTCGTTATGGTGAACAAAACATGCAGATACTTATATATAACCTGTGTATATAGTGTAACAACAGCAAAACTATTTGTTTATTGTTTTATGAACATAATAATTGAATCACTTATATGCACACCATAATTTTGAGTACAGCGATGGTTCACACATTTTATAATATAAATATACCACAATTCACTGTATGGAATAATATTACTGCAAAAAAACTAAGAAAAAATCAATCAGAGACATTGAAATAATTAGGAAATAATATATTTGTGGCAACTGCCGTCTGACAGCTCGGGCGGAGTACACCTCGTCTGGCGAAGGCTCTGCCAACGCCCCTTTATTGCCACACTTCCCTACCCTACTGCGGCTAAAATATGCTACCTACGATTTTTTTGTTATTTTTTTTCCGTGATCAGGGAACAAAAATAAACAATTCTATAAGACGAAAGAATTTTTTGGATTTTTTTTTTGTTGCGCCTGTGGGTGTGAATTCCATTTGGGCCCCTAGCGGTTTGAGGGTTAACATGTTGATACAAGAATGTTTCCAGGATGAGGTCTACAAATCTACAGGTCCAAAAATCTTCTGTTTTAGCTTCATATGCTTCCCAGTCTATGGATTTCAAGTTGAAGTCATCGACTATCAACAGTCGTGATCTATCGTTATCCGCTCTCGCTATAATGTCTATCATTATTGTTATAAGACCTTCTCGTTTACTATCTAGCTCCTCCTTTGACCATGTGCTGCTTGGCAGTGGACTATATGCATTTATGATCATTAGTTTATCATCTTCATGGCAGATCTCTAATGCTATAATGTCAACTTCTTTTGGATTGGCAGTCATTATTTTCTTCACCTTTAGGTGTTCTTTCACCAGCACAGCAACGTCACCGCCTTTCCTAATTTTTCTGTCCCGTCTCCAAATTGAGTAGCCCCTTGGGAATATGACCTCATTTAAAATAACATCTTCAAGTTTTGTCTCCGTGAGTGCAACAATGTCTGGTGTCTGCATCTTTATTACATCACTTAATTCCAGTATCTTCGATCTCACTCCATCTATGTTGGTGTATGCAATCTTCAGGAACTTGTTCCCCCTCTCCTTATTCTTTACTCCCCCTCTCTCTATTGATATTGTTGGTTTGCCTTTATGTACTACTTTACTGGTCTGCCTACCCCTAACACTTTGTAGAAAAAAGAATTGATTTCTTCATTCCTGCTCTCATTTAAACGTTTTGCCTCGGCGAGGTTCAGTTTCAGCTTCTCTCTGTCTTCTTTTGAAAGATCTCATCTTAACCCTTAAATGGAGCATAGCTATATACCATTTGACACCCACAGAGGCATACAAAAAAAAAAAAAAATTTCTTCCTAACCTGTTAATTTGTGTTCACTGATCACGGGAAAAATAATAAAAAAATCATAAGTGGCATATATTGTCCACTATAGGGCGGGGAAGTCTGGCAAAAAACAGGCGCTGATTCAGCGTGTGTCCCAGGCGGTCTGTTGATCGCGAGCTGTCAGGCCAGTGTTGCCACAAAGAGATAATTACCTAATTATTTCAATGCCTCTGATTGATTTTTCATAGTTTTTCTGGGGGGAGCCCCGTCGGCTCTCCGGAGCTATCCAGGCTGAATGGATATGTATAACTTTCTGGCATCAGTCAATGCATGGAGTTCTTGCCTACCGGGGACCACGAGCCAGAACCTGGCCCCCTCAGAGAGGCACGAGGAGCAATGGCCTATAGAGACCTCCCTTATTATTATTGGGAGCATTCTATGTCTGCCATCGACCGGGAAAGGCACCCAGAAAGGTAGGCGCCCCAAAACAAACCCCTATTCTGGTAAACTATTGCGACCGAAGACCGAACAGGCGAACAGAACTCCCCAAACGAAAATTAATCCTCATGACGTCATCATGTCGCCGCGCCTCCGTCTGCTCAACCCCCCCCCCTCCCTGGGAGGGGGAAGGGGGGAGCCCCAGACCCCACCGCCGGCGACCCAACCTTCAGTTCTCAGGCTGATGCGATCTGGTGCGGTCGTGCTTCTGGCCCCAGTTTGCGGTTGCAGTTCTGTTCCTGGTGGTGTGAGCTGTCCCTTCTGGTGGCCAGGAGTATTATTCTACGGTGCTTGGGCTGCTTGCGCCTAGGGCTATCTTCCCTAGGTGCCCTGTGAGTACTGCCCTTGGGGCTTAGGGCTATCTTCCCTGGGTCTCCTTGGGATCTACCTCCGCTGTGCTGTGTATTGCTCGGTACTTGGCCGCCCTTGGGGTCAGCTGTTTTTTTTTTCTTGCCCTTGTTTGTCTCTGGGTAGGGGGTAGTTTTCGACACTGGCAGGGGCGCGGGGTACTGCACGCTAGTTTTCACCAATTACTGCGGCCGGCTCTGTTCCGCCTGGGTACGTTGTCCTCTTGCGGGGTTTTTCTTTTGTTTTTGTTTTTGCCAGGTGGGGGGGTCTGCCTTTTGGTCCCCTTAGCTGTTTTTGAGGGTATTTCTCCACTTTGTTTATTGGTGGTACTCCCCGCTTGGCCCCCGTGAGTGTACACATCCCGGGGGTTCAGCTTATAGCAGTTTGTTGGTAGTTCTGGGTGCCGGTTAGCAGTACCCTGCCTGGGCTTCCCTTAGCGTGTTATAAAGGCTAAGGGCCCTGGAAAACCCCACGGGGGCTACGTGGTCCGATGGATGTGATCCCTGAGTCCCCTCTCGCGTCCTGCTAGTTTGACGGTTGCTCTGTCCCCCTGTCTCCGGGGGACACTCACCGGTTTTGCCTCCGCCATGCTGCCTGTTGGGTCGGTGATTGTTTTGACCCGGAGTCGTGCGACGTGTGTTGTCTGTACGTTCTCCAGTTCACCCAGGCTACTGCGCCTGATATGCGGGTGACGGCAGCAGAGGCGTTGCATGCTCGTTTTAGGTTGCTGCAACGTGCTAGGTTGGTCACTGCCCCGGATGCCCCGAGACTGCCCCGTTTTGGTTATAGGGACTCGGACTTAGGGGTGGGTGTCGCTTCGACACTGGTTCCGTCCGCCCCTCCAAGTCCTTCCCCTTCTCCTGCTCGTTCGGTTCCCCCCCCCCCCTTGCTGCCGGCTCCTAAACGTCTGAGGGTTTCCGAGCCGGGGCTGGGTTTAGTTGGTTGTGAGACTCGGGCGGTCTCGGGGGTCTCCCCTTCTGGGGCAGGGGCGGAGGCATTCGAGCCTGGTCCTTCTGCCGAAGCTTCTGGGTCTGGCCAGTGGCCCCCTTTGTTCCTGCTTTCTCGGCTGCCCCCGCCTTTTCTTTGGGGGTGGGGGCTCAGGAGGACGGCTCGGCCCGGACCCTCAAGGTGAGGTCCTGGGGTTGGGGAGGGGTTGGCTTGGGGGCCTTGGGGCCCGTTGGACCCCGCCTGGGTTTTTTTGCCCCGAGCGGGGCTTAGTGTTACAAGGAGAGGGGTTCTCTTTCGCTCCCTCCGCGTACGAATTGGATTTAGTGTCCACCCCTCCCCGGGTTCGGTTCCGTGATCCCGAGGGTTCTTCGGTTCCATCTTTCCGGAGGTTTCCCGCTCACCGTGTTTCTGCTTCGGAGGTGCGGGAGGCCTTGGCGGCTTACCTCTTGCGTGACCCGGATTATGCCTTCCTGATGGATCCTCGTTCCTTTGTGTACGGATCCCCAGGTTCGTGCTGGTTTCGTTATGAGGTTCCGGAGTCGTCTTGGTTGGCAGACTGCCCTCTCTTTTCGTTGGAGTCTTGGCACACGTTCTGTCGGTCCCGTGCGCTTGAGTGGCGAGAGGCTTCCTTGGCGTTGCAGGTTTTCCTGGGGGGCGCTTTCGAGCCTTTGAATGCTTGTTTGTTCGCTCCTGCCCTTCCGCGGGATGTTGGTGTCATGCAGCTTCACGTGCGGGTTCCTTCCCTTTCGGCTGCCCTGATTGCGGAGGATTTGCGGACTCGTGGCCTGCTTGCTTCAGCTCTGCGTTTCTTTTCCCTCCTTGAGCTCTCCTCGGATTGGCTCGAGTTGGATGTGGGTGCGCTTGGGGCTGCTGCTGGGTCTAGTGCGCTGCCCTCGGCTGTGCGGGCGTCGTCTGCCTTGTTGAAGCTCTTCGCGCCGATCCTGCGTGATGCGGTCTCGCGGTTCTATGCTTCTCGCCTCGCGTGTCGTCAGGCGGTGCTGGCTTCCTCCTTGGATTCCGCCTGGGCCCTGGCTCTTCGTTTGTCCTCGCCCTTTTGCCCGTTGCTGTTTGCAGAGTCTGCTGTTGAGCGGTATATGCAGGCGGCCTCGGTCAGTTGTCGGCCTATGTCGGAGTTGTTGTTGCTCCGGGGGGCTCGTGGGGGGCCTTCCCGGAAGGGTCGTGCCAGGGCTCAGGGGTCTTTTCGTCGGGGTAGGCCATTGGTGCCAGATTCGGGGCTGGCGGCGCCTTCGGTTCTGGCTGTTGCTGGACGGGGTGGGACCCGTTCTGTTCGTCGCCTTGGTTCTCGGAAGGCGCGTCGGCCCTTTCGCGGTTCGCCCCGTTGACGGGGCGATGGGGGGGCGGCTCGCCCGGTTTGCCCGCGCCTGGTCCCACGATTCGTGGGCTTTTCGGGTCGTGTCGCGCGGCCTGTGGTGGCGTTGGGTGGCTCTTCCTCCTTCGGGGGGTTCGGGTCTGGCGGGGCAGGCCTCTTCTCCTGCGCTCCGTCGGGTCATCTCGGAGTGGGTTCGCTTGGGCGTCGTCGAAACGACGGCGTCCCTCAGGTGGGTTTCCCGCCTGTTTTCAGTTCCGAAACGGGACTGTGCGGACCGCCGGTTCATTCTGGACTTGTCCCGTCTGAACCCGTGGGTTTTGTGCCCCTCCTTTCGGATGACTACTCTGTCCCAGGTCCGTCTTCTCTTGGAGAGGGGCGCTTGGATGGTGTCCCTGGATCTCAAGGACGCGTATTGGCACGTCCCGGTTCATCCGGTATTCAGGGACTGGCTAGGTTTTGTGGTGGGGCGTCAGGGTTACCGCTTTCGTTGTCTTCCCTTCGGGTTGAATCTGGCACCGCGCGTTTTCACACGCCTTACTCGGGTCGTGGTGGCCCGCCTGCGTCTGCTAGGTGTTCGGGTTCTGGCCTATCTCGACGACTGGCTGGTTTGGGCTCCCAGCCGGTCAGAATGTCTGCTCGTCAGGGATTTGGTTCTTTCCCAGCTCGCCAGGTTCGGGTTCTTGGTGAACTGGAGGAAGTCCCATCTGGCTCCCTCTCAGGTTCGGTCTTGGCTGGGTCTGGTTTGGGACGCTCGGACTGCTTCCTTGTCTCTTCCTCCGGCGGCTCTCTTGCGCCTGCGGTCCCGCCTTCGCCTGTTTCTGAGGGTTCCCGGGTCACGAGGCGGTTGCTCGAGAGTTTGTGCGGAAGCCTGAACTTTGCCATGATGGTCTACCCGCCGGGTCGGGTGTGGCTTCGTCGGCTGTTTTGGTTCCTTCGGAGCCGGCCCTTCCGCCTCTCTCGCGATCGTTGGGTTCGACCCCCGGGTGCCTTGCGTCGGTTGCTGCGTCGCCGGCTTCCTCTTCGGGTTTTTCGGGGTTCGGTGCCTTGGCGCCGTCCCGAGCCCTCGCTCGATGTGTACACGGACGCGTCGTCTCTTGGCTGGGGTTTTGTGACCAGTGCTCACCAGGCCGGCCAGGGGCGGTGGGCTCCGTCCTTCCGTTGGGCTCACAGCACGGTGCGGGAGTTCGCGGCTGTTTGGATGTCGCTCCGGAGGATTCGAGTCGCTCGCGGATCGACGATCCGGCTCCATTCGGACTGCTCCCCGGTGGTTCATTGTCTGAACCGGGGGGGTTCGATGCGGTCCTTGGCTCTTTGGGGCTGGTCGCTTCGGGTGACTCGTCTGCTGAGTTCTCGGGGTTTGGCTCTCCTGGCGGTTCATGTCCGGGGGGTGTCCAACGTCCTGGCGGACGGCCTCTCTCGGTTCCGTCCCCTGTCTTCGGAGTGGACGGTCGATGCCGACTCCTTCCTTTGGCTGTGCCAGACGTTCGGGACTCCGGACGTGGATCTCTTCGCGTCGGCGTGGTCGAGGCGTCTCCCGGTTTATGTGGCGCCCTTTCCCGACTGCGAAGCCGTCGGGGTCGACGCCTTCCGGCTGGACTGGGAGAGGTGGGGTTACCTGTACCTCTTTCCCCGGTTCCGCTGTTGCTCCAGGTCCTGACTCGCTTGGAGACTTACCAGGGTCGTGTTGTCCTTCTGGCCCCTTGGTGGCCGGCCCAGCCTTGGTTTCAGGCGCTGCTTGCTCGGTGTCCGTGCCCGAGGGTCTTCCCGCGGCTCCGCCTCTTTCAGCAGATCGGTCCAGCCCTGTACGAGGCTGGTTCCATCTTCTCCGTGAGTCTTCGCGTCTGGAGTTTTTGACTCAGGTTTATCATTCGTTGTATGGTGCGCAGGTGGCTTCGTTGTTGGTTTCCCACCTGCGTGCTTCGTCTCAGCGGCAGTATGAGGTTTCCTGGCGGTCCTTTCGGTTTTTCCTATCACTGCGTAGGTGTTCTTCGGTCTCTGATAGGGTTGTTCTGTCCTTTCTCTCTTGGTTGTTTCAGGACCGTCGTCTTATGCCGAATACTGTTGCTTCGTATCGTGCGGCGTTGGCGGAGCCGCTTCAGCTTGCTTTCGGGGTGGATGTTACTTCCGCCCCGTTTCGCAAGTTATCTAGGGCGTTGTTTCACCTCCGGCCTGCTCACGCTCCTCCGGAGCCGTCTTGGTCTTTGGACCGCGTGCTTTCGTTTCTCTCTCTGCCCCGGTTTGTGGTGGCCCCTTCCGTTCGGGATTGTTTTTCCAAGGCTCTTTTCCTGTTGGCTTTGGCCTCGGGGGGTCGGGTGGGCGAGCTTCATGCTCTCCTCCGGCGCCGGGGTTTCTGCTCTTTCGGTCCTGGTGGTCGTTTTGTTCGTTTGCAGCCGTCTCCCTCTTTTCTGGCGAAGAATGAGACGGCTGCCTTTCGGAGGGGGCCTTGGGTTGTTGACGCTTGGTTGGTCAGGCCGGGGGTGCATCATGTGTTGTGTCCGGTTGCGGCTCTTCGCCGTTATTTGCGGGCCACGGCTTCTGTGGCCGGGGATGCGCTCTGGGTTTCTCAGGTTGTCCGCAGGGTTATAAAGTGTAGCCAGCCTGCGGTTTTTCCCCGGGCCCACGACGTTCGTAAGTTTGCGGCCTTGGCGGCTGTTTTTGGCAACATGTCTTGGGTGGACATTCGGGCCCGGGGTTTTTGGAGATCGAACAGGGTCCTGGCCGCTCGCTACCTGGTGAATGTCCCTGGGCCTAGTCGGGCCTGCGTTGCATTGGGTCGGCGGTTGCAGCCAGTTGTCTCGCCTTCGCATTGAGGAGTGAGGACGGCCCGCCGCCCGGGTAAGTCCCTGTTTCCTTATCTTTGGGTAGTTAGCTCCGGGGAGCCGACGGGGCTCCCCCCAGAAAACCAGCGTTGAATGTAATGAAACGCCATTTTCTGGGTGAGTCCCGGAGGCTCCCCGGCATCCCTCCCTCCCTACCGGTCGGCGGTGTTTTTTCGGGTTTTTGACATCCAGCCTAAGAACTGAAGGTTGGGTCGCCGGCGGTGGGGTCTGGGGCTCCCCCCTTCCCCCTCCGGGGAGGGGGGGGTTGCGCAGACGGAGGCGCGGCGACATGATGACGTCATGAGGATTAATTTTCGTTTGGGGAGTTCTGTTCGCCTGTTCGGTCTTCGGTCGCAATAGTTTACCAGAATAGGGGTTTGTTTTGGGGCGCCTACCTTTCTGGGTGCCTTTCCCGGTCGATGGCAGACATAGAATGCTCCCAATAATAAGGGAGGTCTCTATAGGCCATTGCTCCTCGTGCCTCTCTGAGGGGGCCAGGTTCTGGCTCGTGGTCCCGGTAGGCAAGAACTCCATGCATTGACTGATGCCAGAAAGTTATACATATCCATTCAGCCTGGATAGCTCCGGGGAGCCTCCGGGACTCACCCAGAAAATGGCGTTTCATTACATTCAACGCTGGTTTTTTG
>WNGS01072163.1:0-13616 GCA_020271785.1 Procambarus virginalis | reverse complement strand
ACAAGAGTGGTAGACTGGTGTGGAACAAGTTGGGGGAGAAGAAGTGGGGAGGCCAAGACCGTCAGTAGTTTCAAAGCGTTATATTGACAAAGAGTGCTGGGAAGACGGGACACCACGAGCGTAGCTCTCATCCTGTAACTACACTTAGGTAATTACACTTAGGTAATTACAAACACACAGTCAAAGGAGGAGCTAGATAGTAAACGAGAAGGTCTTATAACGATAATGAAAGAGATCATAGCGAGAGCGGATAACGATAGCTCACGACTGTTGATAGTCGGCGACTTCAACTTGAAATCCCTAGACTGGGAAGCATATGAAGCTAAAACAGAAGATTTCTGGACCTGTAAATTTGTAGACAACATCCTGGAAACATTCTTGTATCAACATAAACACGCTACGAGGATGAGGGAAGGTGACGTTCCCTCCATGCTAGATTTGATATTTACCAGGAAGGAGGAAGAAAATATTTGACATTCAGTACCTTCCTCAATTGGGTAAAAGTGACCATGTCTTTTTGGGGATAAAGTATGCAATGCGTTATATCTGGAAGAAAATATGATGGTCGATGCAATTGAAAAACTCTGACTTTAGGAGAGGACATTATGGCAACCTTAGAAAATTTTTTAGGGAGTATAATTGGACAGACTTGTTGCTAGGCAAAGGAAGTGAATGAGATGTATGTCAGGTTTTGTGAAATATATGATAAAGGCACAAAAAAATTTATACCAAAACAGAAAACCAGAACTAGGAAACAGGATTGGTTCGACAGAAAATGCAAGAGGGCCAGAGACCAAAAGACACAAAATGGAATCAATACATGGAAAAGGCCAAACCCCCAATCATACCAGCGATACAAAGATGCGAGAAACAACTACACGGCAGTGAGGAGAGAGGCAGAAAGTAATTTTGAAAAAGGGATTGCAGACAAATGTAAAACAGAACCAGGTCTATTCTATAAATTCATAAACAACAAATTGCAGGTAAAGGATAATATTCAGAGGTTGAAAATGGGAAATAGATTCACGGAAAATGAAAAGGAAATGTGTGAAACATTAAACGAAAAGTTCCAAAGTGTGTTTGTACAAAATGAAATCTTCAGGGAACAGATACAATAAGAATTCCAGAGAACAACATAGAGCACATAGAGGTGTCTAGAGACGAAGTGGAAAAAATGCTCAAGGTGCTAAATAAGAACAAAGCAGTTGGTCCAGATGGAGTTTCGCCATGGGTTTCTGAGAGAATGTGCACCTGAGCTCAGCATTCCTCTTCAACTGATTTTTCAGGCATCCCTGTTTACAGGAGGAGTTGTAGCTGATGTGTGGAAAAGGCTAACATAGTTCCAATCTACAAAAGTGGAAGCAGGGAAGACCCCCTTAACTATAGACCGGTATCATTGACAAGTGTAATAGTCAAAATATTGGAAAAAATCTTTAAAACTAAATGGGTAGAACCCTGCGAGGAAAACGATATAATATCAGACAGACAGTATGGTTTTCGATCTGGAAGATCCTGTGTAACAAACTTGCTCAGTTTTTATGATCGAGCCACAGAGATTTTACAAGAAAGAGATGGTTGGGTTGACTGCTCTATCTGGACCTAAAAAAAGGCTTTCGACAGAGTTCCCCATAAGAGGTTGTTCTGGAAACTGTAACATATTGGAGGAGTGACAGGTAAGCTACTAACATGGATGAAAAATTTCCTAACTGACAGAAAAATGAGGGCCATAATTAGAGGCAAGGTATCGGGTTGGAGGAATGTCACGAGTGGAGTACCTCAGGGTTCAGTTCTTGCACCGGTAATGTTCATTGTCTACATAAATGATCTACCAGTGGGAATACAGAATTACATGAACATGTTTGCTGATGATGCTAAGATAATAGGGAAGATTGCGAAAGTGAATTTTCTTATATTTCTTCGGCATCTGTGTTTAGCCAGTTTATATCTATGACCTCTTGTTCTTGAATTTCCAGGTCTCGGGAATCTTTCCTGTCGATTTTATCAATTCCTGTTACTATTTTGTATGTAGTGATCATATCACCTCTTTTCTTCTGTCTTCTAGTTTTGGCATATTTAATGCTTCTAACCTTTCCTCGTAGCTCTTACCCTTCAGTTCTGGGAGCCACTTAGTAGCATGTCTTTGCACCTTTTCCAGTTTGTTGATGTGCTTCTTAAGATATGGGCACCAAACTACAGCTGCATATTCTAGCTTTGGCCTAACAAAAGTCATGAACAATTTCTTTAGTATATCCCCATCCATGTATTTAAAAGCAATTCTGAAGTTAGAAAGCATAGCATAGGCTCCTTGCACAATATTCTTTATGTGGTCTTCAGGTGATAGTTTTCTATCTAGAACCACCCCTAGATCTCTTTCTTTATCAGAGTTCTTTAAAGATTTCTCACATAATATATAGGTTGTGTGGGGTCTATGTTCTCCTATTCCACATTCCATAACATGACATTTATTAACATTAAATTCCATTTGCCAAGTGGTGCTCCATATAAGATTGTGTGTGTGTGTAATTACCTAAGTGTAATTACCTAAGTGAAGTTACAGGATGAGAGCTACGCTCGTGGTGTCCCGTCTTCCCAGCACTCTTTGTCATATAACGCTTTGAAACTACTGACGGTCTTGGCCTCCACCACCTTCTCCCCCAACTTGTTCCAACCGTCTACCACTCTGTTTGCGAAAGTGAATTTTCTTATATTTCTTCGGCATCTGTGTTTAGCCAGTTTATATCTATGACCTCTTGTTCTTGAAGTGCCAGGTCTCAGGAAATCTTTCCTGTCGATTTTATCAATTGTGTGTGTGTGTGTGTGTGTGTGTGTTGTTGAATATGACCGAAAGGGTAAGATTAATTATTCTAACACGAATCTTCGATATTCTTATGTTTTTCTTCACTGTCGAGGGAAGTTGAAAAATGAACTCTCCAAAATTCACTTTCACACTTTATTTATGGTCTGACTCCTAAAAGCATTTCGCAAGACACTTCTTACACTTCTTACAATTTCAAAAAAAATTTACATACTCCGTTTAATGCTTATACTGTATTCATTTTTGGGGGTGAGGTGATAGGACATGAATCAATGGGTACATTGCGTATTTTATCTTCTTGCTTCTGTGTTGGTTCAGGGTCTTGAAGTGGGTAGAATGTAATTATGTGTTAATTGGCTGTTGATTGTTTCAACTTTTTGATATGTAGGGGCTCACTGATGTCAAGTCTCCTGTTCTCATTGTATCTGTCGATAACTTATCAATGGACCCCGAACCCCAGACATGGAGATTTAAGTGTAATGAAATCCTCCCTTTCTGGGAACAACTCGGTGGCTCCCATTCTACACTATTTCCCTGCTTACCTAGAGTTTTTTGGGGTTTGCTCACTTCCTCCTAGCAATATTATGACATACTTGTATATTGCAAGTATGCAATATATGCAAGCATATATTATGCAAGCATAATATGCAAGTATTCACGCTTGCATATTATGCTTGTAAGTATGCAAGCATTCAGTTACACCTAATCACAGGTGTGATTAACTGTAATGTCTGACTGTCACAACCCCATCCTCACACTGTTGGGAGGAAAATAACCTCCCAATTTGCTGAGAAATAAGGATGTAACAGGGATGATAAAAACTGATAATGAAAAGCAAGAGGCCATTTCATGTTGAAAGGATGATCAACATTAACAGACAAGCTAAGTGCAATAATGTATTGCACAATGCTTAATTGTATTTAATAAAACAGAATAAGCAATGAAGTCAACAAAATCTAATTAAACCCAAATTTTTAAGCTACAGTTTAAGACAAAATACCTCTTTGGCTCTGAATGGTATGAATTCCCAGCTCCGCGATGACCAACTTCCAGGCCCTTCCAGCTGTCCTTCCAGTGGCGTGCATACGACACACTCATATCTCCTCCGTACTCCATTGGGTACACCACCATGTAGTGTACTAACACAAAAATATAATTAACTTAATATTTAAGCATAGCATCACGGTAAGGATATGCTGAAATAAAATATATGGTAGGAGTTAACTGGCAATGAACATTGATAAGATGATGCGTTAGCTCTTTATCTGCTAATGAGAGAGAATGTAGGTAGTTAGGAAGGTGGCAAGGTGGGCAGTAGAGTGAGGAGGTGGGTGGGCATAGTTGATAGGCATTTGAATGTATAGGCAGCAGAACAAGCAGGTGATAGGCCAGATGGTAGAGTAAGGGGGTGGGTGGCAGGGCTGGTGACAGAATAGGTGGGGGAGTGAGTAGCAGGGCATATACGAAAGGGTAGCCAGGAAGCTGTGGACGGACAGGATGATGTAGGTGGGCAGGCTGACAGGCGACAGAGGGTAAGCAGATCATACTAGGAATAACATGGGTGCCCTCCTTGCTACCACCTTCTCCCACCCCATCCCCACACTGTCCCTCCCCATCCCTATGCCAGTCCTTTCCAGCTGTCTATCTCCCCATCCATCCAGCCACATCTAGATGTGTGGACAGAATTACATAATATCGTACGAGCTCTTCCTGCCAGCTAGTGGCCCAGGAGTCTTGGGAAGGCAAAGGCTTAGCCGAGTGCCTGACATCACTCATTTTTACCAACGATGACTGACCGACTGACTGGGTGTACTCACCTAATTGTGCTTGCAGGGGTTGAGCTCTGGCTCTTTGGTCCCGCCTCTCAACTGTCAATCAACTGATGTACAGATTTCTGAGCCTACTGGACTATCATATCTACATTTGAAACTGTGTATGGAGTCAGCCTCCACCACATCACTGCCTAATGTATTCCATCTGTTAACTACTCTGACACTGAAAACGTTCTTTCTAACGTCCCAGTGACAATTAACACAGTGGTGGTGGTGTGATTAACTGTGAATGTCTGACTGTCACAACCAGTCAGTCAGCCACAACCAATGTGGCTACCTAAAACTAGTTACAGCCATGAATGCCTGACTGCTTGTAACTGGTTGTGATTGACTGTGAATACGTGACTGTAAATACATGATTGGCTGTGACCTGTGACTGCCTGCTACACAAGAGGCAGTGAAATCTACTGTCCTGAAATCTGCAGTGAAATCAGGCAATTGAGTGGCAAGCATCATGAAGGAAAACAACATACCTCTCATGTCCCAGACAGTCTCTCCCGACTCTCACCTTTCTCCTGACACCCTCTACCCCCCCCCCCCAAAAAAAAAATAAATAAAAAAAATAAAATCATATGGTGGCCCAAGTACCATGCCCTGAGTGGACCTGTTCAGACTTTATGAACATGTCCACCCATGTGTTTTTTTCCTAGCATGATATAACAAAGTGACAGTCCTTAACAGATTTTCTTTACTAACTCCTTTTCTTTTAATACAATCTTTTATCATGTTTTGTCAGGGACGTGTCTGGTAGTAGCAGGAGCAACACGGTGTTGTTAAAATGAAGTTACTCTATTAAATACGGACAAGCTTCGAGTCTCTGCCCTTTGTGAAAATTGCCGTCCCCACGTGAGTGTGGGGTGTGGGGATAGGTGTGTAAGCACTATCTGATATGAGGAAATAAATAACAGAAATATATGCAATATAAGCACTTGCACTATAACTAAAGGGTGAGTTTAGTTAAACTGTAAATATCTTCAGTAATCAAGACCAACTCCAGGCAAGTTGAAATTTGTTATTGTAATTTAAGTTTACTTCTACGAAGATGTTTACAATGTAAATTTAGGTTTAATATATGTTGAAATATAAATTAAGTTGATTGTGGTACCAAAATGTGAATTTGTTAATTTTGATAATGTAAGAAATTCAGCCAGTGCAAATATCTACGAAGTTCAGATCGCAGTTATCCCCATATGATGTGCATTAGTAATCACAGACAGTACAAGTACAGTAATACCATTTGTTAAGGGTACTTATATTCTATGCCATGCATATCTTATCTCTTTGCAACATGTTCTTGACTGTCTTATCTTCACAATGATAAATATAATGCCATAATAATGAAAAATACAATGTCATAGGTTAGGTGGCATTCCTGTACATCTTTAATTACTGGTCATTAATGAACATATCACACTACTTCAAGCATATTAACAGCTTCAGTTCATCTGACCATTCATTGTGAGGCTCACCTGTTAACTGCCCAATTGGTATGTGCTTGGGAGACGTAATTGGAAGATTTGCAACACCATAATTTTCTTTCATGTTTGATGGCAAGATGTACGAGCATCCCAGGTATCGGGGCACGTCTTCACTCGAGTCCTCTATATAGAAGTCGCACAGGAAAACCTGTCAAAGATACGGCACGTTGAAGCACCAGAACAATTAAAAGGATAGTCACTACCATCACGGTGTGACTCGAGGAAGGAAAAGCATCTTAACACAGGATACACTAGTGCACTCTACTTCAGCAGATTACCAATATTACAAGGAATGAGGCTTCTCAAGAGGGACAAAATGCATTGTCATATTCCATGCCCAATCCATAAGTACAGTACATAATTAAGGTTTACCAATTTTGCTTAAATATTTATGTTTCCAGCAGATGAGGTTTGGCCAATATGTTCAACTAATGTAACATTTTAGAGCCCTCTTGCACCTGGAATTTCTGCATTAAGAGTAACCAAATTATTTTTGGCACATTATTCACAAATTTGTTGTATATAACCACACAAAAACCCCTTGGCATCACAGTAACACACACAAACACTGCAAGAATCTCCTTCACTGCCTCAGCCAACAGGAACATCGCATCTGGTACCAACCTTAAGCCAGATTTAGATCTGGCCAAAGACCTCGCAACATCGCTGTAATGTGGTAAGGATGTCAAACACCAGATCTTCTGAAGAGCCATCAATACTAGGCTCCAAATAGACCTCATACTGTCACTCATCTCCATCTCCTTAAACAGGACAATACTGATCGAGGACATATTACAGCATCCTCAACTGCCAACAACGACTCCATAGGATGACCAGAAAGCACCCGGAGAACTGCCATGCACTGGCCAAAACTAATTAATGGCAGAAATTACGACAATGGAATTGCCTTTTTTTAGGAATGCTCTTAAAAATATTGACTTTTTTAATTACCAATTAAAAACATGCTACAGGTACTGTATATGCAATAATCCAATACTACAGACATGCCCAACAAGGCTGCATTCTTCTTGACTTTAGTATAAGTTGGAGGGGGGGGGGGCAAAAATTAGATGAACAGGATCAATAAGTGTATGATGAAAACAGTTCATGAGATGCATTTTACAGGTAATTAAAATAGCAAATTTTCTATGTTTGCTGAATTTGATCTTGTTTCAATCACAAGATGCCACTCAAGTTATCCCAGAGATGGTAGATATATATATCATGGTATGAAGGAGATAGTTTAATGAGCACATGATGTGCAACGAATCTATACACAGAGGATATAACGAGCACAAGCTGGTGTAATAAGGTAAGTGAATGCAATGAGCATCAGGTGGTGATGGTAGGGGAGGGGGTTGTTCGATGGGGAAGAGGGGGTGTGTGCGAGTGTGATTGCCTAAGGGGTAATTAGCCGAGTAGTTACAGGATGCGAGTTATGCTCGTGGTGTCCCGTCTTCCCGGTACTATTTCGTACAACGTTTTGAATCTACTAACGGTTTTGGCTTTTGCCACTTTCTCACTTAACTTGTTCCAACCGTCTACCACCCTTGTTTGCAAAAGAAAACTTTCTAATATTTTTGGGTACCTTTGTTTCCTTAGCTTGAATCTGTGCCTACTTGTTATTGAAGCTGCTGGTTTCAGGAATTCCTATGTCAAATTGGTCACTTCCGTTATTATTTTGTAAGTGATGATTATATCACCTTTTTCTTCTATTTTCTAGTTTTGGCATATTTAACATTTCTAGCCTCTCCTCCTAACTTTTGTTTTTAAATTCCAAAAAGCCATTTTCTAGCATACCTTTGCAACTTTTCCAGCTTATTGATGTGCCCACCCCTATATCTCTTAGTTCTTTAATTCCTTTCCACAATTTTTAAGTTGTGTGGTCTATTTTCTTCTATTTCACATTCCATAACATGGCACTTAATTATGATAAATTCCATTTGCCATATGGTGCTCCAAGCATTTATTTTATCTAGATTAATTTGAAGTTTGAAACCAAGTTGATTTGTTACATTTAGTTTGAAAACTAAGTAAATTTGTGACATGATCTTGTTCAAAAATCACACTGTTGGTGTTATGTCATTACTCTCCACATGTTCAACCTATTTGGTTTTAATTATTTTGTCTAGTGTTTTGACTACCATGCTCGTTAGTGATACAGGTCTATAATTTAGAGGGTCTTCTTGGCTACCATTTTTGTAGATTGGAACTATGTTTGCCTTTTTCCATATATCTGCCAAAATTTATGTGGACAAAGATGTCTGGAATATCAGTTGAAGTGAAATGCTTAGCTCAATTGCACATTCTCTCAGCACCCAAGGTGAAACTCCATCTGGGCCAACAGCTTTATTTCTTTTTATAGCTATTTGAGTAAATTTTTCCACTTCGAGACATTTCTATGAACTCTCTGGTGTTTTCTGGCATTGGTATTGTGTCTGGCACAACTAAAAACCTCATTGTGCACAAACACACTTTGGAACTGTTCATTTAGTGTTTCTCAGTTAACCTGTACCCCATTGTCAATCTCTGGATTTTATCCTTTACTTTTAGTTTGCTGTTAATGAATTTATAGAAAGTTGTGTGTATGTGGGGGGATAAAATGGGGGTTGTGGTTGTGTGTGTGTGTGTGTGTGTGTGTGGATGGAGTGATGATTAATTTGAGACATCAGGAATGATATTGGTTATATATATAAAGAAGGACAGTTACAACATGTACATCAATATAAAGTTCACCAAAATTATGCAAAGCAAATCAAGTAAAACTATTCTCAGCTATGGAGAGTAACTTGACCTACAAAATTCTTGATAGAGCTACAATTATTATGCCATTTCGGCTTTGCTTAACATTTCCATGAACAGTAGCACAAAACGGGGTAAAAGTAGATCTTTATAAAACGCGTTCAATTTGCTAATAATCAAACCGACCAAATATAAACATGTACTGTCAGCGAGCCCTTAAACTGTCACTCCTAGACTGACGGTTCACTGTCATTCTCATCTCCGGGTGCTTTGGCCAAATACATGCCTCGGGATAAAAGGATAAGAGGATAGGTAAGGATTGGGTTGGGAGTCACTTTAGGCATCAGGTCAAGATACGTCATCATGACCTAGACAGATCTTCAAGTACCATGTCTGGAATCACCAGTTCAGGGCCTCTTGTTCCCCTATCAGCACAATGCCTGAAAGAGGAAATAATACAAAACAATAATACAATGCCACATTAATGCTTCTCCTGCTGCTGATAAAGATTCATGTGCCAGTTTTCCTTGTAAGGCTGGGCCAACGGGTTGGGAGGGGCAGAAAGAAGACATTAAAATGCCTGGAACACACACAATTAGCACAATTTATTCACAGTTAGAAAGCAATGACAACATTGATGCACATACAATCCCGTCCTTGGATGTTGAGATTGTTCAACATTATAATTTATAAACAATCTTTGATACACACTGCTCAAACACACTGAAAATGGCATGTTTAATAGTTACTCCACATGCAGTACAGTGGAACCCAACTAGCATGAATTCAGCTGTAGCAAATTTTCAGATAACCCTAACAGTTCAATTAATTAAAACTTCATTATACCAAAAGTGTTTCATATTAACATGTTTGTGCAAACCATCCCTCATAACCTAATTAAATATGATTTAGTGCATAAAAATGTTGAAACAACTTTGATAATATAATTTGTATAATTATCCAACTAATATTTGGATATCTGAATATTTTGGTTATCTTATGTTTATCAAGGGATATTGTAGTTATATGTTGATTTTAGTTATTATTGCCCCTGTTTTTATACAATATAAAAAAAGTTATAATACATCTATATTTTTGCAATTGAGTAAACCCAGACTCTTAAACAAATTATATTATTTGTAATTGTATTAATTTTTAATTACTGTCCGAAACGCTTTGTGTAATACTGGCTTTAGGCATTGTATGTACTAGCTCTATCAATTCATTCATATCTGTATCACCCTTGTATGTATGTATGTATGTATGTACTTTACCTAAATAAACATTGACTTTTGAATTACTTACTATTGATGAGCTACCTCAAACCATGTACTCATCATCAAATCAACTGTTTCTCGCTGGTGTATGAATTTATTTATGGACATCACCAGACAGAATAGCAGCAAAGAAGTGGGTTGCTGTGCTGTTTATGACAAACAGATTTACACGTAATACAGGTGTACATATTACGTAGGCCAATATATAGTACTAACCGTTTGTCAATTATATGCAAATCTGTTAATCCACACATTGATACACATAAGTAACAGCAACCTATAAGCCCATCTAACATAATCAGCACGACGCTCTCCCATACACAGAGAGTCTCCACTGCTGCATCGCACCTGTCGATGGAACAAGTGATTATTTCATCCTTGTCTTCCCAATGTGTACTAAACACAGTAAGACTTGGATATTTGTGTTTTTATCTGAAGGGAGCCCCCCCGTGGTTAGTTCAAGCTATCTTGCAGAGATTGCTCCATACTAAAAGATTATCAGGCATGCAAGTTTGTTTGGCTTACCGGGGACCAGAGCCCGCATCTGGCTCCCTCACAGAGGTGCATGAAACAATCTACCACCCCCCCAGAAAACCTAAAATCAATAAATTTTGGCTGCCTTTACCACCAATTATTTCTTTCTCCCTGGCCACTCGTGCATAGGTGAGTTGCATATCATCCTTGCACTGTTCTATTCCCTGTGTAACTTCCTCCATCTGTACTGACAAGAGCTCTTTTCCTGTTGGATTTCCTTACCTAACCTACTGTAGTCATTCATGTTTAGATTTGCTTTAACTTCTTCAAAATCTATTTTCAATACTATATTTTCCTGCATGGCTTTGCTTTTAGCTTCCCAATGATTCTTGACTTGCATAATTCTTTCACTAGCCCCTTCAAGATCTGATACTTTGCTACTCAAGTGATCATTACTTTCTCTGAAATTCCTGATTATTTCCACATGATAGTTACAATGTCTAATTTTGCAACTTCTTGAGCAAACTGCTCATATTAATACTTTTCTCATTGAATCCACCAAAATCCAACTCTGTCGTATTTTCTCCTTGCCGGCGGCCATCATGAATTTTGTTGTCGAAACAATGTTTGTGTGCGCGCGTATGTACAGTAATTACTCCAGTGAAGTTACAGGATGAGAGCTAAGCTCGTGGTGTCCTGTCTTCCCAGTACTCTGTCCTAACACTTTGAAACTACTGACAGTTTTGGTCTCCACCACCACCACATCATGTAACGTGTTCCAACTGTCTACCACTGTTTGCAAAAGTTAACTTTCTAATTTTTTTTAGCAACTATTTCCTTAGTTTTGATCTATGTCCTTGTTCTTGAAGCTTCAATTTTTAAGAATTCTTCTCTGGCAATTATGTTTATTCTGTTACTATGTTGTATATGGTGATCATATCACCTCTTTCTTCTATCTTCTAGCTTTGGCATATTTAACATCCATAACCTCTCATCATTTCTCATCTTTCCTCATGCGCGTGCATACACATGCTTGTTCCCTAATTTTAAATTACAGTGACACCAACTTACAACTGCTCCTACTTATGACCTTTTCACGACAAATTTTGTCTCGACTCGACCTGCGACTGTGTCCTTGACTAATGACCTTTGTTATGCGTTTGGGTCGACCGAGCTCATGGTTCCTAGTGGCAAGGGCCGACCCGCCTCAGTTTACCAGAGCCGCCCTCTTAGTGATGATCGCACTGACAGAATTCAATTATTTTGGTGCTTTTTTATTTTTTGAACTATTATATCATGCCATGGGTCCCAAGAATGTCAGTGGGAAGGTTCAACCTAAGAACACACACATGAGGATGACCATAGAGCAAAAACAAGAGATCATTCGTAAACATGAAAATGGTGTGCAGGTTGTTGAACTACCTAGGCAGTACAACAAATCTGTCAACGATATCCACCATACTTGCTAAGATAAAGGGCATTATGAGTGCTAAAGTAGAAAAAGGCATAACAATAATCACGAAACATAGAACACAAACACTTGAGAATGTTGAACAGTTATTATTAATTTGGATACTCAGCAAGGAGTTAGCAGGTGATAGCATTTCAGAGGCCATCATTTGTGAAAAAGCAAGGAATTTACATGAAGATCTTGTAAAGAACACCCCCTGGAACGGGTGATGCAGATGTGACAGAGCTTAAGTCAAGCAGGGGATGGTTTGAGAAATTTAGAAAAGCGGCATTCATAGTGTTGTGAGGCATTGGGAGGATGCCAGCTCAGACAAACCAGCAGCTGAAAGATTTATTGGAAAATTTAAAGACTTTGTGCAGAGTGAGGCATACCTACCACAACAAGTGTTTAATTGTGACGAGACAGGGCTCTTCTGGAAAAGATTGCCGAAGACGACAAACATTACCCAGGAGAAGTCATTGCCTATGAAAGATAGGTTTACTCTTGTGCTGTGTGGTAATGCGAGTGGTAATTTAAAAATTAAACCCTTGCTTGTGTATCGTGCTGAAAATTCAAGGGTTTTAAAAATATATAATTTGCAAAAAGCCAAATGTGTGTGATGTGGAGGGCTAATAGTAAGGTATTGGTGACAGGGCTAATACTGTAAGGTATGGGTGACTAACGCTCGTTAGTAAGGCATGGGTGACAAGGCAATTTTTCACCGAGTGAGTGATGAAGTGGTTTGCCCTTCCATCAAAAAATATCTGCAGGAGAACAGTTTGCCACTCAAGGCCCTGCTTCTCCTCGACAATGCTCCTGCTCATCCTCCAGGCTTGTATGATTCATTGTTCGAGGAATTTAGTTTTGTTACAGTAAAGTTCCTTCCTCCCCACACTACTACTCTACTTCAGCCTATGGACCAAAGAAAAAGCATTGCCATTTTTAAGAAACTTTACGAAAGGGCATTTTTCCAGAGATGTGTCGAAGTGACTGAAGGCACAAACCTCACTCTCAAAGGAGTTGTGGAAAAACCATTTTAACATTTGCAGTGCTTTAAAACTTATAGACAAAGCCTGGCAAGAAATGACCAAGAACCATGATCACTGGCTGGAGAAAACTGTGGCCAGAATGTGTTGCCCAGAGCGAGACTTGGGGGTTTGAGCCTGAACCTAAAGTGCCTATTGTTGAAGAAATTGTTACTCTGGGCCGGCAATTGGGCTTTCAGTTGGATGGTGCCGATGTGGAGCAGTTGGTGGAGGAGCACAGCGAAGAACTGACCACCGAAGAACTCCAAGGAGCCCTTCACAAGGGGGCAGCAACAAGCAGCAGCTGAGGAAATTTCTTCAGGGTAGGAAGAGGCAGTACAGACTGTTGCTTCCTCAACAATTAAGAAATGTGTGCAGTAGGGAAGAACTGCAAACTTTTGCTGAATACGACTCGCCCAAATCAAGATGAAGAAGACCGGTGCCTTAACCTTTTTATTGGCACTAATGCATCACTACAGACA
The DNA here is from genome assembly GCA_020271785.1 of Procambarus virginalis. Lineage (NCBI taxonomy): Eukaryota > Metazoa > Arthropoda > Malacostraca > Decapoda > Cambaridae > Procambarus > Procambarus virginalis. The sequence goes on along the minus strand of WNGS01072163.1, from coordinate 41 downwards.
AACATTAAAACATATGGAAAAACAAATCTCCCTGAAAGATT
>WNGS01072160.1:0-19463 GCA_020271785.1 Procambarus virginalis | reverse complement strand
TTTTAAATTTCTCATATTGGCACTCAGCAATGGTGTCAATGGTTGATCCAGTATAATAATAATTATAGATATATATATATATATATATATATTGTGACGGTAACGAGTTGGAAATGGTGGTCGGCAGTCTTCCAACTAGCAGGTGTCAGTGCTGGGCCACATATAATATATAAAAAAAAGAAAAAAAAAAAAAAAAGAATGACTGCGTGATTGGTAATCTGTGGTAAGGTCGGAAATTCGAAAGACAATAAAAAACTGGATTTTAATAACAATAAAAAAACACAAATTGAAACAAATGCAAAATCTTGGCTTACTGGTAAAAATAATAAACAATATAAACATGAAAATAGATTACGTTAATGGGGAGGAGAATTGACATACAAAAGTAAGTAAAATATGAATGCTGGAATATATGCACTAACTATAAACCTCTATTTGACCACACAAGGTGAGTCACTTAGGAGTTCACAGCTTGCGAGCACACAATATTCTGGCTGGCAGAAACGCAAGGGACTCCAACAATAACTGGTGAGGTCTTGTGATTGGCGGGGAGCCGGAGTGGAGTGTTGGTTGGCGGCCAATGAGGAAGCTGGATGGTCGCAAGTCGCTAGTTAGGCAGTGGAAGGGTTCGGCGCGTCGACCAGGTGCTGGAGTGGGGGGAGGAGGGAGTTGCTGGTACGTGTGGCTATCATATACGTTTAGCCACTACAAAACGTATCTTGTATATTGATGAGGACAGGAGTGATTCGCAGAAATAGCAGGCTAAATCTCTGATAAGAGATTATCGTCACAACTCTCCCCCGAAGCCTGCCGTTTCGGGTGAATCACGTCCACTGGAGGTAGAGTGGGAGGTGGAGCTGCCTCTACCTCATGCACTCTGGAGAGGGCATCAGCGATGATGTTATCAGGCCCCTTGATGTAGCAGATCTTTAAGTTGAAGCCTTGAAGATATAAAGCCCATCGCAGCAGACGTTGGTTATTAAATTGGGCTTGATGTAAAAATCTCAGAGGGTTGTGGTCCGAATAGATGGTAGTGGACCTAGCACCGTGCAGATATGGTGCAAAGTGTTGTAAGCTCAGGACGATGGACAGGAGTTCCTTCTCTATAGTACTGTAGTTCTTCTGATGAGGCTTCAACTTGCAACTGTAGTAGCTGACAGGTAGAACCTCCTCGCCTCGCTGCTGCATTAAGACACTTCCGATGCCGGTACCACTGGCGTCGACATGGAGGATGAAAGGCTTCTTGATATCTGGTGAGGCGAGAATGGGATTAGAACAGAGGAGGAATTTGAGTTGTTCGAATGCAACGGTTTGCTCTCTGGTCCAATTATACCGTTGCTTGGGACTGGTTAAGGTGATTAATGGGGTTGCAACAGTGCTAAAATTCTTCACAAACCTACGGTAATAGGAAGCAAGACCAAGGAAGCGCAGGAGCTGCTTCCTGGTAGTAGGCTGTGGATACTGTTGGATTGCTTGAATGTGAATGTTTAACGGAGCCAGGTTGCCACTCCCTATAACATGACCCAGGTACCGCACTTTACCTTTCGCGAAGGTGGACTTGCCCAAATTGATGGTGAGGCCGGCTTTCAGGAGCTTGTAGAACAATCGTTGTAGCTGGAGCAGGTGTTCGCTCCAGGTGTTGGATGCTACCACGATGTCGTCCAAATAGGCATAGGTGTTTTCCAAGCCCTGGATGACGCGGTTGACAGCTCTCTGAAAGGTGGCTGGGGCATTGCAGAGTCCAAAGGGAAGGCGATTGTACCTGTAGAGACCAAACGGGGTTATAAAGGCGGACAGTACCTTAGCTCGCTCCGTTAAACTCACCTGGTAGTAGCCCTTTAGTAGGTCTACCTGAGACAGGTAGCGGGCATTACCAATGGCATCCAGAATGTCGTCTACCCTGGGTATTGGGTAGGCGTCCTTCACTGTGACCTGGTTCAACTTCCTATAATCCGTACACAGACGGATTTTGCCGTGAGGTTTGGGTACCAGGATGCATGGTGAGGCCCAGGGGGACTCACAGGGGGTAGCCAGTCCATGGTCCAAGAGATACTGTACCTCAGCCCGCATGACTTCCGTTTTGCTCGGGCTGATTCGGTAGAATGGTTGGCGAATCGGCTGGGTGTCAGGTAGCAGTTGGATGTCGTGCCGAGTTACAGTACACTCTTGGGGGTCATCTCGAAACAACTCTTGATATTCTCTGACGAGTTTGATTAGTGGAGCACTATTATCGTCCTGAAAATGATGTTGAAGGTTAGTAAGGATTTCCGAGTTAGAGAGCGCTGTCTCAGTGTCAGTGCTCTCGGAAGGAGAAGCAGGGAAGGTCTCACTGTGGCTGTATGGACCTGTAAATGAGGTGAAATTGGTTAACACAGTGGGAGGAACCCCATGGTAGGGCTTGAGTAAATTAATGTGGCACAGCTGGGTCTTCCGCCGCCTATCGGGTGTCTCGAGAACGTAGTTGAAGTTGTTCCGGCACTCCTTAACACGGTAGGGTCCTGAGAACCTGTTCTGTAAAGGAGAACCTGGGATAGGGAAATAGGCAAGCACTAAGTCTCCTGGTGTAAACTTCCTTACCTTGCAGTGCTGGTCGTAACGAGTCTTCATCCTCTCCTGGGCTTTCTGTAGGTTGTTGCTAGCAAAGGAATGGACCCTCTCTAGAATGTGTCGGAGATTTTGGAGATACTGGGGCACACTCTGATGCTCACTGAAGGTGTCATCACGTAGAGAATCCTTGAAAGCCTTGAGAGGTGTACGGCACTTACGTCCGTAGAGCATCTCATAAGGAGATACTCCTAGTGACTCGTTGGGAAGACTTCTGAAAATACACATGATGAGATCAATTTGCCTATCCCAATCCTTTGAGGTCTCATTACAGAACTTTTTTAAGAGTGCCTTGATGGTTTGATGACTACGCTCGAGAGAACCCTGTGAAGCAGGATGATAGGGGCTGGACAGTACCTGTTTGATGTTGAACTCCTCCAGAGTCCGTTTGAAGAGATCACTGGTGAAGTTGGTACCACAGTCGCTCTGAATCTCCCTCGGAAATCCATACTGGGTGAAGATTTTCAGTAGATTCTTCACCACTGTAGCAGCTGTAATATTTTTTACTGGAACTGCTATCGGAAATCTGGTGGTAGGACACAGGATGGTTAAGATATATGCGTTGCCTGCACTGGTCCGAGGCAAAGGACCAACGCAGTCGATAATGAGCTTGTGGAACGGTTCCTCAGGCACCTGGATGGGTATCAGTGGTGCTCTGGGAATGGAAACGTTCGGTTTCCCGGCTAACTGACACACGTGGCATAATTTGACATAATTTTTGATGTCGTTTACCATACCTGGCCAGTAGTAGTCTTGTCGAATTCCATGGTAAGTCTTGTTGAACCCATAGTGTGACAAAGCGCCGTGGGCCAGGTGTAGAATCGTGGGCCGCAGGCTGGTGGGAATCACTAGTTGTTCAACGTTTGCCCAATCGTCCTCGTCCTTCAGTTTACTGGGTCTATACCTGCGATAGAGTATTTCGTTCTCCATAAAGAACCCAGGAACACTGTCGGATTGGGTTTCAGCCTGAAAGAATAATGGTGTCAATGTAAGATCATCTCTCTGTAACTTACGGAACTCCACCGCGGTCAGGTTAGGGGGTAGTTTCGAAGGGTCCTGAGGGACAGCGGTAGCAGTAGAGTCGGCTGGCTGTGGACGTGCAGCTTGAGCACGGGTGGTCACCATAACAGGAGGAGAACCTTCATCACTCTCTTGAACCTTTACTGGGAAATGTTCAAAAATCGGGTTATCCACCACAGAGTTGCTTACCTTGGATATGTCCTTGATGATCAGGTTGTTTGGTTGTTGGTCTTCTGCCAAGTCGTTGCCCAGGAGAAGTTGCACTCCAGGCATGGGAAAAGGCTTTTCCCTGACGGCGACTTGGACTTCACCGGTCACGAAGGGACAATCCAGGTAAACTCGGGCAAGTGGATAAGGAGTTGTAGCAGTAAGGTCAGTGATGAACACAGTCTCTCCTGTGTAGGCGACGTTGGGCACAGCCGATTTCAAAACGATCGATTGTAGAGCCGCTGTGTCCCGTAGGATCTTAAGTCCGAAACGTCCCTCTGAATCTGAACCGTGGGTAGAGATAGTTCCTGGATATAGATGCTTGGTAAAGAGAGAGAGATCATTAGCATGAACACCAACATTCATTACAGGCTTACCGGACTTAGGGTGAGTAGTTTTAGACTTAGGGGGTTCGACGTTACCTTTAAATTGGGACTTACCACATTTGTCAATGGTGTGTCCATATAATCGACAATACCTGCAGTACAGTTGAGAGGTACCTTGATCTGGGCTCGCTTTCTCGTAACTGTACCAAGACTTCTTGCTGGTAGGATCTGGAGTCAGCCGGTGGATGAGGCTGTAAGTGTCAGCTGACTTCGCACACTTCACTAACTCCGTCTCTTCCTTGTCTGCTAAGTATAGGCGGACAGGAGGAGGTACACGTCTCAAAAATTCTTCAACCAGTATGAGGTTGACAAGTTCTGAAAAAGTAGAGACATGTGCTGCCTCCAGCCATTTCATGAAATATCTTTGTTTGGTGTTAGCAAATTCTAAGAAGGTGGTGGTACTTGCCTTGACGTAGTCACGAAACTTTCGTCGATAGCTTTCGGTGGAGAGAAGGTAGGCGTCCAACACAGCTTGTTTCAGGGTGGTGTAGTCGTTTTCCGAAGCCAAAGTGCTGAGTGTGACTGCTGCTCTACCTGTTAAATGTACTCTGAGAAGGGTAGCCCATTGGTCGTCAGGCCAATTAAGTTGAACAGCAAGGGTCTCAAAAGTGGTAAAGAACACATCAACCTCCGTTTCGAGGAACGGGGGCATTAACTTACTTGCATGGGAGATATTGAAACTGGGAGGAAGACTAGCTGCCGCTTGTTGGAGTTGAGCTTGGTGTGCAGCGTCCCTCGTGAGTTCTCGGTTACGACATTCTAGCATTGCTTCTGCCTGTCGTTTGTCGTGGTCGCGTTGTATCTCGAGTCGCTGTTTGTATAAGGCCAACTCACGTTCACTTTCTTCCTTCTTCAGGGCAGCTTCTTCCTTTCTGAGGGCAGCTTCTCTGCTTGCAGCTGCTTCTTGTTGTTGCTGTAGCTCGATCTTGGCAAGTTCCAATTTGAGCTTTATCGCTCTCAAGTCATCTTTATCTGAAATAATGTACTGTTCATGAGTAGAAGAATCTATAATATCTTCCTCAGCAAGGTGATCCAGTATCATATTATTAATGGCAAATTTGTTGGCTCCATCAGGAACTTCTAAGTGATACTCATGTGCAAGAGTTAACAAATCGACCCTCTTAGCGTGACGTAAGGTCCCTATTTCTCTTTCTGGATTTGCTTTGAAAGCTTGTAAGCGGAACATGGTGAAAATATAGCAAAACAAAGGAGATGAATATAGTGAGAATATGGCGAGTGTCAGAAACAGGAAACGTGGCAACTGATACCTATCCTGTGGGGAATTATTAATAATTAAAGTAAATTCAAGATGGTAAATGAATAAGGTCGCAGGAAATCTTGTACCTGGTACTCACTATGGGAGGATAAAGGCAAGAAAATCCTACTAATTAGTGAAAACTAAGTTTAAAATACAAGTGAAACACTAAATGGCTTCAAAATAAATGAGGTAGTCCAAAAAATGTAGTCATACCTTGCCAAGTCACTATAGAACATAAGCAATGGTACCCACTGAAATTGAATATGGTATTTACAGAATTAGCGAACTTTGTGCTCAAAAGAAAGAACGCCAATTCCCTACCTTTTGGTAAATACCATCAGTCTGACCGACGAGTAGGGGTGCGAGTGTCAACTGGTGACGAGAACTATCGGCGAGGTCCCAATTCGCCAATAATAGTTCGTGCTAGAGGATCTAAAGCCCTCTTTTTCCTCCTAGAGTCGGATTGCAGGACTTGGGTGCTATTGACCCGGAGACAGACCACAGTACCAGGGTACCTATGTGATAATCTGTCAAAAAGTGAGAAATATTGGGGGACAAAGATGTTAAACACGGAGGATAACACGGAAGGGGGAGACGACCAATTAAGAGTATGACTGCGGCCTACAGTCACCACGTAATCCAAAGTTGTCTCACTCTCACCATATGCTATTCCCGTAATGTACAATATACACAGCACCATATAAAATAAAGAATGATTAATGTGAATAATGGAAGCAAGGGAAATAAGAGCCAAGTGTGCTTACCACAATTACCAATACCTGAGTGAAGCTCCGTGGACAGGCCCCCATTTATATGGACTCCGTGGACAGGCCCCATTTATAGTGACTCCCGGACAGGCCCCCATTTATATGTGACGGTAACGAGTTGGAAATGGTGGTCGGCAGTCTTCCAACTAGCAGGTGTCAGTGCTGGGCCACATATAATATATAAAAAAAGAAAAGGAAAAAAAAAGAGAAAAAAAGAATGACTGCGTGATTGGTAATCTGTGGTAAGTTCGGAAATTCGAAAGACAATAATAAAAACTGGATTTTAATAACAATAAAAAAACACAAATTGAAACAAATGCAAAATCTTGGCTTACTGGTAAAAATAATAAACAATATAAACATGAAAATAGATTACGTTAATGGGGAGGAGAATTGACATACAAAAGTAAGTAAAATATGAATGCTGGAATATATGCACTAACTATAAACCTCTATTTGACCACACAAGGTGAGTCACTTAGGAGTTCACAGCTTGCGAGCACACAATATTCTGGCTGGCAGAAACGCAAGGGACTCCAACAATAACTGGTGAGGTCTTGTGATTGGCGGGGAGCCGGAGTGGAGTGTTGGTTGGCGGCCAATGAGGAAGCTGGATGGTCGCAAGTCGCTAGTTAGGCAGTGGAAGGGTTCGGCGCGTCGACCAGGTGCTGGAGTGGGGGGAGGAGGGAGTTGCTGGTACGTGTGGCTATCATATACGTTTAGCCACTACAAAACGTATCTTGTATATTGATGAGGACAGGAGTGATTCGCAGAAATAGCAGGCTAAATCTCTGATAAGAGATTATCGTCACAATAGTCTCTGGGTTGTTTGGAAGATCATTCCATTTTGTGATTGATTGTACTCCATAAATATAATCACATTCACTGTCATCTGAGACTGGTTGTAATGAAATGTTGTCTTGTATCTTATTAACATTCTTGATTTGAGGTGCAATATTGTGTTTGCCACCTCGACTCCTATGACTTGACCCTCGTACATTGCTTTTATTTATTGATTGTGGTTTCTTTAGTGCGGAACGACACATAGCACCAAAATGATTTTGTTTTCTACACTCATAGCACTTCTTACCTTGTGCTGGACAAACATTATCTTGGTGTGGGTAGTCTCCTCCACAATTGTAACATTTATATGTTTATTCAGGAAAGGTACATACATTGTACATTGTACATACATTATTATTGACAACCTCTGATGTGAGTCGTTGTGACTGCTTGAGTCTTGTTCCATGACTCCAGTTGTGATGTGGTTCTCGGGTCAATTTAATGTTAGGTTTGGCATGATATCTTCTACGATCATGGTGTACTCCCTGAACCTTACATACTTCTTGACTGTTAGTAACAGTGGCAGAACCGTTGTTGGCACTGCACTCCATGGCACGAGCATCACGTGCAGCATCTTCCATTCGACAAGCCATATCCAGTATCTTGTTAAGAGAACTTTCATCATCAACAAGTTCTAGAGCTCTTCGACGAAGACGTGTAGATGTGCATGTTTCAATTATTTGCTGTTTGATTTCTTTGTCAACATCAGCAAACTCACAGTGGGCTGCTAAACCCTGCAGACGTGTATGGTATTGATCAACAGTTTCATTAGAGAGTTGTTTTGCTCTCCTGAAATGCATAATTTCCATAGCAGTATTTTGCCTTGGTTTGAAATGCTCAGTTAATTTGGCCTTGGCAGTGTCATAATCTTTGGCACCACCAGTATCTTTCAGTGTATCAAAGATATCACAAACTTTATCACCTGCATAATGAAGCAGAAAAGCACGCTTTCTTTCAGCACTTTTGATGTCAGAAACTATCAACAAATTTTCAAACCTTTTAAGCCATTTGACCCACCTCTGTGACAGGTTTGTCTGGTCACAGTCAGGATCAAATGCAGAAAACTGAGGTATATTTGCCATTTTTACTGAATAAATTTAAACTTATCACTTAAAATGTTCCTCAGAATATATAACACTTACTGCACTGTATATGTTATTTAAGAATTCACTGTAATTACTTTAATTTTGCAAAGCACACAAGCATTTTAATGCAAAAGTTCACAACAGTGCACAACACAGCAGCAACTGACTTCTTACCTAGCCCTTGTGTACATGTGTTGTTCCTACTCACAGCAACACAGCAGTTGTTAGCAGTTGGTACAGCAATTGGCAGCAGTTGGCAGCAGTAGGCAGCAGTAGGCAGCAGTTGGTACAGCAGTAGGCAGCAGTAGGTTCACAGCGTGAAGAATTTTGTAGCACGAAGCGTCGTTTCGTAACCAAAACATCGGGTTTTGTACACTGCATCAAAGCGTCGTTTCGTACACAGCGTCGGCAGATTCCTCTATTCACAGCTTGTCAGCACAGCTTGGGTAGCACACAGCATTGGCCAGCACACAGCAACGGCCAGCACACAGCAACGATCAGCACACAGCAACAGTCAGCACACAGCATGGGGTTGCATACAGCATCGGGTATGGTGCTCACAGACAGCTTCTCCTTCCTCCTCTGGGCGAGACAGCATGCTCCTTCCTTGTGTTTTGTTGAACAAAATACCTGCGTTCCCAGTTCATCGTCGTCGCCAGTGTGGTGTCTGTGTATAGCTGAGATAGTCTTGGTAGTAAGGTTGATGTAAAGTCATTCCTGGTTACTGACTTTAATACTTAAAAGACGATTACATGATAGAGTAGCTCCCAAGCTTGGCAGGCGTCCTGTGTGCTGTTTACCTTCTCTCTAGTCTAGTGGCGTCCAGCCGCCGCACATAGAAAACGGATGGTACCATTTTCTGTGAACATGACAGGTTGTACCTTGAAAATTATCCACATACTGGTTTTTGCTAATTTCCGTCTTGTTTGGGCTATTGGACTTCTTCAAGTGCGTATCCAAGGTAACTTGGAGCAGAAAAGGAGATGACGTGGCGCCAAAAAGGACAGAGGCAAACCGGTAAGTGATTAATTCACTGTTCGGATCGTTAGGATCCTTAATCCATAGGAACTTTGTGTAGTTCCGGTCTTCTTCTTGAAGACCTACCCTAAGGAATGCCTTGCTGATGTCGGCCGTTTATGCATAAGTCCCAATACGGAACTTTAACAGCACGTCGTAAAGCCTTTGTGTTAGGCTAGGGCCAGTTTGAAGACAGTCGTTTAACGAAACACTACTCGGCCTCATTTTAGCACTGCAATTAAATACTATCCGTAATGGGGTAGTTGCAGAATTCTTCTGTACACAATGATGTGGTAAGTAGTGACCTTCCTTTGGGTTATCATTTGTAACAACTTCGATAAATTTGTCATCGAGTTGCTTCTGTATTATTTCATGGTACAACTTCAAGTTCTCAGGTTGTCTTTGTAAGCGCAACACCTGTGATCTCAATTGGTTTTGTGCCATAAAATGGTTGACGGGTAGCTGAGGGTGATTCAGCTTCCATGGTAGCCTGACCCAGTATTGATTATCTCTGTATATAACTGAGTCCAGGTATTGTTTGTAAGTCCAGTCATCATCTGGGCTAGGTTGTTCAGGGACAATGCCGAGAGTTGCCAGGTCCCATAACTTGTGTACAGGGGGATCAAGCTCTTCCTCGGACATGTCTCTGAGTTGCAGTGGAGACTGGTCTCCTAGTCATGCAACCATTACTGGGTTGGCATGTTGGTGTTCTACAGGTGCGGGTTGGTTTAGCCGTAATACAGGGCCTGTTAGCAAATAGCCACCTGCAGATGGTAACACGTTCATACCGTGTTTGTATTCCTTTCCTTTGATAAACTTATGGTAGACATCTGATCCCATAAGGATTCCAATATTGGAAAGGTTATCTGTTGTGATTTTATCAGCCAAATGAATTCCCCTTTTTTCTAGGAATTTGACTGTTGTCCCCAGACCATATACATACAGATCTGTTGGGAATCTATCTACTACTAGAGCTTGTACATTTTGTTCGTAACCTCCTAATCGTACTTTGGGTTGTACTACCTTGAAAACTCGGGCTCCTGAGTCAGTCAGGAATCCTGCTATGTTTATTCGTGTCTCCTCTACAGGTGTAAGTTTCAGGGTATCTACCAACTCTTTGGATATAAAGGTCAATTGGGACCCTTGATCAAATAATCCACGTACGGTGGCTTTGTTCTCTCCATTTCTAATGATCAATCGTGCAGTAGGTAGAGCTGATTTATGTTTAGACCTTGTTGAGAAGACACTTATGTCAGGTAGCACAGTACAAAGCTGTACTGAGGTGTTAGTTTCTTCCTCCTCCGGTGGTTTGGCAGACTTTGTACTTGAATCCCCACAAAGTGCTGTATGGTGTTGACCCTTATGGCACCTATAACAGGTGCGTATTGTTGATGTGCAGCTGTCGGGATGATGTTCCCTTATACACTTGGTACATCTATGTAACTCCTTGAGTCGTTTTATGCGTGTTGCACGATCGGGGAAACGTCTGCAATTGTACATGGAATGTGATTGTTCACAGAACAGACATGGTCTCCAGACGTTAACAGTATCTTGAGGAGTCACCGATTTGGGTGACGCGTTACCTGTAGGTTTGGAGGTACCAACTGCGTATGTGCCCACACTGCCTTGTCTCCACTTTGGGGAGGGAGAAGTTGTTTTAGATTTGTTTGGAGTACTGTTTGTACTCTGTTGTTTACTATTAGTAGTAGACGAAGGTTTAGATGTCGCCTTTTCATCTGGGATAACTCTTTCTCGTTCTATGATGGTTTGTAACCCCTTTGTAATCTCTGTTACTGTCAGATATGACTTTCCATACAACACAAACAACTTATCCAGGATGTCCCTGGGTAATTTGCGAGTCATATGGACTTGGATTATCCAGTCTGATTCATCCAAGTTTACTTTATTTTTAAGTGCCTTAAGCAAAGACTCAAGCTCCAATCTAAAGGCTTGGAGTGAGACTGCTGTATTATTTGGATGTTTAATATCAACAGCTTCTGGGTTAAAATTCTGATAGTCCTTTCAGGCTTCGCATAGTTTTCTTTCAATAGTTGTACAGCATTGTCATAATCGTCATCTGTGTGATTCAGATTACAGACTACCTGAAAGGCTTCATCCTTCAAGACACTCTGTAAATACGTAAACTTTGTCGTCTTTGGTACATTGACATTAGAATCCACAGAATCGACAAATTTGCTCCAGAAATTGTCCCAATTCTCGTCCTCTGTTCCAGAAAAAGTTGGGAGACTGAGTGATGGTAATTTGACTTCTGGTGCTGTCTGATTCTGGGTAGTTGTGGCTGCAATATTTATATTGGCCTTATGGGCGTCTATCATATTGTCATAGCGTTGTATTTTTACAAACATTGCATCTTCATAATCAGAGTGTTCTTGGAGAATGTTGTTCATCGTATCTTCATCAATACTGTTAACGTTAAGTAAATCTTGATATTGTTTCATTTGTTGCAACACACGGTCATATTTGTTCCGTGTAAGCTTAAGATAATTTTCCAGTGCTGCATAATTAACTGGAGTTTGATTACTCATGTCTTCACATTTGTTAATCTGCCTTGTGAGATGCCCCTTTAAGGCCTTAATGGTTAATTTTACATTTTTGAGTGTAGACATCTTGGAAATACTTGCTAGTCGTATGGACTTTTAACTATTTGGCACTTGTATTAATAAAGCAACTAGTTTCCGAACTAGAGCTGTTTATCATTTAAAAAATATACTACTGTATAATCATACACGCTATAATTTGAGTGGTAAGCCTGTATCAATGCTGGTATTCCGCAAGCTAGCCCGTCATTATCACTCTTGGTTGGTACAGAGACACAGGTTAACACTCAAAGGTGAAATGATTATAGTTAAATTATACCTATAATTATATGTATGAATATCAGGTTGACAACACAACTCGGGTTGTCATGAATACTGCATAAAAATATGTACTTGCTAGGTTGTAATATATTTTCAACTCTAGACAAGTGTAAAAAATTCTTACCCTTACACCAGGTTAGCACAATAAATTAAACTAGGTTGCTGTACAACACCAGCCTAAAATGTCCTACCCTTGTGCAAGAATTTGCTGTAAACAATGTGGTATGCAGTATGTATTGGTGCAATATTAAAGTAATGTTTATACTTAAATTACAAAAACATTTATAAGTAACTTATAAGTAAAGTAGCCTCTTATCAACCTCTTGTAATGAAAAGGGCACAATAGTTCTTTGGCACAGGCTTCAGAACTGTAATAGTGCTTTGTTGTAGTTTTGTTTGCTATGAGATTGAAAAGTTAGGCTAGAAAATGTAAATATAGCAATGTCTTTCTGCTATAATATTGCACTACTAATGTATATCAGGATCTTATATCTAGATGCAATGTACCTACTGGTTAACTGTAATAATCATCCGGTTCAAAGGACCATAATTTATGTGGTAAAAACTCCAGACAGTATATCTCCTTTTAATTGACTTCAAACAATATAGTTTATCTTATTTTTTCTTAGTAGGTAAGAAATTGAGTGGACTGTATGTACTTGTTAAAACTGCCTGAAATTAATCTCACATAAATTGGGGGGACAATTTGTAGCTTAAACCACTTTGTAATGGCTCCTTCTTAAACTACCAATTGTTTACCTAAGTTTAATTATAATAATATTATCATACCACATATGGTGGTCTAATCTACTATTATTTCAACAATTATTACTAGTTATGAATACTACTACTACAATAACTAGAATGGCCTTTGTGACGGTAACGAGTTGGAAATGGTGGTCGGCAGTCTTCCAACTAGCAGGTGTCAGTGCTGGGCCACATATAATATATAAAAAAAAGAAAAGGAAAAAAAAGAGAAAAAAAAGAATGACTGCGTGATTTGGTAATCTGTGGTAAGGTTGGAAAGACTAAAAGCAATAATAAAAAATATGGATTTTAATAACAATAAAAACACAAATTGAAATAAATGCAAAATCTTGGCTTACTGGCAAAAATAATAAACAATATAAACATGAAAATAGATTACGTTAATGGGGAGGAGAATTGATATACAAAAGTAAGCAAAATATGAATGCTGGAATATATGCACTAACTATGAACCTCTATTTGACCACACAGAGTGAGTCACTTAGGAGTTCACAGCTTGCGAGCACACAATATTCTGGCTGGCAGAAACGCAAGGGACTCCAACAATAACTGGTGAGGTCTTGTGATTGGCGGGGAGCCGGAGTGGAGTGTTGGTTGGCGGCCAATGAGGAAGCTGGATGGTCGCAAGTCGCTAGTTAGGCCGTTGAAGGGTTCGGCGCGTCGACCAGGTGCAGCAGTGGGGGGGAAGGAGGGAGTTGCTGGTACGTGTGGCTAATATGTGTACGTTTAGCCACTACAAAACGTATCTTGTATATTGATGAGGACAGGCGTGATTCGCAGAAATAGCAGGCTAAATCTCTGATAAGAGATTATCGTCACACCTTATCTGAGCCTGTAGTAAGGGCCTGCTAAGGCTGTGTCATGTTAGCATCTATGTGGGTGTGGCCCTGTGCCTCATGGTGCCAATGGCGGCTGTGGAGGCCTACAAGGCTGGCAACAGCTAGGTACATGTGCATAGTTCTACTGCTCAGCTACTTGCTGTTCCAAGTCACAATTTACCTGTTTGGGATGCAAGGAGTTAGTACATTTCCCTAAGCATATCAATACAGGTATAACATGGTATGTGAGGGCTGTAAAAAATGGGGTACACGTACATTTGTGGGGTGTTTCCCATATATCATAACCGACTTATCTTTGATATTATACAGTGCACTAGAATAATAAACAAATACTTGGTAAGCCGGATACAATCGTTGTTGTAGTTGTTGATAGGCTGTGTAGCTGGTTGTTGACACGTAAATAGGTGTCAAGGTGTTAAACCAACTCTGGAGCCATGTGCAGCGTAAGGCTGCGTTTGTTATTGTTTACGTGTGAGCGTGGCGTCTGTAAGAGACGCTGGCTTTGTGTACTGTTCCAATATTTTGCTGGTTCCACTTCTAAGTTAAATTTACGTTAACAAGGGAATCAAGCTATATTTTGGTGTTAATAATTATATTCAGTCTTATTGAACACTTTTTTATTCAATTTAGACATTAAACTGTTGTATGAACAGTGGTTTAATAATGTAAATACTGCGGCGACGTCGATGACGTCACGGAGTCTCCCATTCTCTAATTTTAAGAGGATACTGTTAAGGGAAGACTATACTATTTGTGTATGAGTGTGTCGGTTTCCCGACATCTTCATTATTTTCAAGAGATTATTCTTTGAATGAGTTTCCATAGACACTGGTTCTCTAGTGTCATTCTGATGATCACTATTATTTGTTTTCTTTCTTTTCTCAGAAGTGGGTGGTCCTTCGATTTCTTTCTTTCTTTCTTTCAGATATATACAAGAGTTGTAACATTCTTGTACAGCCACTAGTACGCGCAGCGTTTCGGGCAGGTCCCTGGAATACGATCCCCGCCGCGAAGAATCGTTTTTTCATCCAAGTACACATTTTACTGTTGCGTTAAACAGAGGCTACAGTTAAGGATTTGCGCCCAGTAAATCCTCCCCGGCCAGGATACGAACCCATGACATAGCGCTCGCGGAACGCCAGGCGAGTGTCTTACCACTACACCACGGAGACTGCATAGACTGCTTTCTTTCAATACAATAATCAAATAATTTAATTTCTGAGTTCAAGCCCCAGATACCCAACAGTGGCCATCAGAGAGGAACAGTGGTCATCAGAGAGGAATAGTGGTCACCAGAGAAAAACAGTGGTCGTCAGAGAGGAACAGTAGCCATCAGAGAGGAACAGTGGATATCAGAAAGGAACAGGTGCCATCAGAGAGGAACAGTGGCCATCATAGAGGAACAGTGGTGATCAGAGAGGAACAGTGGTCATCAAAGAGGAACAGTGGCCATCAGAGCTTAACTCTGGCCATCAGAGAGGAAGAGTTGCTATCGGGGTAGGAACAGTGGCCTTCAGAGAGGAACAGTGGTCATCAGAGAAAAACAGTGGTCATCAGAAAGGAACAGTGGCCTTCAGAGGTTATCTCTGCCATCAATGAGGAACAGTGGCAATCAGAGATGTACAGTGGTCTTTAAAGAGGAACAGTGGCCATCAGAGAGGAACAGTGGCCATCATAGAGGAACAGTGGTCATCAGAGTGGAACAGTGGTCATATGAGAGGAATACTGGTCATCAGAGACGAACATAGGCCATCAGAGTTTAACTCTGGCCATCAGAGAGGAAGAGTGGTCATCAGAGAGGAACAGTAGTCATAAGAGAGGAACAGAGGCCATGAGAGAGAAGCAGAGGTCATCAGAGAGGAACAGTGGCCATCAGAGGGGAACAGTGTCCATCAGAGAGAAGCAGTTGTCATCAGAAAGGAATAGTGTCCATCAAAGAGGGACAGTGGCCATCAGAGAGGAACAGTGGTCATCAGAGAGGAACAGTGGTCACCAAGGAAAAACAGTGGTAATCAGAGAGGAACAGTGGATATCAGAAAGGAACAGTGGCCATCAGAGAGAAACAGTGGTCATCAGAGAGGAACAGTGGCCATCAGAGAGAAACAGTGGTCATCAGAGAGGAACAGTGGCCATCAGAGAGAAACAGTGGTCATCAGAGAGGAACAGTGGCCATCAGAGAGAAACAGTGGCCATCAGAGAGGAACAGTGGCCATCAGAGAGAAACAGTGGTCATCAGAGAGGAACAGTGGCCATCAGAGAGAAACAGTGGTCATCAGAGAGGAACAGTCACAATCATGGGTGAACTCTAGCCATGAGAGAGGAACAGTGGCCATCAGAGAGGAACAGTGGACATCAGAGAGAAACACAGGTCATCAGAGAAGAACAGTGGTCATCAGAGAGGAACAGTGGCCATCAGAGGTTAACTCTGGCCATCATAGAGGAACAGTGGCCATCGGAGATGAACAGCGCCTTGAGAGATGAACAGTGGTCATCAAAGAGCAACAGAGGTCATTAGAGAGGAACAGTGATCATCAGAGAGGATTAGTGGCCATCAAAGGTTAACTCTTGCAATCAGAGAGGACCATTGGCTATCAGAGAGGAACAGAGGCCTTCAGAGAGCAACAAAGGCCATCAAAGAGAAGAAACAGTGGTCATCAGAGAAGAACTGTGGCCATCAGAGAAGAACTGTGGCCATCAGAGAGGAACTGTGGCCATCAGAGAAGAACAGTGGTCATCAGAGAGGAACAGTGGCTATCAGAGAGAAACAGTGGATATCAAAGAAGAAAAGTGGTCATCAAAGAGGAACAGTGGCCATCAGAGGTTAACTCTGGCCATCAAAGGGGAACAGTGACTATCAGAGATGAGTAATGGCCTTCAGAGACGAACAGTGGCCATCAGAGAGAAATAGTTGTCATCAGAGAGGAACAGTGGCCATCATTGAGGAACAGCGGTCATCAGAGAGGAACAATGGTCATCAGAGAGGAACAGTGGCTGTCGGAGGGGAACAGTAGCCTTCAAAGAGGAACAGTGGATATCAGAGAGAAACAGTGGCCATCAGAGAGGAGCAGTGGTCATTAGAGAGGAACAGTCATCATCAGGGGTGAACTCAAGCCATCAGAGAGGAACAGTGTCCATGAGAGGGGAACAGTGGTCACCAGAGACGAACAGTGGTCATCAGAGAAAAACAGTGGTCATCAGAGAAGAACAGTAGCTATCAGAGAGGAACAGTGGATATCAGAAAGGAACAGTGGCCATCAGAGCTTAACTCTAGCCATCAGAGAGAAAGAGTGGCTATCAGAGAGAAACAGTGGTCATCAGAGAGGAACAGTGGCCATCATAGAGGAACAGTGGTGATCAGAGAGGAACAGTGGTCATCAGAGAGGAACAGTGGTCATCAGAGAGGACAGTGGTCTCAGAGAGGAACAGTGGTCATCAGAGAGGAACAGTGGCCATCAGAGAGGAACAGTGGCCTTCAGAGAGGACAGTGGTCATCAGAGGAACAGTGGTCATCATAAGAGATCAGTGGCCATCAGAGAGCAACAAAGGCCATCAGAGAGAAGAACAGTGTCATCATAGAGGATCAGTTGCCAACAGAGAGAAACAGTAGCCGTCAGAGAGGACAGTGGTCATCAGAAGGAACAGTGGCCATCAGAGAGCAACAGAGGCCTTCAGAGATAACAGTGGTCATCAGAGAGGAACAGTCACCGTCATGGGTGAACTCTAACCCATCAGAGAGGAACATTGGCCGTCAGAGAGGAATAGTGGCCATCAGAAAGGAACAGTGGCCATCTTAAAGAAACAGTGCCCATCAGAGTGGAACAATGGCCATGAGAGAAGAACAGTGGTCATCAGAGAAGAACAGTGCCTATCAGAGAGGAACAGTGGCCATCAGAGAGGAACAATGGTCATCAGAGAGGAACAGTGGCTATCAGAGGTTAACTCTGGACATCAAAGAGGAACAGTGACTCTCAGAGATGGGTAGTGGCCTTCAGAGAGGAACAGTGGCCATCAGAGAGAAATAGTGGTCATCAGAGAGGAACAGTGGCCATCATTGAGGAACAGTGTTCATCAGAGAGGAACAGTCGTCATCTGAGAGGTACAGTGGACATCAGAGAGGAACAGAGGCCGTCAGAGGTTACCTGTGGCCATCATCTTCTTGAGGTTATCTTGAGATGATTTCGGGGCTTTAGTGTCCCCGCGGCCCGGTCCTCGACCAGGCCTCCACCCCCAGGAAGCAGCCCGTGACAGCTGACTAACACCCAGGTACCTATTTTACTGCTATGTAACAGGAGCATCAGGGTGAGAGAAACTCTGCCCATTGTTTCTCGCAAGCGCCTGGATCGAACCCAGGACCACAGGATCACAAGTCCAGTGTGCTGTCCGCTCGGCCGACCGGCTCCCGGTCGATCATAGAGGAACAGTGGCTATCGAAGGGAACAGTGGCCATCAGAGAGGAACACGGTGGTCATCAGAGAGGAACAGTGGCCATCAGAGACGACAGTGGCAATTAGAGAAAAGCAGTGGTAATCTGAGAGGAACAGTGGCCATCAGAGAGGAACAGTGGCCATCAGAGGTTCACTCTGGCCATCAGATAGGAACAGTGGCTATCGGAGAGGAACAGTGGCCTTCAGAGATGAACAGTGGTCAACAGAGAGGAACAGTGGTCATCAGAGAAGAACAGTGGAAATCAGAGAGCAACAGAGGCCATCAGAGAGAAGAAACAGTGGTCATCAGAGAGGAACAGTGGCTATCAGAGAAGACCTTGGTCATCAGAGAGGAACAGTGCTATTAGAGAGGAACAGTGGCCATCAGAGAGGAACAGTGGTCATCAGAGAAAAACAGAGGTCATCAGAGAGGAACAGTGGCCATCAGAGATTACCTCTGGCCATCATAGAGGAACAGTGGCTATCGGAGATGAACAGCGCCTTCAGAGATGAACAGTGGTCATCAAAGAGCAACAGAGGTCATCAGAGAGGAACAGTGATAATCAGAGAGGTTCAGTGGCAATCAAAGGTTTACTCTGGCAATCAGAGAGGAACATTGGCTATCAGAGAAAGAGTGGCCGTCAGAGAAGAACAGTTACCATCAAAGATGAACATGCCTATCAGAGGAACAGTGGACATCAGAGAGGGACAGAGATCATCAGAGAGGAACAGTGGCCATCTTAGAGAAGAGTGCCCATCAGAGAGGAACAGTGCCATGAGAGAGAACAGTGGTCATCAGAGAGAAAACAGGTCATCGAGAAGAACAGTGGTCATCAGAGAGGACAGTGGCCATCATAGGTTAACTCTGGCCATCATAGAGGAACAGTGGCAATCGGAGATGAACAGCGCTCAGATATGAACAGTGGTCATCAAAGAGCAACAGAGGTCATCAGAGAGGAACATGATCATCATAGAGAACAGTGGCCATCGGAGATGAACAGCGCCTTCAGATATGAACAGTGGTCATCAAAGACCAACAGAGGTCATCAGAGAGAACAGGATCATCACAGAGGATCAGTGGCCATCAAAGTTTAACTCTTGCAATCAGAGAGGACCATTGGCTATCAGAGAGGAACAGAGGCCTTCAGAAAGCACCAAAGGCCATCAAAGAGAAGAAACATGGTCATCAGAGCGGAACAGTGGGCCATCAGAGAGTAACTGTGCCCATCAGAGGGGAATAGTGCCATCAGAGATAACAGTGGCCATCAGAGGTTAACTCTGGCTATCAAAGAGGAATAGGACTATCAAGATGAGTAGTGGCTTTCAAAGAGGAACAGTGGCCATCAGATAGAAATAGTGGTCATCA
>WNGS01072140.1:45378-84017 GCA_020271785.1 Procambarus virginalis | reverse complement strand
CCCTCGCTCTCGACGTTGGGTACTACAGTTCTACGGGTGCAAGAGTATGCCTCCCCAAGCACCCGGGCGTGAAAATAGAGGAAGTCCAAAGGAATAACCAAAAAAAAGCAAAAGGTCGACAGGAAATGGCAAGCAGATAAGAGGGGGGAGAAAAACGAAACAGAAGGAAAAGGTGCTCAGCATAATTAGAGAGGACAGCAGCAGGAGCACAAGGTTACAAAAGGACAGAGGACTGTCCCAAGGAGCATCACACTCCGGCAGCCGCCCACTAAGCACCCCTCATGGCAGCAACGAGCTGAGGGGGGGGGGGGGATAAGACTAAACTGGAAAAGGTTCAAAGGTTTGCCACCAGACTAGTACCCGAGCTGAGAGGTATGAGCTACGAGGAGAGACTACGGGAATTAAACCTCTCTTCGCTGGAAGACAGAAGAGTTAGGGGGGACATGATCACCACATTCAAGATTCTCAAGGGAATTGATAGGGTAGATAAAGACAGTCTATTTAACACAAGGGGCACACGCACTAGGGGACACAGGTCGATAGTGAGTGCCCAAATGAGCCACAGAGATGTTAGAAAGAACTTTTTTAGTGTCAGAGTGGTTGACAAATGGAATGTATTAGGAAGTGACGTGGTGGAGGCTGACTCCATACACAGTTTCAAGTGTAGATATGATAGAGCCCAATCGGCTCAGGAACCTGTACACCTGTTGATTGACGGTTGAGAGGCGGGACCAAAGAGCCAGAGCTCAACCCCCGCAAACACAACTAGGTGAGTACACACACAATCACGAAAGAGGAAAAATAGCAAAGAAGAGCAGTCTAGCAAATGTACAGAAGTTCAAGAAAGTATTCCTGCAGAGGGATATGACTAGGGAAGAGAGAAGGCAGGCAGCAGACGCGAGGAAGGAGCACAGGGAGAGAGAAAGGAATCAGAGAACCACAAGGAGAGTGGTTCAGGGAGAGTGGCACAGGGAGAGAGAAAGGAATCAGAGAACCCGAACCCTACAATCCCAGAGGGGAGTGGGGAACCTTGTGCCATCCGGTCACACGGCAGATGAGAGAGGGATGTGTTGGAGTGTGTTTTGGGGGGGGGGGATTATGTGATGGTATGTGGTCATTTAGGGAGAGTAAAGGAAGAGGAATGTTGAAGAGGAGAGGAATAGTAGTAGATGAATATGTATGAGTATGTGCCATAGAGTTAATCCTGTGTGTAGATATATAGATGGATAGATAGATGGATGCGAGTATGTAGGTTATATAGAGGAGGGAGGGGTCCCCTTACCTGGGAAGGATATGTTGAGGAGGGAGGGGGGGTCCCCCCCTAGCCGAGAGGATAGGAGACCAGGGGCCAGATTCACGAAGGTACTTACGAAGATTTTTCTTCTTAGCTACGAATGTTTTCCTTCTTAGCACCTTCGTGGCGGCTACGTTGGTATTCAGGTAGCTACACTAAAAAAAACGAAAACCGAAAGTCGTAAAACCCTTCGTAAGTTTGGTCCGGGATCTAAGTTGGGTGTCGACCACTCGTAGCTTTACGTAAACTGGATATAACTCAATTTTTCTCTACTACATAACACTGGGATCGATTTTAATATAACAAAAGATTATCAGTTGGCGAATCTCGTGAAGAGGAGTCCTTCGTGTTAAATATATATGCATTCTCTGCTTGAAACTTAAAGTAAATATATCTTTTATGATAGAATTAGTTTTATAATAGCAAGATATTATACCCGTAGTTATTAAGTAAATAAACACTGATGAACATGAAATATGAGAGGTGATGAGCCCTGCCTGATGGGATCATTTACTATCACCAAATGCCCCTGCTCACCTAGTAGTAAGGGTGTACCTTAGCTATACATGCACATTTCTAATTTATTTAGTTTGGTTTTATTTTGAAATTAAATCTGGGTGAGACATAAAATAAAAATATGCTGCACAAATGATGTTAGGTAAGGAGAAGGGTAAAAATGTCTAAAACTTTATTCGTTGATTACTTAAAGCTATAATTATGACTATATGGACTATTTAAAAAGAAAGAGGGAAGTAGGGGTCCAAGACCTCTTCCTGTTACACAACTTGGGTGTGGAACAAGTAATTATCAAAAGAAGGCACCATGCCAGGAAGGCTAAGTAGCAGTAAGGCAGTGAGGTGAGGCAGCTACTTATTTGAGAAAAGCTTATTTTTTTTACCTTATAAGCTGAGGCAACTTATTTTATTTAAAGAATACTCAGCTGATTCCTCTACATTTAGCATGGAACAAATTTGTGTCGAAGACCTCTTCCTGTTACACAATTTGGCTGTGTGTAACCAAACTAGAAGTGCTCTACAAATCAAGGGACCCAGAATGTGGAATAACCTCCCGAATCATGTCAAAGGCTGTACCTCTCTCAACCAGTTTAAGAGTAAAACCAAGTATTACCTAATATACTCCATGTAACCTACCTTACCCCCTAAATGTCAACCCATGTCTTGCTATTTTTTAAACAATGCTGTTTGTTCACCAACGTGTACAATTGCTGATTTCTGCTATGTTACCTCCCCTTTTTTTATTCCTTCTTTCAACACAATTTATACCTAATCCCGATTACTATTAAGTTTTAGTCAGTGTTTTTTTCCCCCCACACCTTGCCCGAAATGGTATGAGTATTAGTGGCTTTAAGTATTGTATGTACTAGCTCTGTCTATAAATCCAACATTATGTTTGTAAATCAACTGTATGTACCTTACCTGAATAAAATTTATTTATTATTATTTATTTATTAATCAGTAAGTGTTAAAAGAAGGCACCAAGCTAGAAAGGCTATGTAGCACCATTGTGTGTAACAATAAACCAAATTTCTTTTAACAAATAATACAACTGTATGGTAAAACAAATCCTGTCAGTTGTAAAAATATTGAAGCAGTTATTTAAATATAAATATAATGAAAGAAATATTACTGGTTTATGTTTATCCTATCTTTTTGTACTGTACAGTACAGTATATAAAAGGAAGTGAAAAATTGAGACATAATGCACAGTTTAATGAATGATTCAAAAATGATTAGCATGGATTAGCAGTTCAAATTAAATATGACTATTACATATCAACATGAGATCTTAATGATCCATGGTTAACATATAATAAAGATATACAGTGCTTGTAATAATACAAACTATAATTTAAAATCTTTATTACTGATTTTTTTATTAAGAAGTTTAGGTATACACAGCAATGTGCTGCTAACCTATTCTATATGGAATAGTACACAGTGTAGATAAAAAACTAGCTATAAGTTTATCTAATACAATACTCCCATCTCACTGGATGGTTAGACATATATGGAATCAAGGTACAAAATACCAGCCTCAATACAAAAAAACGTCAACTCTGACTAAACAACTCATGATTTTCACAAGAGGTAAGCACTGAATCATGGAAACATTATATTATAATTACTCTTACCAGTTTCTACAAGACTCCTCTCAAACCATGTATTTTGTAACAAGTTTAGGTATACACAGCAATGTGCTGCTTCCCTATTCTGTATGAAGGACCACACAGTGTAGATCAAAAACCAGCTACAAGCTCATCCAACATCCTCACCTCACAGGATGGCCAGTCATACATGGAATCAGGAGAGAACAAAATACTTAAGGCTGATCTATTAGCCTCCACTGGCAAAATCTGGGTGCAGCACAAGAGTATCTTCCAATATTCCTGAGTGTATGAAGTAATTACAGAGCTCAAAGTACCTCATACCATTTGGTATGAAGTCACTGATAACAGGGCAATCACAGATATAGTGTTGGAGAGTATGTTCTCTCAAGTAGGACTGAAAACTTATGTTTTTTCCACCAAGAGGGCTATAAACCCATGGAACCGCCTACTCACTGAAACCGTAAATGCCAAATTCCAGCTAAAAAATATCATTAAGGCAATTAGCGGGCCCTTTAGCAAGCCGCGGGCTTTCTGTCCTCTTCGAGGCCACTAGATAGTTAGTGGCCCTTGGGTAAATTCAGTAAATATATACAATAATTATCAGCGTATCTTCCGAGGAACAAGGACAGCTACACAGTATCTCTTAGAATTACGTAGGTAAATAACAAATGTAGCATATTTGTTTACTACAATGTCGGTGCTAGCTAGAAGTTAAAAAAACATAGTTTTACTTCAAAATATACAAATTTTATAAGAAAATTTGACGTAAATAGGAGGCAGTAGAGCTCCGATAAGCCAGCACTAAATCTTCAATATGAAGAACGTTGCCTGCTCTCTGATTGGCCAAACGAAACACAGTAGTGACCTCTATCGGCACGCAGGTGAACCAACAAATACCTTCCTAAGTGGACCTACGTGAATTGCGCCTAACCTTCTTCTTAGGGCATACTTAGGAACCTTCGTAGCAAACCTATTTACGAAGAAATACATGGAGCTTCGTGAATCTAGATCCAGGCTCTTAAGATGGGTATGGGGGGGAGAGGGAGGGGAAAGGGGGAGAGGGAATCAGGCGGCTGGTTTGTGTGTGATAGTGGACACATTATTTTTCTTAAAATATGTCTGTTTTATGTAAGGAAAGAACCGTTTAACTTTTCTCTCACCCAATCCAATTGTGTCAGCGATGTTCAATGACGGTGATTAGTTAGACGTCAGACAGGGTCGTGTTAGCGGTGGGGGCATCTCACTATCAAATGGTGTTTGACAATGTTTTTTTTCTGTAAACCGTGTGTGGATCTCTCTCTTTCTCCCTCCCCCCTTCACCCTCGCATCTAGCTTGCTTCTAGAGCGAAGTGTATAATGTCCACATTGACCTGAGGTTTGCACCAGGGCATAGTAGCAACAGGAGTGGGTTGCTCATCCCCCCTCACCTTCGCCTGTGTGGGTGAGTGGGAGGTCCCCCATGCGTAGTCTTGGACGTTCCGCGTTTGAGTGACCAGTATTGGCATTAGCTGCTGGGGTCATATGTCCCTCCCTCACTCCCCACACCCCTCTCCATGCAGGTGACAGACTGCATCAATCACTCTACAATTTCACAAACTTCACATTACCTCTGTCCGCGGGTCTGGAGGAATGTTTTGGAGGTGTCGGATAACCTCTTGAGAGAGTTTGACATAAGTGTAGTGTACTGATACCACACACCATAGCCAGAAGGTGGTGTTTTCACACTACTGAATGAATGAATATATGCAATTTTAGATCTAACCCTAGGAGCTTCACCATTACACAAATCTGTGGTAGAGGTTTGAGGTGGGATGATCATAGCCTCACTCTACCAGCACCACCACCTAGTCCAACTCCCCTCCCTCCCCTCCACAACCCTCTGCGATACCTCAAACGCGACATTCATTCATTGCTCGATCCAGCAGAAAGAAAAAACAGAGACTGGTGCTATCATAGAGGGATGAAAATAGAATATCCATCTCTCTTGCTCAATATGTTTATTCAATAAGTAAGTAATTATCAATAGAAGGCACCAAACCGGGAAGGCAATGTAGCACCATCAAATGTGCGAGATAATCAGAGGGCACTAAATATCACCAAGGATGCCAATACGAGAACAAAAAAGCATAAGGCGAATGATATCAAAAGTATCAGAGTCGCCAAGAAAACTATCGAGGGACAAACGACCGCGGGGGACAGTCGGAAAACAAGACACACGCTTGTCCTGGAAGTCAGGACATTCAACAAGGATATGTACGACCGTAAGAGGGACAATGCAATTTGGACAATAAGGAGCAGGGCGGCGCTCCATTAAGTGACCGTGAGTTAAACGGGTATGGCCAAGACGTAACCTAGCTAGAGCTGTTTCCCACCGTCGGTTACGGTGGCAGGAGGAAGGCCACTGGGACACATGACTCTTGAGAGAACGCAGTTTATTACCAATAACAGAAGACCAACAACGCTGCCAACAGGCAAGGATGGAGGTATGAATAACTGGGTAAAAGTCAGAATAAGAAACACCTTTATGGGAGATGGGACAAGTGCAGATAGCGTCCTTAGCGGCAGTATCCACACGCTCATTTAAAGAGACACCAACATAGCTGGGAACCCAGCGAAACGCAACCGACTTAAATTTACTGGAGATTAGAAACAACCAATGTTGAATCTCGATGACCACAGGGTGGACGGGACTAAAGGACCCTAAAGGAGGACTGCCCCCGGGAAAGCAGGAGACGAAGAGTATAGAGAATAGCATAGAGTTCTGCTGTGAAGATGCTAGCCTCCGGAGGAAGGCGACACGTATAAGTGTGGTCAGGAAAAACAACAGAGTAGCCCACACCGTCAGCAGACTTTGACCCGTCGGTAAAGATGGAAATGGATTGGGAGTGAGAAGAAAAATGCTCAAGGAAGAGGCATTTCAGAACTGTAGGAGGGGTAAAAGCTTTAGTGATGCGGGTCAGAGAAGTACAAAATTTGGGAAGGGGGAACCCTCCACGGGGGCAAGGAGGGAACAATACGAGGAGAAACATTAGTAAGACGAACTGGAAGAGAATCTTGTAAGCGAGACAAATGGACAGAAAGAGGAAGGTGGTGAAGAGGAACAATAACTACAGGAGGGGTAAAAGTCAGAGCACGATAGAGGCGAGAGTGAAGATGCTGTAAGAATCGCGCTAGAGAGCGAAGACTGTAGCGATCACAGTGATCCTGGAGAGACAGAAAGCCAGTGTCAGCGTACAAACTGAGGGTAGGACTGGAACGAAAAGCACCAGAGCTGAGGCGCAACCCAGTATGGTGCAAAGGATCAAGACGGCAAAGAATAGAAGGAGAAGCAGAAGAGTATGCAGGGCAACCATAATCGAGCTTAGACAGTACGAGAGAGGAATGCAAATAGAGGAGGGTGCGCCTATCCGCTCCCCAAGAAGTATGGGACAAAACCTTAAGTAGGTTAAGGGCCCCAGAGCATTCCACACAGAGGTAAGAGACATGGGGCGACCAAGACAAATGAGTGTCAAAGAATAACCCCAAAAGCTTCGCGGAATCTTTGTACTCAAGGGGATGACCATAAAGTGACAAAGAGGGACGAAGAACGACCCGCTTCCAAGTAAAAGTCATGGCACAAGTCTTAGTAGTAGAGAACTTGAAGCCATGATCGGTGGCCCAAGATGACACGGCATCAATCGCAAGTTGAAGCCGCCGTTGAAGGATGCTTTACCAGTCTCCGTGGTGTAGTGGTAAGACACTCGCCTGGCGTTCCGCGAGCGCTATGTCATGGGTTCGTATCTTGGCCGGGGAGGATTTACTGGGCGCAATTCCTTAACTGTAGCCTCTGTTTAACGCAACAATAAAATGTGTACTTGGATGAAAAAACGATTCTTCGCGGCGGGGATCGTATTCCAGGGACCTGCCCGAAACGCTATGCGTACTAGTGGCTGTACAAGAATGTAACAACTCTTGTATATATCTCAAAAAAAAAAAAAAAAAAAAAAAAAAAAAAAAAAAGAGGCGAATCATCTCCTCAACAGCAAAGAGTAAGATCGTCCACATAAAGAGCGGAGAAGATGCCAGAAGGAAGGGAGGAAAGGAGACCATTGAGGGGAACCAGAAAGAGTAGTACTCAGAACATTACCTTGGGGCACACCTTCACACTGCCGAAAAGAGGCAGAGAGAGTGGCACCAAGCCAGACTCGAAAGGTATGACGAGAGAGAAAGCTTTGAAGGAAGAGAGGGAGATTACCACGAAGGCCAAAAGAACGAAGTTGGGACAGAATATGGTATCTTCAAGTCGTGTCATAAGCCTTTTCCAGGTCAAAAAGGACAACAACAATGGAGGTCTTCGCAGCAAAAGCAGTACGAATATAGACCTCCAAGGCCAGCAGGACATCAGTCGTGCTGCGGCACTTACGAAAACCAAATTGAGGAGAGGTGGTGATGGTGTTCCAAGAACCACATCAGACGGACATTTACTATATGCTCAAACAGCTTGCAAACACAACTCGTGAGAGCAATAGGGCAGAAGTCCTAAGGGGACGTACCGTGAGACCCTGGTTTCCGAATACGAAGTACAATAGCATCGAGCCAGTCCTCAGGGACGGACGACGAGTCCCAGACCTGGTTATACAGATTCAGTAAATACTGAAACGTGCACGGAGGGAGATGGCGAAGCATCTCATAATGAACGTCATCCGAGCCCGCTGCCGTAGATCCGCAGAGGGCCAGGGCAGACTGAAAGTTCAGAAAGAGAGAAAGGATCGTTATAAGGAAGGCGGAGATGAGTGTGGAAATCTAAATGAGAAGATTCAAGAACAGGCTTACGGAGGAAGGAAGGATTGAAGAAGATGAGAACCAGAGCTAACAGAAGAAAAGTGGGAACCCAGTTCGGCTGCGACCTTCACTGGATCCACCACAAGAGTCCCACGGAGGTGGAGAACCGACGAGACATCTGGAACGAACTAGCCCGCAATCTTGTGGATCTTCTTCCAGATCTGCGGTAGAGGAGTATCGGACGGAATGGTAGAAACATAAGATTTCCAACTCTCACGTTTAGCAGTACGGATGGTCCCACAGGCCACCGCACTTGCCTTCCGAAACAGAATAAAAGAATCAGCCATCTGCTGGTGGCGGTGTTTTTTCCAGGCCGCACGCTTACAGCGGACAGCCGAGCACAGTTCGCATTCCACCAGGGAACACACTTCCGTGTGCCCCGGGAGGAAGAGCGAGGGATAGAGCTGAGGGGCAGCGTTGAAGACAGTGTCATAGAAAAGGAGGAGGGCGCGAGGAAGAGGCAGAGAGGAGAGGTCAGAGAGAATAGCACGGAGGGTGAATAGGCACCAGTCAGCCTTGGCAAACTGCCACCGAGGGAAGGAAAGAGGAGAGTGGAAAGAGAAAAAGGAAACGAGGATGGGGAAATGATCACTGTTGTGGAGGTCAGCAAGAACCTACCACGTGAAATCTAAGTAGAGGGACGACGAGCAAAGAGAAAGATCAAGACAGGAAAGGGTGCGAGTTCGAGAGTCCACATGAGTGGGCTCACCAGAATTCAGAAGAGATAGAGATGAAGCGAGGACGGACGGTTCAAGAAGACGGCCTCGGGTGTTTGTCAGAACATCACCCCAGAGGGAATGTCGACAGTTGAAATCACCCAAAAGGAGCACCGGCTCTGGCAAGGAGTCCAGGAGGTGCTTAAGATCAGGAAGGGAAAGAGGGACATTTGGAGGGAGATAAATGGAACAGACTGTATACCATTTACCCACAAAAACACGGGCAGCAGAACAATGGAGAGGGGACTGAAGAAGTAGGGGGACGAAGGGAATATCAGAACGAACTAAGAGAGCAGTAGAGTTATGGGCCCCAGCAAGAGCTAGGGGGGGGGGGGGAAACAAAGGAATAACCACGAAAGTGACCAGGACGAGCACCAAGCATGGGTTCCTGGAGACAAACACAAAGTGGCGTAAACTGTGTAATGAGAAGTTGGAGTTCATGGAAGTTGGCATAAAATCCACAAATATTCCACTGAAGAATAGACATTATTAAAGAGAAGGGACAGTAACAGAGCACAAGAAATAAAGGTAAAGAGGAACACAGTTTATTAAAGAAACTCAGGGTCAGGATCAGGGCCAGGAGCAGGGCCAGGATCAGGGTCTGGATCAGGAGCAGGGTCGGCAAAATCAGGGTTAGGGGGCATGGGTAAACTTAGTAAGGAGAGAGGGAAGGGAGCGAGACAACAGACCAGAGGCGGACTAACGGGGACCAGAGGAGGAGGAGGAGACAACTGAGAGGGGCAGGCAAGGCCAGTTGGAGGAGGGGGGAGGGGGCAGAAAGCAAGGAGTGCACCTCAGGAAGGGTAGCAACAGAGAGGGAATCGGGGGTGGAAGAAACCTCCATATCAGAGACAGGGGGTTCGCCTACTGAAATGGGAGGGGACATAGTAACAGGGCCAGAGGGAGGGGGTGAGGAAGAAAGCGAAACCTTCTTACCCGCCGGAGAGGAAGAAGGAGAGGAGCCAGGCTTACGTTTCTGACTCGAAGAGACAGGCGTTCCAGTAACAACGTACCGGGCGACAGACTCAATGGTCTCAGGAGAAGAGGAACGAGAGCGAACAACATGAAGATTGCTGGGAGGATGATAGATATAAGCCTGGACCAACAGGTGGCGTGGAGGGTCAAGAGACTGGGGGGAGGGTCGGAAAGAAAGAGTGGGGGGGAGATGGGGAAGAAGACAAAGGAGATATGGTGGACTGGGTAGGAAGGGGGAAAATCCCAGATGGAGAACTGGCAGAGAGACCATCTGGGACAGGAGGCAAAGGAATAGGGGAGGTGGAGGTGGGTGTGGTCGGGGTTAAGGCTTGGAAACGGTTGCGAGACTGAGGAAGACGGGAAGGATGAGGAGAGGTAGAACGCAACACGCGAGCGTAGGAGACGCCCGCGAAAGGGGTGAAACGACAAACTTGGCGTCTCGCTTCAGGAAAAGACAGACGATCACGGTGCTTCAAGTTGAGGACGGCGTCCTCAAGTTTGTAGTGCAAACACGAGCGTGAGAAGGTAGGGTGGGCTTCACCGCAATTGAGGCAGCGAGCCTGGGGAGAAGTGCACTCGGACTTAGAATGACTATCGTCCCCACACAAGGGGCACAGACACACAGTACTGGTGCATTTGAGGACACCATACTCGAACTTCCAACACTTATTGCATAGTCTAGGAGAGGGAATGTCCTCCTGAATGGAGCATTGGGCACCAGCAAGAATAACAGAGGGCGGAAGGGTCCTACTATCAAAGGTGATTTTTACACCTCGAAGGGGCTGACGGCGATGACCACGAGGGTGTCGAGTAAACTTGTCCACCTGGAGGACAGAATGGCCTTGGGCTTCAAGGATATGTTTAAGATCCTCCTGGCAATCTTTCAGGTCCCGAACACCAGTTGCAACATGGTGTGGGAGGAGAACAGTGTCAACACTGGCATTTAACCGAACGTTCTTGGAGACCCGGACAGGGGTCTCGCCAATGCAGGACAAAGCGGCTTAGCGAGTAGCTGCATCCTGAGAAGGAGCAGCGACGAAACGCGTACCGTAACTGGTGGAGTTAAAAGTAACAGAGGCATCTACTGAATCAACAAGGTGTTTATGGAGGGAGAAATCGTCAGGAGTAGAATCCAGATGGTGGATATCAAAGTATTTAGCCCACGTAGCGGGAAACAAGGCGTTGTAAGTAGTATTACGGGAAGGGATTGTGCGAGTGCGGCTGTGGCGGGAACGGCGTTGAGAACCCCCAGAGTTCATGGGGGTAAAGGGCGCAGTAGTCACAATGAGAGACGAAGCCGTGCCAGGAGACGAGGTCGTCACCACTGGGGGCTGGGGACTCGACCCTACCGCAGAGGAGGGAGGGGAGCTGAGGGGAATAGTCAGGTCATTGGGGCCCAATGCAGCAGGGGCTACAGGGCCTGGTCTTCCAACACTGTCCGACTCGGGGGCTTGGTCGCCCACCCCACGAGCCTGAGAAAGTATAAGGGAAACATTATCAGCCATAAAAACGAGGAAAAACTTTCATTCACAAATGTGCCCCCACACCCACCATGGAGCCACAATTAGAGGCAGGACACCCAACAAGAAGCTATCGCCGATCTTGCCGGGGCCTCCCAGGGGTGTGTCGTGAGTATACGCCCCACAAACGCCACCTTAAGAACCGTGAGTCCGTCGAGAGCGGGGTTCAGTGACGAAAGGGGGATTGACAATAAAAGGGTCCCCTCACTCGAGACGTTGGGTACTACAGTTCTACGGGTGCAAGAGTATGCCTCCTCAAACACCCGGGCATCAAAACAAAAGAAGGTCGAAAGAATAATCAAAACAAGCAAAACGTCGGCAGGAAATGACAACTTGATAGGAGAAGAGGAGGGGGGGAGAAAAACGAAACACGAGGAAAAGAAAAAGGGCTCTGGCAAATTTGGTAAAGGCAGCAGCAGGAGCATAAGGCTGCAAAAGGATAGAGGACTGACCCATGGAGCATCACACTCCGGCAGCTGCCCACCAAGCCCCCCTCACGGCGACAACGAGCCAGACAGTGAGGTGGTTATTCAATAACTGCTAGACATAACATAACATAATGTAGGTACATACTTATCCTGGTAAAACAAACATACATACATACATACATTAGCGAATCATAAAGGTGTTATTACCTCCGTATGGTGTGGTAATCACTCAGCTGTTTACACTCTTATGCGTGATGTTTCAAAAATTTATTTTTAGGTTTGGGTTTTAGTTTTTTTTTAGGTTTTTCTACAATCAGACGATTGACACTTCATCATAATCTGATGTTTAGGAGGGGGCGGTATAGATATTTCACGTTCATCTACATTATCACTATCACTACTGGTGATATCAATATAGTTGGATCTATTAAGATCATCCCCAACTCGAATCCTTCGCAACGGGGTAAAGTTTTCTTCATCGCTACTTATTATCACCGACTGAGATACTGAGGTTGTGTTCCGTTCATCTCGAGCTCTAACCCTAGATGAGGGTTTGTGTGAACTTAGTTTAGAGTTGTGGCTGTAGATGAGGGCTGGTGTGAGCTAGGTTTAGGGGTGAGGTTCGTAAATGTGACATGGAGTGAACTAAGTTTTGGGTTGAGGAAAAGATTCATATCAACATCTGATAGTAAACCTTGTTGTTGACTATCTGTAAGCATTATACTCCCATCCAGTAATGCCTCTACATTCAAATCATTTTCGGTCTGACTAGGGGGGTCAACCTCTGTGAGAGAAATGGCGGGAAACACCGCATCATCAATACTTAAATACAAATATTTATTCAGGTAAAGTACATACATATAAGGTGAAATACAAAAGTCGATGGAGTTATAGATAGAGCTAGTACATACAATGCCTAAAGCCACTATTACGTAAAGCGTTTCGGGCAGGAGAAACACTAAAACTAAAACTTAATACTAATTGAGATTAAAGTAAAAATTGTGCCGAGAAAAAATCAGAAAAAAATGAAAAAAGGGGGGGGGGAAACATGGCAGAAAAAAAAAGCAAAAATACAATTTGGTCAACAAACAGCATTGTTTAAAATCATAGACATGGGTTGACATTTAGGGGTGAGGTAGGTTACATTGAGTTAATTAGGTGGTACTTAGTTTTTATTTTAAACTGGTTAGGAGAGGTACAGTCTTTAACATAATTGGGAAGGTCATTCCACATTCGAGGTCCCTTGATTTGTAAAGCATTTCTAGTTTGACTAAGTCGTACTCTTGGAATATCAAATAGGTATTTTTTTTTTCTGGTTTGGTGCTCATGGGATCTGTTACAACCTTCTAGGAAGCTTTTAAGGTCAGGATTGACATTACAGTTCAGCGTTTTATATATAAAAAATACACATGAGAGGATGTATCCTCTCATGTGTATATAAAAAATACACATGAGAGGATGTATCCTCTCATGCAGTGACTTAATATCTAACATATTCAGAGATTTGAGTAGGGGTACTGAGTGATGTCTGGGGCCAGAGTTAGATATTGTCCTAATAGCAGCTTTATGTTGAGTAATTAGAGGACGTAAATGATTTTGGGTAGTAGAACCCCAAGCACAAGAGACGTTAGCATAAGGCGGGAGCCGGCGAACCTGGCGCCTCGCCTCAGGAAAATATAAACGCTCCCGGTGCTTCAAATTGAGGACGGCTGCCTCAAGCTTGTAATGTATACACGCACTGAAGTAGGTAGGGTGGGCCTCACTGCAATTGAGGCAGCGAGCCTGGGGAGAAGTGCACTCAGACTTAGAGTGACCTTCGCCCCCACACAAAGGACAGAGAGAGAGTGTTCCAGAGCAGCAGAGGGCACCATGCCCAAACCTCCAGCACTTATTACAAAGCCGAGGGAAGGGAATGTACTCCTGGACGGAGCACCTGGCACCAGCAAGAATGACAGAAGGCGGAAAGGTCCTACCATCAAATGTAATCTTCACAACCCGAAGGGGCTGACGGCGACGACCACAAGGGGGACGAGTAAACGTGTCTACCTGGAGGACAGAATGGCCCTGGGCCTCAAGGATATGCTGAATATCATCGTGGCAGTCCTGCAGATTCCGAACACTGGTTGCAACATGGGGCGGGAAGAGTGCCAGTGTACCAACACTGGCATTCAACCAAGCGTTCTTGGAGACCCGAACAGGGGTCTTGCCAAGGCAGGACAAAGCAGCCAAGTGGGAGACTGCATCCTGAAAAGGAGCAGCAGCGACATGTGTACCAAGATGGGTGGGGTTGAAGGTGACAGAAGCATCTACGGAATCAACAAGGTGCCTATGAAAGGAGGTGCAGAATCAAGAGGGAGGAGATCAAAGTATTTGGCCCATGAAGCGGAACCAAACAAGGCTTGATACGCATCAGTATGGGAAGGAATCGAGCGAGTGCAGCCGTTTCGAGGGCGGCATTGAGAACCCCTAGAGAGAGGGGTTAAAAGACACAGTAGTCACAACAAGAGACTGAGCCATGCCAGGGGACGAGGTAGTCACCACTGGGAGCTTGGGGCTCGACCCAACCACAGAGGAGGGAGGGGAGCCGAGAGGAGTAGTCAGAAAGGCCAAAGGAGGAGCAAGGTCGGGGCCCAATGCAGCGGAGGCTAAAGAGCCTGGTCATCCAACACAGACTGACTCGGGGGCTTGGTCGCCCACCCCACGAGCCTGAGAAGGTAAAAGAGGAAAAGAATTCGACATGAGTACGAAAGAAAAACATTCATTCACTAATGTGCCCCCACACCCACCATGGAGCCACAATTAAGAGGCAGGACACCCAACAAGAAGCTATCGCCGATCATGTCGGGGTGCTTTGTGAGTATACGCCCCACAAACGCCACCCTAAGAACCATCAGTCCATCGAGATCGGGTTCCATAATGAAAGGAGGATTGACAATAAAAGGTTCCCCTCGCTCTCGACGTTGGGTACTACAGTTTTACGGGTGCAAGAGTATGCCTCCACAAGCACCCAGGTGTCAAAATAGTAGTAGTCCAAAGGAATAACCAAAACGAGCAAAAGGTCGGCAGGAAACGATAAGCAGATAGGAGAAAAGGGGGGAGAAAAACGAAACAGAAGGAAAAGGAAAAGTCATTCAGCACAATTAGAGAGGACAGCAGCAGGAGCACAAGGCTACAAAAGGACAGAGGACTGTCCCAAGGAGCATCACACTCCGGCAGCCGTCCACCAAGCCCCCTCACGGCAACATCGAGCTGAATAGGGAGGGGGAGGGAGGAGGGTGAAGAAGGCAGTGAAGAACCAACACCAATGACCACAAAATACAGTGTACTCATGACCTATGTTAACATTAATAGATTCTTCATCCAATTGTACTCATCCAGAAGTTGGAAACATGTATAAGTACCTGAGGCGAACCAAAGAGCTGATCATACAACTGACCAGTGAACACAGAAGGCAAGCTACACTTGATTGTTATATGGTACGAAAATCAAGCCAAGTGCCTTCAACAAGTGAGGCGTCACAGGCAAGCCCAGCGCCTTCAACCAGTGAGGCTTCCGCAGCTGACAGTCAAAATTAACTTTGCTTAATGAATTGTACAGTAATTTTAAGTTAATTTTAGTGTTGTGTTAGTATAGGTTATGTAAATTGTCAAGAATTTTTAACTTCAAGATGTATGGCAGCAATCAAGAAGATGAACAACAACAAGGTAAGTTGAGGTTTGTAGTTGAATATTTAATAATTATATGTGGCAAGGCAATTCAAATTATGTTGTTTGTAGTATAAAAATAGTTGGAAATGGTCACTTTTGGACTCAGAGGTGAAAAAGTACCATTATCCGGAACACGTGACTATCTGGCTAGGGGTCCTTCCCATATAGTCCAGATAATCGAGTGGAGACAGTATATGAAGTTTCTGAAAATAAGATCAAAGGGAATGAAACAAATGAAAATTAAAGAGTCTTTTGCAAAGGTTCCAAGAAAGCTTGCATTGCCTCACCTGCAACTAACTCATCACATGTTGACCTAAATGTGTCAACATCTGAGGTTACCTTATCACCAATATTCTCCACTTCAGTCAACCCAACACCATCAACATCCACCACCACCTCTTCCATGTAAATAACTATGCTACATCAACAATGATCATCAGGACTTCTTTTTCTAATGAGCACAAACAAAATACCGTCGCATTTATGCTATGAACCTGTCGATATTTCCCTTAGATTTCTTTCCTACACTTCTCGTTTATATATTTTTCCTACATTTCTTATTTATGAACTTACACGGTAACCGACAGGCCTCATCCCCCAAGGGGTTCGTAAAGCAAGTGGTCCTCTGTATTAAGATTAACCAATGGACTGCGCCAACCGAGAAAACTCGGTCAGTGGGAAACTGCGCCAACCGAGAAAACTATTTTATATTATTTCGAACCCATTCAAAATGTGTGCGTGGTAGATGGTGTACGAAATGAACTCTTAGGACCTCCAGTGAGAGGCAGCCATCTTTGAAAAAATTCCAAGAAAGCCCTAGGGCTGCTAAGTGGGTTAGCACGGATTGAGCAAACCATGAGTGGTCCATGCGCCTCTGGCTCCCAAACACCTGTCTAATGCTGTGTTGAAAGATCATGCTCTGTTGGTGAAATTCAGACCTTATTGTTTGAAGAACATTGTGGGGGTTTTCTATTTTGCTTTCCCGACTGCAATGCATACGTCGCCAATGTACATGTGCTTACATGAATCTCCTCAATGAGTTAACACTTTAAGGGACTCCTAGGGTTCTCATCATATATATAGTTTAGTGAATTAGGCAACTCGGTGTTGGAGACACCTGGAGCTGAAGTCTTGAGTAAATAGTTGGCAGTATTCAGAAGTGGTTCAACGGAAACACCACATAAAGCTTAACAGAAGTTTATTTACTAACTTAACCACTAATACAAAGGGTGCTTGATTTACTTTAGATTGGTGTCAGAAAGGCTATGGTTGCATTAGCGAGACTCTTAACGTCTGGCTAATCGATTCGGATCCACTTGTGGCAAAACACCTAACTGAACACAGTTGACAGCCAATCATTAACACGGCAAACCTAACTGCCGGTATGCAAAGGGATCACAAGAGTTCCAACCGGATACTCAGGTAATGATGATATGCAATAAATCACAATAATACTCTGTCAATGGGATAGGCAATAACATGCACAATAATAATGTCAGACAATAACTAAATGTGTGGTGCATGTGAAGCCCACATTCACAGACGGGTGTAATGTCTTGATACCACACAGATAAACACGCATACACCGTCGGGTATCTTCACCTATACCTGTGTCAGGTATGAGAAGGTGAGAACTGTGGTTGATACCTCAGATCAACACAGACAGACACAATAAAACAATGACAAGATCTTGTACTTACGGGTAGGCTACCTTTCTTATTCACTCACTCACTCAGGTACATTTATGCAAGAACTCATAGGTAGCCTGATAGCTGGTTTCCTCGTTATGATGTGAGACCATTTATGACAGGCTTTCCCACAAACTGTACTTGACACGGGGGTACTCGCAGGAGGGCGTGCTGTATGTCAAACCGACACATGCACACACTTGGTGGCACTGGCGATGAGTAAGGGTGGTGACATCACGTGGTATGAGGCGGGGCGACTGGCGGCTCGAGGTTGATACCTGGTTGATACCTGGTTGATGGGGTTCTGGGAGTTCTTCTACTCCCCAAGCCCGGCCCGAGGCCAGGCTCGACTTGTGAGAGTTTGATCCACCAGGCTGTTGCTTGGAGCGGCCCGCAGAGCCACATACCCACCACAGCCCGGCTGATCCGGGACTTCTCTTAGGAAACAGTCCAGTTTTCTCTTGAAGATGTCCACGGTTGTTCCGGCAATATTTCTTATAGTCGCTGGGAGGACGTTGAACAACCGCGGACCTCTGATGTTTATACAGTGCTCTCTGATTGTGCCTATGGCACCTCTGCTCTTCACTGGTTCAATCTTGCATTTTCTTCCATATCATTCACTCCAGTACGTTGTTATTTTACTGTGTAGATTTGGGACCTGGCCCTCCAGTATTTTCCACGTGTATATTATTTGGTATCTCTCTTGTCTCCTTTCTAGAGAGTACATTTGGAGAGCTTTGAGACAATCCCAATAATTTAGGTGTTTTATCTCGTCTCTGCGTGCTGTATATGTTCTCTGTATTCCCTCTATTTCAGCAATCTCTCCTGCTCTGAAGGGGGAAGTGAGTACTGAGCAGTATTAGAGACGGGACAACACAAGTGACTTGAAGAGTACAACCATTGTGATGGGATCCCTGGATTTGAAAGTTCTCGTAATCCATCCGATCATTTTTCTGGCTGATGCGATATTTGCTTGGTTATGCTCCCTAAACGTTAGATCGTCGGACATCATTATTCCCAAATCCTTGACATGCTGTTTTTCTACTATGGGAAGATTTGATTGTGTTTTGTACCCTGTATTATGTTTCAGATCCTCATTTTTGCCGTACCTGAGTACCTGAAATTTATCACTGTTAAATATCATATTATTTTCTGCTGCCCAATCGAAAACTTTGTTGACATCTGTTTGTAGTTTTTCAATGTCTTAAGCAGAGGTAATTTTCATGCTGATTTTTGTGTCATCTGCGAAGGATGACACGAAGCTGTGACGTGTATTTTTGTCTATATCAGATATGAGAATAAGGAACAGTAGCGGTGCAAGGACTGTACCTTGAGGTACAGAGCTTTTAACATCGCTTGGACTCGATTTTATCTGATTGACTGTTACTCTTTGTGTTCTGTTCGACAGGAAATTGAGTATCCAGCGTCCTACTTTTCCAGTTATTCCCATTGACCTCATTTTGTGAGCTATCACCCCATGGTCACATTTGTCGAACGCCTTTGCAAAGTCTGTGTATACAACATCTGCATTTTGCTTTTCTTCTAGGGCTTCTGTGATTTTGTCATAGTGGTTGAGTAACTGTGACAGACAGGATCATCCCGCTCTAAATCCATGTTGTCCTGGATTGTGCAATTCATTGTTTTCCATAAAACTAGAAATTTGATTCCTAATCACTCTTTCAAACACTTATTATGTGTGATGTTAGTGCAACTGGCCTATAATTTTTTGCCAAGGCTTTACTCACCCCCTTGTGCAACGGAGCTATATCTGCAGATTTAAGTGCTGCTGGTATCTCCCCTGTATCCAGGCTCTTTCTCCATATTACGCTGAGTGCTCTCGCTACTGGTACTTTACATTTCTTTATGAATATTGAATTCCATGAGTCAGGCCCAGGGGCTGAGTGCATGGGCATATTGTCAATTTCTCTTTCAAAGTCTTCCGAGTTTGTGGTAATATCCGTTATATTATCTGCAGCTTGAATGTTGAGGTACCGAGGTACTGAGGTACTAGCTACACGCTCTGGACAGTGGTGGCTGCAGGTTATATGGTTACCATGCAGGTGCACTGTACACTGTGGTAAAAGTCACACACAGGTTACTTAGGCAGCGGCACTCCTTAATTCACTCTAGGTCACTCACAACGATCTCAATTTGTCACCAGGGGTTACCTGATACCAGTCTGTTTTGCTCTGGTGATTTGTCACTAGGCTTCTGAACAATATAGTCACGATCACGATTCCAGGCGAGCGTTGGTATATCGAAAAGACGCCGAGTTTAACTTGACAGTGAGAAATGGACGATGTTTAGTCTATTGGCCGATAGACAGAACAAGACACATCCTCTGTGCACGGGCTCCCTTATGTGAATGCTCTTGTCAGCGGCTGTAGGGCATCTCGTGGGACACACACAAGGGATTACAATTTACCAATGGCATTGCAGCAAAGGAGCGAAAACCAATCATATTGATCGTTCCCTGATCAGTAGCAGAGGTGACATGAACACATCACAACCACGTCATAGTTGTTATTCTCCATTGCACAGGTTAAGGCTGACCCCAAAGATCAGTCTGTTGCCTTGCTGGCATCTTTCCCTACTCTCTCACACCTGGCACCTCCTGTGTACTCACTGACCCTATAGCAAGTATGCTTCCCTGTATCTACTTCCTGCCTGGACATACGGCGGCCTCCGTATTATAAACGTATTCCTGGTTAAGTGAGCATCCTGGAGATACCCAACATGGCAGTTTACTATCCAGGGTTAACAGAGATAGGGCCTGTGCACAAGATCAGTGCACTGTGCACTGCAATGAGTCATTCAAGTAAGTAATTATCAAAAGAAGGCACAAAACCGAGAAGACTATGTAGCACCATCAAACGTGCGGAATAATCAGAGGGCGCTAAATATCACCAAGGAAGCCAATACGAGAACAAAAACGCATAAGGCGTACGATATCAAAAGTATCCGAGTCACCAAGAATTCTATTGAGGGACAAGCGACCGTGAGGGGCCATCGGAAAGCAAGACACACGCTCGTCCTGGAAGCAGGCATTCAAGGAGGACATGCACGACCGTAAGAGGGACAATGCAATTAGGACAATAAGGAGCAGGGCGGCGCTCCATCAAGTGACCATGGGTTAAGCGAGTATGGCCAATATGCAACCTCGCCAGAGCTGTATCCCATCGCTGGTTACGGTGGTAGGTGGACGGCCACGAGGCAACACAACATTTAAGAGTACGTAGTTTGTTACCAGTAACAGACGACCAAGAAGCCTGCCAACAGGTAAGGATGGAGGCATGGATAACCGGGTAAAAGTCGGAATATGGAATACCTTTACGAGAGATGGGACAAGAGCAGACAGCTTCCTTGGCGGCAGCATCCGCACGCTCATTTAAAGACACACCAATATGGCTGGGAACCCAATAAAACTCAACCAACTTAAATTTACTGTGAACAAGAAACAGCCAATGCTGGATCTCGACAACTACTGGATGAACTGGATTAAAGGACCCGAGAGCCATGAGGGCACTACGAGAGTCAACAACAACTACAAAGGAAGATTGACAACGAGAAAGCAGGAGACGAAGAGCATAGAGAATAGCATAAAGCTCCCCTGTAAAGATGCTAGTCTCCGGAGGTAAGCGACACATATAAGTGCGATCAGGAAAAACAACAGAGTAGCCAACACCGTCCGCAGACTTAGACCCATCAGTGAAGACAGAAACGGAGCGGGAGTGAGAAGAAAAGTGCTCAAGGAAAAGGAGTTTTAGAACCGTAGGAGGGGTAAAAGCTTTAGTGATGCGGGTCAAGGATGTACAAAACTGCGGAAGGGGGACTCTCCACGGGGGCAAAGAAGGAACAACACGAGGAGAAACATTAGAAATACAAACGGAAAGAGAATCCTGTAAGCGAGATAACTGGACAGAAAGAGGGAGGTGGTGAAGAGGAACAGGAACCGCAGGAGGGGTAAAAGTTAAAGCACGACAGAGGCGAGAGGAAGGATGTTGTAAGGACCGCGCAAGATAGCGAAGACAGTAGCGATCACGGCGGTCCTGGAGAGACAGGAAGCCAGTGTCAACATACAAGCTAAGGACGGGAGTCGAACGAAAGGCACCAGAACTGAGGCGCAACCCAGTATGGTGCAAAGCATCAAGACGGCGAAGAGCAGGAGAAGCAGACGAGTATGCAGGGCAACCATAATCGAGCTTAGACAGGACGAGAGAGGAATGTAAAGCAAGGAGAGTGCGCCTATCCGCTCCCAAGAAGTATGGGACAATACCCGAAGGAGGGTAAGGGCCTTAGAGCACTCAACACGGAGGTAAGAATATGGGGAGACCAAGACAAACGAGTGTCAAGGAATAACCCCAAAAGCTTCGCGGAATCTTTGTACTCAAGGGCATGACCATAAAGTGACAAAGAGGGACGAAGAACGACCCGTTTCCGAGTAAAAGACATGGCACAAGTTTTAGAAGTAGAGAACTTGAAGCCATGATCGGTGGCCCAAGACGACACGGCATCAATCGCAAGTTGAAGCCGGCGTTGAAGGAGAGGCGAATCATCACCTTGACAGCAAAGGGTAAGATCATCGACATAGAGAGCGGAGAAGACACCTGAAGGAAGAGAGGAAAGAAGACCATTGAGGGCAACCAGAAAAGAGTAGTGCTCAGAACACTACCCTGGGGCACACCTTCGTATTGCTGAAAAGAGGCAGAGAGAGCAGTACCAAGGGGCACCCGAAAGGAACGACGAGAGAGGAAGCTGCGGAGAAAGAGAGGGAGACGACCACGAAGGCCAAAAGAATGAAGCTGGGATAGAATATGATATCGCCAAGTGGTGTCGTAAGCCTTTTCCAGGTCAAAAAGGACGGCAACAACGGAGGTCCTCCCAGCAAAAGCAGTACGAATATAGACCTCCAAGTTCACCAGGACATCTGTCGTGCTGCGGCACTTGCGGAAACCAAATTGAGAAGGGGAGAGGTGGTGATGGTGTTCCAGGAACCACATCAGACGAACGTTAACCATACGTTCAAAGAGTGCAGACACAACTTGTGAGGGCAATAGGGCGAAAGTCCTTAGGGGAAGTTCCCAGAGACCCTGGTTTGCGAACAGGGAGGACAACGGCATCGAGCCAGTCCTCAGGGACTGACGACGACTCCCAGATCCGATTATACAGACTCAGTAAATACTGAGACGTGCACGGAGGGAGATGGCGAAGCATCTCATAATGAATACCATCGGAGCCCGCCGCCGTA
Organism: Procambarus virginalis; assembly: GCA_020271785.1. Classification (NCBI taxonomy): domain Eukaryota; kingdom Metazoa; phylum Arthropoda; class Malacostraca; order Decapoda; family Cambaridae; genus Procambarus; species Procambarus virginalis. Next base: position 61,492 of record WNGS01072140.1, on the reverse strand, counting down.
GAACCGCAGAGGGCCAGGGCAGAACGAAGTTCAGAGAGAGAGAAGGGATCGTTATAGGAAAGTCGAAGACGAGTGCAGAAACCTAAAGGACGAGACTCAAGGACAGGTTTACGAAGAAGGAAAGATTGGGGAAGATGAAGACCAGAGCTAACAGAAGAAAAGTGGTAACCCAGTTCGGTAGCGACCTGCAACGGGTTCGCCACAAGAGTACCACGGAGGTGAAGGACTGGTGAAACATCGGGAACGAACTTACCCGCTATCTTGCGGATACGCTTCCAGATCTGTGGCAGGGGAGTTTCGGACATAATTGTGGAGACATATGATGCCCAACATTCACGCTTACCCATACAGATGGCCCTGTGGACCACCGCATTCGCTCTCCGAAAGAAAAGAAAAAAATCGGCCGTCTCCCGACGGAGGTGCCTCTTCCAGGCTACATGCTTACAGCGGACAGCCCGAGCACAGTCTGCATTCCATCAGGGAACGCACTTCCGCGGACCCCTAGAGGAAGAGTGAGGAATAGAGCAGAGGGCAGCGCCGAAGACAGTGTCATGAAAAAGGAGGAGAGCGTGAGGGAGAGGCAGAAGGGAGAGGTCAGAGAGAGCAGCACTGAGGGTAAATAGGTTCCAGTCCACTTTAGCAAACTGCCACCTAGGGAAGGAGAGGAAAGGACGAAAAGAGAAAAAGGAAATAAGGATGGGGAAATGGTCACTGCCATGGAGGTCATCAAGAACCTGCCACGTGAAATCTAAGTAAAGAGAAGAAGAGCAAAGAGAAAGATCAAGACAGGAAAGGGAGCGAGTCTGAGAGTTCAAATGAGTGAGCTCACCAGAATTCAGAAGAGACAGGGAAGAAGAGAGGATAAACGGCTCAAGAAGGCGACCTCGGGTATTCGTCAGAACATCATCCCAAAGAGAATGACGACAATTGAAATCACCCAGCAGGAGCACAGGCTCCGGCAAGGAGTCCAGGAGGTGTTTCAGATCAGGAAGAGAAAGCGGGACACTCGGGGGGAGATAAATGGAACAAACTGTGTACCATTTTCCCACAAAGATACGAGCAGCAGAACAATGGAGAGGCAAAGGAAAAAGTACAGGAACAAAGGGAACATCAGCACGAATCAAGAGTGCAGAAGAATTAGGAGCCGCTGGGGTGGGGGAGAGAAAGGAATAGCCACGAAAACGACCAGGACGAGCACCAAGCATCGGCTCCTAGAGACAGACACAAAGGGGCGAAAACCGCGAAATCAGAAGTTGGAGTTCGAGGAAATTGGCATAATAACCTCGAACGTTCCATTGAAGAATAGACAACGACGAGAAGAGAAAGGACAACAACAAAGAACAAGGAAGAAACAAAGGCGAAAGAGCAACATAGCACGTTAACCCTCAAACCGCTAGGGGCCCAAATGGAATTCACACCCACAGGCGCAACAAAACAAAAAAAATCCAAAAAATTCTTTTGCCTTATAGAAGTGTTCATTTTTGTTCCCTGATCACGGAAAAAATAACAAAAAAATCGTACGTGGCATATTTTAGCCGCAATAGGGTAGGGAAGTGTGGCAAAAAAGGGGCGTTGGCAGAGCCTTTGCCAGACGAGGTCTACTCCGCCCGAGCTGCCAGACGGCAGTTGCCACAAATATATTATTACCTAATTATTTCAATGTCTCTGATTGATTGATTTTTTCTTAGTTTTTTTGCAGTAATATTATTCCATACAGTGAATTGTGGTATATTTATATTATAAAATGTGTGAACCATCGCTGTACTCAAAATTATGGTGTGCATATTAGTGATTCAATTATTATGTTCATAAAACAATAAACAAATAGTTTTGCTGTTGTTACACTATATACACAGGTTATATATAAGTATCTGCATGTTTTGTTCACCATAACGAACTACTAAGTTGGTCTTGTGAGTCAAAAAGCAACGAGGAGTGACCGCCAAACACCAGCGAGCCACTCGCTGCCACTCCCTCCCTCAACACCACCTTACTCCTGGATGATACCTGGTTGATGGGGTTCTGGGAGTTCTTCTACTCCCCAACCCCGGCCTGAGGCCAGGCTCGACTTGTGAGAGCTTGGTCCACCACTCGCCCTCATTCACCTCCCACAATACTATTTTTGCATTTATTCACTATACACAGACGTTATATATACGTATTTACATGTTTTGTTCACCATAACTGTACATCTCAGCTTGTATGGTGAGAAAAGGCACAAAGACGTAGCTACTCTCACAGTCAGCTGATCGGCGGCCGCCCTCAAGGCCAGACGCACTAATATTTGTCCTCCAACAATGTTGTTTGTGGTGTTATTACGCTCTATACACACAAGATATATAAGTATCTACCTGTTTTATTCACCATACCTGTACAAATAAGCTGGTATGGTGCCCAAAGACCATAGTAGCCATCAGTAAACAACATGCCAAGTCGTGCAGACGACGCTCCTCCCTCACCAAAATGGCGGCTCCCAACCTAGTCCTCTCGCTGTTATCTCACACTATACACACGTTATATATAAGTATCTACATTTGTGTTCACCACAGCGAAACACTAAGCTGGTATGGTGAGTGCAGTCAATAAATGGTGGCCACACACAGTCAGAAGACGACGCCACAACCCTCCCTCCACAGCCTTACTCCTCCCTCAATGGAGCACAGCGCTAAATGTCACCACAATCACGCTATTATCAGAATCCTGGTCAGTTTTATCACAGTCAGGGAGCTTCAGTAATACTATTACTGCTAAATAATAGCAGTATCATTTATATTATGGCATTTGTAGGCGATGCTGTGGTCACAAGCTGAACAGCGGTGCTGAGAGCTCGTGCTGCGTGCGCCAGCCTTGGTGCCTTGCTCAATACTGACACTCTAACACCCAAGAATGTTGGCCTGGATTTTTTTTCTAGGTGGCATCTGGCAACTATCGGTCGTGGCTGTACTATAGCTGCCCCTATCCCAGGCGGGGCATTTAAATTATAGTGCTAGACACGAAATCATATATAAATGATGTGCGCGGTTTGAGGGTTAAAGAATATCAGGGTCAGCAAAGTCAGGGTTAGGGGCCATGGGTAAACTGAGCGAAGACGAGGGAAGGAAGCGGGAGAACAGACAAGAGGTTGGGGGGCGGGGTCCGGAGGAGGAGAAGGAAGAGGAGGAGACAACGGAGGGGAGCAGTCAAGGACAGCAGCAGGAAGAGGGGGAGTAGAAAGAGGGGAGTGCACCTCAGCAAGGGCAGCAACTGAGAGGGAAGCGGGGGCCAAAGTAACCTCCATAGCAGGAACAGGGGGCACAACCACCGAAATGGGAGGGAAAGGAGCGTAAGAGGCAGAAGTAGGGGCCAAGGAAGAAAGCGAAACCTTCTTACCCGCTGGGGAGGAGGAAGGAGAGGAGCCAGGCTTACGCTTCTGACTTAAAGAGACAGGTGTCTCAGCAACTACGTACTGGGCAATGGATTCTAGCGTATCAACAGGAGAAGCTGAATGAGAGCACAACCGACGGACGTTTGGAGAGCGATGGACATCAGCCCACACCGACAGGCGGCGGGGAGAGTCAAGAGACGGAGGGGAAGGAACGGACGGAGGAACGGAGGGAGACGAGGAAGAAGACACAGGAGACACGTTGTTGTTGACGGCTGCCTCAAGCTTGTAATGGACACGCGCATGGGAGAAGGTAGGATGGGCCTCACCGCAGTTGAGGCAACGAGCCCGGGGAGAAGTGCACTCTGACTTAAGAGTGACCTTCACCCCCATACAAAGGACAGAGAGAGACAGTCCCAGAGCAGCGAAGGGCACCATGCCCAAACCTCCAGCACTTGTTACAGAGCCTAGGAGAAGGAATGTACTCCTGGACAGAGCACCTGGCACCAGCAAGAATGACAGAGGGTGGAAGGGTCCTACCATCAAAGGTAATCTTCACAACCTGAAGGGGCAGACGGCGATGACCACGAGGGGGACGAGTAAACGTATCCACCTGGAGAATAGAATGGCCCTGGGCATCATGGATATGTCGAATATCGTCGTGGCAGACTCGCAGATCCCGAACACCGGTCGCAACATGGAGCGGAAGGAGAATAGTGCCAACACTGGCGTTCAACTGAGCGTTCTTTGAGACCCGAACAGGGGTCTCGCCAAGGCAGGATAAGGCAGCCAAGCGGGAGGCCGCATCCTGAGAAGGAGCAGCAACGACATGTGTACCGAGACGAGTGGGGTTGAAGGTAACAGAGGCATCCACGGAATCAACGAGATGTCGATAGAGGCGCAGAATCAAGAGGGAGGAGATCAAAATATTTGGCCCACAGAGCAGGACCAAACAAGGCTTGATAGGTATCAGAACGGGAAGGAATTGAGCGAGTGCGGCCGTGACGAGGATGGCGTTGAGAACCCCCAGAGAGAAAGAGGGGTTAAAAGGCGCAGTAGTTACAACTAGAGATGGAGCCGCGCCAGGGGACAAGGTAGTTACCACTGGGGGCTTGGGGCTCGACCCAACCACAGAGGAGGGAGGGGAGCCGAGGGGAGGAGTCAGAGAGGCCAAAGGAGGAGCAAGGTCGGGGCCCAATGCAGCAGAGGCTACAGAGCCCGGTCTTCCAACACGGACCGACTCGGGGGCTTGGTCGCCCCCCCCACGAGCCTGAGAAGGTAGAAGAGAAACAGTAGAACCAGTATATATCATCGCTACGAGAAAAACATTTATTCATGAATGTGCCCCCACACCCACCATGGAGCCACAATTAGAGGCAGGACACCCGACAAGAAGCTATCGCCGATCATGCCGGGGCCTCCTAGGGGTGCATCGTGAGTATACGCCCCACAAACACCATCTTAAGAATCGACAGTCCATCGAGATCGGGTTCAGTGACGAAAGGGGGATTGACAATAAAAATGTCATTTTGCATTTCAAATGTGAAATGCAAAGTGCCGGTAGCACAGGCACTCAGTACAGTGTGGAGGAAGAGCTTGGACACGGGGGAGATACCAGATGCACTTAACCCCTTAACTGCGTTGCCTCCAAATATGACACCCCCGTGGTGCGCAGGAAATAAATTCTCTGGAAAAAATTTTTTTCTTTTTAAAGTGTCAAAAACCCTTCCCTCAGTATGGGTATGTAAAAAAAAAGTCGTAATTGTACTTACTTTGGCTGCTTGGGGTCCGTAAGTTGGGGCGTGACGTCATGATTCCCCGTGCGCTCGTGCCGTAAGCTCCTGGGGCGGGTGGGGCGCTCGGGGCGGGGCGCGCGAGTTGCCGCGAATATATTTTCGGTCATTTTTTGCGCACCTTTCTAAATACATTTTCATTGTTTTTACATGCCAATCCAATGTATAATGAACACGTACACTCTATTATCGCAGTACAACATCCGTACTGTCCGTAGACACTGTTACGTGCATCGCAAACAACGTCACTTATCCTGCACAATTTCCAATGTATCATGCCTAATATATTTATATTTACACTTTATATACACACTGTACAGTATCACACACTAAATACACACATCATAAACACACTCAGTACTCCGCGAGTGTGTGATATGCTGCGAAACAGCCAACGGGGCAGAGTGGCACCTTGCACTCCACGCACCAGGTGCTGATGCATCTTCGTTTTTGTTCTCTGCGGGTAGTGTTCCTGCATACTATACAAGCACGTTTACCCTTCTCCCGTGATGCTGTGCCTGGCATATACTCGAGCATATGTACTCTGAAGTTCTCATTACCCCTCAATCTGTCTGGAGCTGCATGTGGCATTGTTGCTTGCACTCCGCGCGGTACAACAGAACCCTCCTTGCCATACTTTACTAGCAGCTGTGACACAACACCAGCACTGAATGTACGTATAGACGGTCTCCTGCCAGATTTTACTAGGTACATATTGTAGCAGTTGAGCACTGCAACATCCATGAGGTGGAAGAAGAACTTTTTCGTCCACTTCACAGACTTGCGCACGCACTCCACTCCACCAAGCATCATGTCACACTTATCGACGAGGCGCATGTTCACGTTATAGTCTATGACACAGTCTGGCTTATACACGGTGTTGCGTGTCTGAAAGTGGACTTTCCCACTGTCCAACATGGCACCGGTGTGAATCGTAGTCAGCATATTCACCTCGCGTCTGTCCTTCCACCGCACTGACAGCGTTTTGTCACACTTGCGCAGCTGGCACTCACCCACGGCTATAGCTAAACCGAACACTGGCATTTCCTTCCTGTGGCCCTTCACAGTGCCACATACACCGGTGTTGTGGGCAAGGAGGTATCTGGTCAGCAAGGGGCTGGTGTAATAGTTGTCGGTGAACAGTACATGCCCCTTGTTCAGCAACGGTTCCATCAGGGTTTTCACGACACTGCCTGAGAACCCGTGTACATCTTGAGCTGGTATGTCGACGTCTGTACCAGAATATAATATCATGTCCAAGACGATACCAGTCTCACAGTCGCACAGCACAAAAAACTTCAGTCCAAATCGGTGCCGCTTTGATGGGATGTACTGCTTGAATGCCAGTCGCCCCTTGAACAGTACAAGCGACTCGTCAATAACCACATTCTGTCCAGGTACAAAATAATCCCTGAACTTCCCTCTCATGTCACTGAACATCTTCCGTACTTTCCACAGTCTGTCTTGTCTGTCCTCATTTGCATTATTCTCGAAATGCAGGCACCTGAGAATCAAGAGAAACCTATCACGCGACATGTACCGGTTGAACACGGGCGTTGGAACAAGGCTGTCTTTGCTCCAATAATCCTGGATGACAGCTTTCTCAGAGTGCTTCATCATCATACAGAGTGCGAGAAACACGTACATTTCGTCGATTGTCGTGTCCTTCCATCGTGTGAGGCGTGAGGCAGGTAAAATGCCGTCGTCTATGAGGCTGTGAGCGAACCTGTTTGTCTCAGTCACAAGATGCGTCATGAATACATTGTCAAAATATGCCTGAAAATATTCCATGTCTGCCATATCATCACCAGTATATGGGAATAATGGTGTAACACCAAAATCGCTATCATCAAATGTTGGTATTTGAGGGACAAATGTGGTGCAATCCTCCCACACAAGTACACCAGGGGTTTGGTGTTGGCGCCAACACCACGGCCAACACCACCACGAGCACCATAACTACGGCTACGTGGTCTGCTGCTTCTGCTGGAGCTGCGTGAGGGTATGCTAGACGCTGAGGCAGATTTACGTACTGTAGGCCTACCACGAATAAATGATGTTGAGGGGCCACTGTCATTGTTGTCCACATGCTGTGAGGCACGCCGCCGCCTGCCGCGGCGTGTTGCTGAGGCAGCAAAACCCCGCCTGGTAACACCACCGCTGCTCGTACTCGGGTCGTCTACACTACTCGTATCAGAGCCAATGTCACTGAAGCCCGAGAATGATTCGTCACATGTACTATCACTGAATAAACTACTAGCGTCTGGGGACATACATGATGGTGGTGATGATAACGGTGTTGACCCAGGGCGGCGAGGCAGGCCGGGCGAGGCACGTGTACCATACACACTCGCCGCATCTTCAAATTCCGTCTCCTCCTCACTCGTATCAGATATCTGAGTAAGGTCTTTCTCTGGATCATAGTCTAGGTCATCATCCAGAGCACCGTCATCATACAAAATGTCGCGTATTTCCTCCTCAGAGAGTCTTTTTCCATGACCGCGGGTCACCGTGGAGCGGGAGCTCGTAGAGGATGCGTCAGACATGGTTGCTGCTGTGAAACTGAGGCTCCCCACGGCCGCAGGGCATGCTGGGATTTTTTTTGAAGATGGCGGACGATCACTGGGGCCCCCACCCACCCATACCATACCCACGTCACCGCGCGCCAGTTTTGAATGGAACGTGAAAAATAAAAATACCTGGAGGCGCGTTGCGCAAACCAGACGCGAGCCTGCAGGCGCGTTGCGCAGTTTAAGGGTTAAAGTAGCAGACATAGCCCCTCTACACAAGGGAGGAAGCAAAGCATTAGCAAAGAATTATAGACCAGTTGCACTAACATCGCACATAATAAAAGAATTTGAGAGAGTGATTAGGAGTCAGGTTACCAATTTTATGGAGACCAATGACCTTCACAACCCAGGCCAACATGGATTCTGAGCGGAAAGATCGTGCCTCTCACAGCTACTTGAGCACTACGCAAAGTCACTGAGGCATTAGAAGAAAAACAGAATGCTGATGTGATATACACGGACTTTGCAAAGGCTTTCGAGAATGTGACCATGGCGTGATAGCACACAAAATGAAGTCAATGAGAATAACCGGTAAAGTAGGACGCTGGATACTCAGTTTTCTGTCAAACAGGACTCAGCGAGTAACAGTCAACCATATAAAATCTAGTCCAAGTGCAGTTAAAAGCTCTGAACCTCAGGGTACAGTCCTTGCACCGCTGCTATTCTTCATTCTCATATCAGATATAGACAAAAATACAAGTCACAGCTTCGTATCATCCTTTGCAGATGACAAAAAATCAGTATGNAAAAAACCAGCGTTGAATGTAATGAAACGCCATTTTCTGGGTGAGTCCCGGAGGCTCCCCGGAGCTATCCCAGGCTGATATGCTAATTTCAGACTTTGGCATCAGTCATGTGTATGGAGTTCTTAGGCCTACCGGAGACCACGGCCAGAACCGGGCCCCCTCAGAGAGGCACGGGGAGCAATGGCCTATAGAAGCCCCCGTGTGGTTGGAAGCATTCTATGTCTGCCATCGACCGGGACAGGCACCCAGAAAGGTAAGCGCCCCAAAACAAACCCCTATTCTGGTTAAAATTGCTACCAAAATCCGAACTAGTGGATAGAACTCCCAAACAGAAAAACAAGCAAACTAGTGTGACGTCACACGCCGCCGCTGTCTGCGCAGCTCCCCCCTCCCCGGAGGGGGAAGGTGGAGCCCCAGACCTCCCACGCCGGCTATCCACCCATCAGTTCTGAGGCTGGATGTCAAGACACGCGAAAAACCGCCGACCGGAGGGAGGGAGGGTTGCCGGGGAGCCTCCGGGACTCACCCAGAAAATGGCGTTTCATTACATTCAACGCTGGTTTTCTGGGGGGAGCCCCGTCGGCTCCCCGGAGCTAACTACCCACAGAGGAAGATCAAAGGGACGGAACCGGGAGGCGGACACCACCCAAACAACCAAAACGCTAAAACCAAAGGAGCAGGAAAACACAGCGACCCGACCCCCAGAGGCAAATGCCCAAAAGGAAAAGAGCCGACGAAAAACAAACCGGAACCGAAGAGGCACTACCAACCGAGGAGAAGACAGAGCACGCTGACCAGAAACCAGGATGGTGCAAGCGGCGCACGAACAGGCCGGAGGGGAAACGAAGCACAAGACAGCTTACTAAGCGGTGTAGAAGCAAGACCGAAAGCAAGCCAAAGCGACTCCGCCAGCGCCGCACAAAAAGAGAGAGAGGCGACAGTATGTGGCACGACGACGGCCCCCAACCCCCACCAAAAAACCAGGCCGACGCTAACAAGAGGAACCACCTAAGAAGGTACAGGAAAAGGAAGGACCGCCAAAACACCCCATACTGCCGCCAAGAGAAACACGCAGGTGGGACACCGACCACCAGCCGGAGGCGAGACCACGAGGCAGACGGAAGCAGCCCCGACAAGGCCCCTCCGAGCCCAGGAAAAGGCGGAGCCGCAAGAAGATCTCGGGCGCGACCACCGAACTCAGGTGGTACAAGGAGATGGAACGTCTGCCGAACAGACAAATCCCAAAGCAAGCAAACCCGCCAGGAGAACAAATGACGGGTCCGACGCGAGACATCGCAAGACCCCAAAAAACCAAGTGGCAGGGCAAGCAAGGAAACCAAAGAAGGCGGAAGGGTTGCCGCCAGAACCCTACCCGAACCAAGAGGTACGAGCAACAGCAACAGACCGAGACAAAGAAGCACACCACAGGACACAGGCCGAAAAAAGCCCAAGAAGCCAAGGAACACACGCAGAACACCCCTGTGGCAGAGGAGGAAAACAAGGGACACACAAACAATGAAGTGGTGGAAACCGACCACGTCCCCCAACATAGCAGCAAGTGCAGGCAAAACTGACCAAAGGAGATGCCAGGAAAACGACTGGGGTGAGGCAGGACGAAAGAGCAGAAGCATAAAAAACCCCAGGAGTAAGGACACGCCACTGCGAAACACGGTACTAATGCACACGCGCAGTAGTAGCAACATACAACCTGGTGGATAAAGACAGGCTGTTTAACACAAGGGGCACACGCCCTAGGGGACGCAGGTGGAAACCGAATGCCCAAATGAGCCACAGAGACAGTAGAAAGAACTTTAGTGTCAGAGTGGTTGACAAATGGAATGCATTAGGAAGCGATGTGGTGGAGGCTGACTCCAAACACAGTTTCAAGTGTAGATACGATAAGAGCCCAATAGGCTCAGGAAACCGTACACCTGTTATAAGATTGACGTTTGAGAGGCGGGACCAAAGAGCCAGAGCTCAACCCCCGCAAGCACAACTAGGGGAGTATACACCACCGCAACATGCCACAGGTAAAGAGCAACTCGCTCCGGCAAAGGCAGAGAACGGAGCAGATAGACCCCAGACAGGGCCCACTGAGACACGACAGAACCCAGCAGGCCCAGGAACCCGCCTACCAGGCGACCGACGGCGGAGAAACCCCGCTCCAAACCGGCTGGATGGGGAACCGGGAGCTCATGTACACCCCAAGCCCGGCCCGAGGCCAGGCTAGACCGGCCAAAGGGAGGCCCACCAGGAAGACGCATGGGGCGGCCTGCAGGCCCACAGACTCCCCACAACCAGGATGGGCCATAACTAAGTCGAAGGCAAGCTAGTGTGCCCCGAAAGTCCACAGACCGTACCATAGGGGCATAACTTGCAATCCCCTCACAGAGTTCAGTGGCATACCGATAATAGGTTAAGTAACAATTGTAATTACGAAACCATAAGATGCTTATTGTAACCTACTAAGTAGGTCAGGTAAGGTCGGTGTTTTCCACGAAGTTTTTTAAGGGAAACCATTATGTTTAGTATGGCACCTATGCACGGAACGAAGAAGTCAATATTGACGTAATAAAGATGCGGTGACGGGTTGGTGCAAGAGAGAACCGGATCAGCACCTCCAAGGATACCCGATCAACCAGGCTGTGACTCATACGTCGGGCAGCAAGCAGCCATGTCCAACAGCCAGCATGACCAGTCCAGGAGGCCTGGTCGATGACCGGGCCGCGGGGACGCTAAGCCCCGGAAGCACCTCAAGTTAACCTCAAGATAAGGTACCAGCGAGAAGGCGTATGCTCGCAAGGAGGTCGTGTAACAACTGCAGACCTCTGATGGATATACAGTGTTCCCCGAGTGTGCCTATGGCACCACTGCACTCCACTGGTACTATCCCGCAAGTTCTACCAGATAGGCGGGACCCAAAAGCCAGAGCGCATAAACCTTGCAAGCACAGCCAGAAGCCCTACCAGGCGAGTACAGAACCAACACCACAAACCCCCACACCACATAACACTAACAAAGGTGGGACCCCTGAATGACCCTAGCATGGGATGGACATGCACAAGAGTGGGACAGGAAGGGGTGAAAAAAGGGGACCGACACTGGTGTGCGAACGGTCTCAGTCGTACAAAAAGAGACCTAAAGAAAGACAGGCATATAACACCACATCCAGCGCCCTGCCAAAAGACGCCAGACCGCAGAAACTCACCTGGCAAACGGTGGCTCGAAGTGACACGACTCAACCGAGCCCAGAAGAACCTGGGAGCACCGCCAGGTGAAGAAGCCAGAGCCGGACCTGCAGGAGAGCAAGGAAGAGGCGAAGAAGGCGGCCCACACCCATGACACAGGGGAAACCTCGGCGGCCTCCCCACAACTGGAACCCAGGACACCCCCGGAGCGAAAAGGGGCACATACCGCGGCAAGGGAGAAGAGCGAAAGGCGAAGCACTGGAGCAAAAAGACGACGAACACCGGCACTACACACCGCCCAGACCAAAACAAACTCCGCGGCGCACGCGCATGACATGCCGGCCGAAAACGCGCAACCTACCCTGCGGGAAGGCGGCAACCAAGACTACTGCACAAGAAAAGTAGCCAAAAGAGTGAGCAGGAACAAGAAAACCGGCCAAAGAAGCGAAGACAGAGCCCAAAAAAGGCACGCAACCGGGCCACAAGTAGCCCAACAGGGCCACAAGTAGCCCAACAGGGCCACAAGTAGCCCAACAGGGCCACAAGTAGCCCAACAGGCCCAGAAAGAGCCCAAACCGGGCCAAAAGTAGCCCAACAGGGCTACAAGGAGCACAACAGGACCACAAGGAGCCCAACAGGGCTACAAGTAGCCCAAACTCGCCAACAAGGACGAGGAGCCGACAGACGTTCCAATAACGCGGGAAGGAGGAAAAACCTTCCCGAACCCTCGAGAACACGGAAGCCAAAACCAGTCCCGAAGGCACACAAAGGCGCATGCGCACCCGAGACCAGTAGTCATGTAGAACCCCCAAAACGGGGAAACATGACGAAAACACCGTCCCCCCAAAAAAGGGGTGGGGGGAAACATCCACCCACAGGACGGAACCAACCGACTCAAAGGCCAAGGAACCGAGCCCGGGGAGGGGCCGACGCCCAACAGCACGTACGGCGAGTGGAGAGGAAAACCCCACTCCGCGTAACCACAAGCCCCGCCGAGAGGGGGATAAAAAACCCCACGGGGTCCTATGGGGCCAAGGCCCCCCAAGTCAGCCCCTCCGCAGCCCCGGGAACCCACACAACAGGCCCCGGGGCCGAGCCGTCCCCCTAAAGCCCCGGCCGTACCAGAAAACCGGGACAGCCGTGAAAACACTAAGGAAGGGAGCCCACTGGCAGACTCTTACAACACGGCTGGAGGAACAGGCTCGAATGCCCCCGTCACTACCCCGGAAGGGGATTTCCCCGAGACTGCCCGAGTCTCAACACCACCAAACCCCGCCCTGAACCTACAGACGGTAAGGAACCGGATGCAGGCAGGAAGGGGAATCCAGGGGAAAAACAAGAACCAAAACGGGGCAGCCCCGGGGCTCCCGGGGAGTTACCACGAGAGCGTTGCCACCACCAAGGCTCAAGTGCAACGCCTCTGCTGCCCGCACCAGCTGAGCACAACTGGGTAACCGAGCCATAACGAGCAACAAACTCGCAGGGCTCCGGGTCGAAGGTGTCACCGACCCCACAGGCAGCAGACGGAGGCAAAACAGAGAGTCACCCAGAGACAAGGGGTGAGCAACCCTCAAACTCGCTGGAAGCGAGGGGGGGGCTCTGGGGTCACATCCATCGGACCCACGCGCCCCCAGGGGTTTCCCAGGGTCCCGAGCGTTTACTATAAGAGGACTCGCGCTCAGGTAATCCCAGGCAGGGTACTGCTAACCGGCACCCAAAACTACCAAACAACTTTCTAAGAGCTGAACCCCCGGGACGTGTACACTCACGGGGACCTAGCAGGGGGTACCACCAGAAAACTCAGAACACAAGGGACACCAGGGGCAAGAACGAAGGCAGACCCCCCCACCAGGTAGATAAACAAAAAGAAAAAGAAAACCCCGCAAGAGGACAGCGTACCCAAGCGGAACAGAGCCGGCCGCTATGATTGGGAAAAGACAAGCTGCACAGTACCCTGCGCCCCACCAGTGCAAAAACTGCCCCTTACTCTAAGGCGAACAAGGGAGACAGAACACCCGAGCACACAAAGAGCGGCCGAAAACCAAGCAGTAAACGGCCTAGCAGGGGCAGACCCCAAGGAACTTGTGGAAGGTGGCCCCAAGTCCCAAGGGCAGTACTTACAGGGCACCTAGGGAAGGGAACCCTAGGCGCATGCAGCCCGAGTACTGGAGAATCACTCCCGGCTCGCGCACCACCTAGAAAACAGACACCACACTCTAGGTGCAGTGCTGAAACAACCACTGGAGCCGGAGCACATAACCGGTGCCTATAGCATCAGCCGAAGAACTGATGGGTGGATAGCCGGCGTGGGAGGTCTGGGGCTCCACCTTCCCCCTCCCGGGGAGGGGGGAGCTGCGCAGACAGCGGCGCGGTGACGTGTGACGTCACACTAGTTTGCTTGTTTTTCTGTTTGGGAGTTCTATCCACTAGTTCGGATTTTGGTAGCAATTTTAACCAGAATAGGGGTTTGTTTTGGGGCGCTTACCTTTCTGGGTGCCTGTCCCGGTCGATGGCAGACATAGAATGCTTCCAACCACACGGGGGCTTCTATAGGCCATTGCTCCCCGTGCCTCTCTGAGGGGGCCCGGTTCTGGCCGTGGTCTCCGGTAGGCCTAAGAACTCCATACACATGACTGATGCCAAAGTCTGAAATTAGCATATCAGCCTGGGATAGCTCCGGGGAGCCGACGGGGCTCCCCCCAGAAAGGGGCTAGATTTAAGTGGGCAGCAAGAGAGGAAAATGCATTCAGGAATATTAAGCAGGAATTGATCAATTCTCCAGTGCTCACTAATTTTACAGGTAGACTCCCATTAAAACTGGAGGTAGATGCTTCCCCAGTAGGAGTGGGTTGTGTATTATTACAGGAAGTAGATGGTCAGGATAAAGTAGTATATTTTGCTAGCAAGAAGTTATCTCCTGCAGAACAGAATTATTCTCAGTTAGATAAAGAAGCTTTAGCTTTAGTATTTGCTGTAAAGAAACTGAGGTATTTTCTGCTGGGGAGGAAATTTCTTGCTAGAACAGATCATAAACCCCTGCTAGGATTGTTTGGCAGAGGTAAGCAAGTTCCAGTTAATGCCAATGCTAGAATTCAAAGATGGGCATTACTACTCTCACAGTTTGAGTATGATTTAGAGTTTAAGCCAGGCAAGGATAATGTAGTAGCTGATGCATTAAGTAGATTGCCTGTGACAGAAGAATTAAATTCCAGTATTCCAGTGGAGTATGTTAACCTGGTGGAAGCTATGTCTTTTGAGGATATTTCATTCCAGACTATTAGGAAGGCAACTGGTAGAGATCCCAAGTTAAGTCTGTTGTTGAAATATGTCAAATATGGTTGGAATGATAATTTGTTATTGTCAGAGTATGCTGCAGTGAAGGCTGACCTTAGTATTCACCAGGATGTACTTTTGTATAGGAATAGAGTGGTGGTGCCTGGGGAACTGAGATGTAAGATTTTGGAACAGCTGCATGTAGGTCATAATGGCATAAATGCTATGAAAGCAGAAGCTAGAAGTTGGGTTTGGTGGCCAAAAATAGACCAGGATATTGCTGAGGTAACAAAAAATTGTCATATTTGCTTTAAGAATTATCAGAAACCCCAGGCCCCTGTACTTTCTTGGCCATGCACTGGAAAACCCTGGTCTAGACTTCATGTAGATTATGCGGGACCTATGGATAATAAATATTACCTAGTGGTGGTGGATTCATACACCAAATTTCTGGATGTGCATGTGTGTAATTCCACCACATCATCTGTAACTTGTGAATTACTAAGGAAAACATTTTGTAATTTTGGATTGCCAGACATAATTGTCTCAGACAATGCTCCTTATTTTGTTTCTGTGGAAATGGAGGATTTTTTTTAGAAAAAATGGTATTAAACATGTAACACCTGCCCCCTATAATCCTTCTTCAAATGGTCTAGCAGAGAGAGCAGTGAGATCCTTGAAAGAAGGGTTAAAGCGGTTTACGGAAGGTACTATTAATACAAGGCCTTGTAGATTTTTATATAATCAAAGAAAAACTGTTCATTCTACTACTGGTAAATCTCCTTCTGAATTACTGTTTAATAGACACTTTAAAGTGCACATGGAAGCAGTAAAGACAGATCCCAATCAAGAGAAATCGGTAACTAGCTTGGCCAGTCAGTTGGCTCAGGGAGAGGAATTGTTGTTTAATGAGGGGGATGCAGTATATGCAAGGAATTTTGGCAGTGGAAAGCCCTGGGTGGAAGGAAAAATTAGGGAAGTCCTGGGCCGCAGGAACTTCACTGTGCAAGTGCAGAGTTTTGGGAACATTAATTGGAAAAGGCATGCCGATCAGCTCATGCCAAGGTTCACAGGGAATTTTGAAGACCCTTCAGGTGGGGGTGGGGCAACTAGTGATATCCATCCTAATAATGAAGGGATAGCAGCACCTGCAGGTGACCATGAGGCAGAGCAAGGGGCAGCA
>WNGS01072140.1:12878-42878 GCA_020271785.1 Procambarus virginalis | reverse complement strand
TTGTGTTCACATTGCACTTATAGATTTTTATAGATTTTTAGATTTTTACTTCTATATTCTGTTATAGATATAGTCTATATATTTCGAGCTATTACATATATTTTGTTGAATTTCTCATTCTTAAATAAATACAATATTTTAATTCTCTTTTTGTACCCTATTTGTAATTTACACGTACATATATAGGATGTCCATTTCTTTCTCAGATATGTCTTATTTTTTTCTCTCCCTTTCTTTTTTAGATATGAATTAAAAAATTATTACACCCTAATTTACCCTAAACATTTTAATGTAGGTAATTAAAAGATTACAGAAATGTTTTTTGAAACATTATTTATTTACGTTCTAAGGTCGTAAATAAAAGTTCTCAAAAAAAATTTTCTAAACGTAATTATAAACGTGCTGAAAACAATGAAATGTCGTTTTTAGAACGTTTTAAAAACGTGAAAATGTTTGCTGGGAATGTACTCTTGAACGGAGCATCTGGCACCAGCAAGAATAACAGAGGGCGGAAGGGCCCTACTATCAAAGGTGATTTTTACAACTCGAAGGGGCTGACGGCGATGACCACGAGGGGGTCGAGTAAACGTGTCCACCTGGAGGACAGAATGGCCTTGGACTTCGAGGATATGTTTAATATCCTCCTGGCAATCTTTGAGGTCCTGAACACCAGTTGTAACATGGTGTGGGAGGAGAACAGTGCCAACACTGGCATTTAACCGAACGTTCTTGGAGACCCGGACAGGGGTCTCGCCAATGCAGGACAAAGCGGCTAAGCGAGTAGCTGCATCCTGAGAAGGAGCAGCGACGACACGCATACCGTAACTGGTGGAGTTAAAGGTAACAGAGGCATCTACTGAGTCAACAAAGTGTTTATGGAGGGAGAAATCGTCAGGAGTAGAATCCAGATGGTGGAGATCAAAGTATTTAGCCCACGTAGCGGGACCAAACAAGGCGTTGTAAGTACTATTATGGCAACGGATCATGCGAGTGCGGCCGTGGTGGTCACGGGGGTAAAAGGTGCAGTAGACACAATGAGAGACGAAGCCATGCCAGGGGACGAGGTAGTCACCACTGGGGGCCTGGGGCTCGACCCAACCACAGAGAGGGAGGGGAGCCGAGGGGAGGAGTCAGAGAAGCCAAAGGAGGAGCAAGGTCGGGGCCCAATGCAGCGGAGGCTACAGAGCCCGGTCTTCCAACACAAACCGACTCGGGGGCATGGTCGCTCACCCCACGAGCCTGAGAAGGTAAAGCAGAAACAGGTAAAACAGTATTTATCATCGCTACGAAAAGGAATATTCATTCACGAACGTGCCCCCACACCCACCATGGAACCACAATTAGAGGCAGGACACCCAACAAGAAGCTATCGCCGATCATGCCGGGGTCTCCCAGGGGTGCGTCGTGAGTATACACCCCACAAACGCCACCTTAAGAACCGACAGTCCGTCGAGATTGGGTTCAATGACGAAAGGGGGATTGACAATAAAAAGTTACCCTCGCTCTCGACGTTGGGTACTACAGTTCTACGGGTGCAAGAGTATGCCTCCCCAAGCACCCGGGCGTGAAAATAGAGGAAGTCCAAAGGAATAACCAAAAAAAGCAAAAGGTCGACAGGAAATGGCAAGCAGATAAGAGGGGGGAGAAAAACGAAACAGAAGGAAAAGGTGCTCAGCATAATTAGAGAGGACAGCAGCAGGAGCACAAGGTTACAAAAGGACAGAGGACTGTCCCAAGGAGCATCACACTCCGGCAGCCGCCCACTAAGCACCCCTCATGGCAGCAACGAGCTGAGGGGGGGGGGGATAAGACTAAACTGGAAAAGGTTCAAAGGTTTGCCACCAGACTAGTACCCGAGCTGAGAGGTATAAGCTACGAGGAGAGACTACGGGAATTAAACCTCTCTTCGCTGGAAGACAGAAGAGTTAGGGGGGACATGATCACCACATTCAAGATTCTCAAGGGAATTGATAGGGTAGATAAAGACAGTCTATTTAACACAAGGGGCACACGCACTAGGGGACACAGGTCGATAGTGAGTGCCCAAATGAGCCACAGAGATGTTAGAAAGAACTTTTTTAGTGTCAGAGTGGTTGACAAATGGAATGTATTAGGAAGTGACGTGGTGGAGGCTGACTCCATACACAGTTTCAAGTGTAGATATGATAGAGCCCAATCGGCTCAGGAACCTGTACACCTGTTGACTGACGGTTGAGAGGCGGGACCAAAGAGCCAGAGCTCAACCCCCGCAAACACAACTAGGTGAGTACACACACAATCACGAAAGAGGAAAAATAGCAAAGAAGAGCAGTCTAGCAAATGTACAGAAGTTCAAGAAAGTATTCCTGCAGAGGGATATGACTAGGGAAGAGAGAAGGCAGGCAGCAGACGCGAGGAAGGAGCACAGGGAGAGAGAAAGGAATCAGAGAACCATAAGGAGAGTGGTTCAGGGAGAGTGGCACAGGGAGAGAGAAAGGAATCAGATAACCCGAACCCTACAATCCCAGAGGGGAGTGGGGAACCTTGTGCCATCTGGTCACACGGCAGATGAGAGAGGGATGTGTTGGAGTGTGTTTTTTTGGGGGGGGGGGATTATGTGATGGTATGTGGTCATTTAGGGAGAGTAAAGGAAGAGGAATGTTGAAGAGGAGAGGAATAGTAGTAGATGAATATGTATGAGTATGTGCCATAGAGTTAATCCTGTGTGTAGATATATAGATGGATAGATGGATGCGAGTATGTAGGTTATATAGAGGAGGGAGGGGTCCCCTTACCTGGGAAGGATATGTTGAGGAGGGAGGGGGGGTCCCCCCCTAGCCGAGAGGATAGGAGACCAGGGGCCAGATTCACGAAGGTACTTACGAAGACTTTTCTTCTTAGCTACGAATGTTTTCCTTCTTAGCACCTTCGTGGCGGCTACGTTGGTATTCAGGTAGCTACACTAAAAAAAACGAAAACCGAAAGTCGTAAAACCCTTCGTAAGTTTGGTCCGGGATCTAAGTTGGGTGTCGACCACTCGTAGCTTTACGTAAACTGGATATAACTCAATTTTTCTCTACTACATAACACTGGGATCGATTTTAATATAACAAAAGATTATCAGTTGGCGAATCTCGTGAAGAGGAGTCCTTCGTGTTAAATATATATGCATTCTCTGCTTGAAACTTAAAGTAAATATATCTTTTATGATAGAATTAGTTTTATAATAGCAAGATATTATACCCGTAGTTATTAAGTAAATAAACACTGATGAACATGAAATATGAGAGAAGGTGATGAGCCCTGCCTGATGGGATCATTTACTATCACCAAATGCCCCTGCTCACCTAGTAGTAAGGGTGTACCTTAGCTATACATGCACATTTCTAATTTATTTAGTTTGGTTTTATTTTGAAATTAAATCTGGGTGAGACATAAAATAAAAATATGCTGCACAAATGATGTTAGGTAAGGAGAAGGGTAAAAATGTCTAAAACTTTATTCGTTGATTACTTAAAGCTATAATTATGACTATATGGACTATTTAAAAAGAAAGAGGGAAGTAGGGGTCCAAGACCTCTTCCTGTTACACAACTTGGGTGTGGAACAAGTAATTATCAAAAGAAGGCACCATGCCAGGAAGGCTAAGTAGCAGTAAGGCAGTGAGGTGAGGCAGCTACTTATTTGAGAAAAGCTTATTTTTTTTTACCTTATAAGCTGAGGCAACTTATTTTATTTAAAGAATACTCAGCTGATTCCTCTACATTTAGCATGGAACAAATTTGTGTCGAAGACCTCTTCCTGTTACACAATTTGGCTGTGTGTAACCAAACTAGAAGTGCTCTACAAATCAAGGGACCCAGAATGTGGAATAACCTCCCGAATCATGTCAAAGGCTGTACCTCTCTCAACCAGTTTAAGAGTAAAACCAAGTATTACCTAATATACTCCATGTAACCTACCTTACCCCCTAAATGTCAACCCATGTCTTGCTATTTTTTAAACAATGCTGTTTGTTCACCAACGTGTACAATTGCTGATTTCTGCTATGTTACCTCCCCTTTTTTTATTCCTTCTTTCAACACAATTTATACCTAATCCCGATTACTATTAAGTTTTAGTCAGTGTTTTTTTCCCCCCACACCTTGCCCGAAATGGTATGAGTATTAGTGGCTTTAAGTATTGTATGTACTAGCTCTGTCTATAAATCCAACATTATGTTTGTAAATCAACTGTATGTACCTTACCTGAATAAAATTTATTTATTATTTATTTATTAATCAGTAAGTGTTAAAAGAAGGCACCAAGCTAGAAAGGCTATGTAGCACCATTGTGTGTAACAATAAACCAAATTTCTTTTAACAAATAATACAACTGTATGGTAAAACAAATCCTGTCAGTTGTAAAAATATTGAAGCAGTTATTTAAATATAAATATAATGAAAGAAATATTACTGGTTTATGTTTATCCTATCTTTTTGTACTGTACAGTACAGTATATAAAAGGAAGTGAAAAATTGAGACATAATGCACAGTTTAATGAATGATTCAAAAATGATTAGCATGGATTAGCAGTTCAAATTAAATATGACTATTACATATCAACATGAGATCTTAATGATCCATGGTTAACATATAATAAAGATATACAGTGCTTGTAATAATACAAACTATAATTTAAAATCTTTATTACTGATTTTTTTTATTAAGAAGTTTAGGTATACACAGCAATGTGCTGCTAACCTATTCTATATGGAATAGTACACAGTGTAGATAAAAAACTAGCTATAAGTTTATCTAATACAGTACTCCCATCTCACTGGATGGTTAGACATATATGGAATCAAGGTACAAAATACCAGCCTCAATACAAAAAACGTCAACTCTGACTAAACAACTCATGATTTTCACAAGAGGTAAGCACTGAATCATGGAAACATTATATTATAATTACTCTTACCAGTTTCTACAAGACTCCTCTCAAACCATGTATTTTTTAACAAGTTTAGGTATACACAGCAATGTGCTGCTTCCCTATTCTGTATGAAGGACCACACAGTGTAGATCAAAAACCAGCTACAAGCTCATCCAACATCCTCACCTCACAGGATGGCCAGTCATACATGGAATCAGGAGAGAACAAAATACTTAAGGCTGATCTATTAGCCTCCACTGGCAAAATCTGGGTGCAGCACAAGAGTATCTTCCAATATTCCTGAGTGTATGAAGTAATTACAGAGCTCAAAGTACCTCATACCATTTGGTATGAAGTCACTGATAACAGGGCAATCACAGATATAGTGTTGGAGAGTATGTTCTCTCAAGTAGGACTGAAAACTTATGTTTTTTCCACCAAGAGGGCTATAAACCCATGGAACCGCCTACTCACTGAAACCGTAAATGCCAAATTCCAGCTAAAAAATATCATTAAGGCAATTAGCAGGCCCTTTAACAAGCCGCGGGCTTTCTGTCCTCTTCGAGGCCACTAGATAGTTAGTGGCCCTTGGGTAAATTCAGTAAATATATACAATAATTATCAGCGTATCTTCCGAGGAACAAGGACAGCTACACAGTATCTCTTAGAATTACGTAGGTAAATAACAAATGTAGCATATTTGTTTACTACAATGTCGGTGCTAGCTAGAAGTTAAAAAAACATAGTTTTACTTCAAAATATACAAATTTTATAAGAAAATTTGACGTAAATAGGAGGCAGTAGAGCTCCGATAAGCCAGCACTAAATCTTCAATATGAAGAACGTTGCCTGCTCTCTGATTGGCCAAACGAAACATAGTAGTGACCTCTATCGGCACGCAGGTGAACCAACAAATACCTTCCTAAGTGGACCTACGTGAATTGCGCCTAAGCTTCTTCTTAGGGCATACTTAGGAACCTTCGTAGCAAACCTATTTACGAAGAAATACATGGAGCTTCGTGAATCTAGATCCAGGCTCTTAAGATGGGTATGGGGGGGAGAGGGAGGGGAAAGGGGGAGAGGGAATCAGGCGGCTGGTTTGTGTGTGATAGTGGACACATTATTTTTCTTAAAATATGTCTGTTTTATGTAAGGAAAGAACCGTTTAACTTTTCTCTCACCCAATCCAATTGTGTCAGCGATGTTCAATGACGGTGATTAGTTAGACGTCAGACAGGGTCGTGTTAGCGGTGGGGGCATCTCACTATCAAATGGTGTTTGACAATGTTTTTTTTCTGTAAACCGTGTGTGGATCTCTCTCTTTCTCCCTCCCCCCTTCACCCTCACATCTAGCTTGCTTCTAGAGCGAAGTGTTTAATGTCCACATTGACCTGAGGTTTGCACCAGGGCATAGTACAACAGGAGTGGGTTGCTCATCCCCCCCTCACCTTCGCCTGTGTGGGTGAGTGGGAGGTCCCCCATGCGTAGTCTTGGACGTTCCGCGTTTGAGTGACCAGTATTGGCATTAGCTGCTGGGGTCATATGTCCCTCCCTCACTCCCCACACCCCTCTCCATGCAGGTGACAGACTGCATCAATCACTCTACAATTTCACAAACTTCACATTACCTCTGTCCGCGGGTCTGGAGGAATGTTTTGGAGGTGTCGGATAACCTCTTGAGAGAGTTTGACATAAGTGTAGTGTACTGATACCACACACCATAGCCAGAAGGTGGTGTTTTCACACTACTGAATGAATGAATATATGCAATTTTAGATCTAACCCTAGGAGCTTCACCATTACACAAATCTGTGGTAGAGGTTTGAGGTGGGATGATCATAGCCTCACTCTACCAGCACCACCACCTAGTCCAACTCCCCTCCCTTCCCTCCACAACCCTCTGCGATACCTCAAACGTGACATTCATTCATTGCTCGATCCAGCAGAAAGAAAAAACAGATACTGGTGCTATCATAGAGAGATGAAAATAGAATATCCATCTCTCTCGCTCAATATGTTTATTCAATAAGTAATTATCAATAGAAGGCACCAAACCGGGAAGGCAATGTAGCACCATCAAATGTGCGAGATAATCAGAGGGCACTAAATATCACCAAGGATGCCAATACGAGAACAAAAACGCATAAGGCGAATGATATCAAAAGTATCAGAGTCGCCAAGAAAACTATCGAGGGACAAACGACCGCGGGGGACAGTCGGAAAACAAGACACACGCTTGTCCTGGAAGTCAGGACATTCAACAAGGATATGTACGACCGTAAGAGGGACAATGCAATTTGGACAATAAGGAGCAGGGCGGCGCTCCATTAAGTGACCGTGAGTTAAACGGGTATGGCCAAGACGTAACCTAGCTAGAGCTGTTTCCCACCGTCGGTTACGGTGGCAGGAGGAAGGCCACTGGGACACACGACTCTTGAGAGAACGCAGTTTATTACCAATAACAGAAGACCAACAACGCTGCCAACAGGCAAGGATGGGTATGAATAACTGGGTAAAAGTCAGAATAAGAAACACCTTTATGGGAGATGGGACAAGTGCAGATAGCGTCCTTAGCGGCAGTATCCACACGCTCATTTAAAGAGACACCAACATAGCTGGGAACCCAGCGAAACGCAACCGACTTAAATTTACTGGAGATTAGAAACAACCAATGTTGAATCTCGATGACCACAGGGTGGACGGGACTAAAGGACCCTAAAGGAGGACTGCCCCCGGGAAAGCAGGAGACGAAGAGTATAGAGAATAGCATAGAGTTCTGCTGTGAAGATGCTAGCCTCCGGAGGAAGGCGACACGTATAAGTGTGGTCAGGAAAAACAACAGAGTAGCCCACACCGTCAGCAGACTTTGACCCGTCGGTAAAGATGGAAATGGATTGGGAGTGAGAAGAAAAATGCTCAAGGAAGAGGCATTTCAGAACTGTAGGAGGGGTAAAAGCTTTAGTGATGCGGGTCAGAGAAGTACAAAATTTGGGAAGGGGGACCCTCCACGGGGGCAAGGAGGGAACAATACGAGGAGAACATTAGTAAGACGAACTGGAAGAGAATCTTGTAAGCGAGACAAATGGACAGAAAGAGGAAGGTGGTGAAGAGGAACAATAACTACAGGAGGGGTAAAAGTCAAGCACGATAGAGGCGAGAGTGAAGATGCTGTAAGAATCGCGCTAGAGAGCGAAGACTGTAGCGATCACAGTGATCCTGGAGAGACAGAAAGCCAGTGTCAGCGTACAAACTGAGGGTAGGACTGGAACGAAAAGCACCAGAGCTGAGGCGCAACCCAGTATGGTGCAAAGGATCAAGACGGCAAAGAATAGAAGGAGAAGCAGAAGAGTATGCAGGGCAACCATAATCGAGCTTAGACAGTACGAGAGAGGAATGCAAATAGAGGAGCGTGCGCCTATCCGCTCCCCAAGAAGTATGGGACAAACCTTAAGTAGGTTAAGGGCCTTAGAGCATTCCACACAGAGGTAAGAGACATGGGGCGACCAAGACAAATGAGTGTCAAAGAATAACCCCAAAAGCTTCGCGGAATCTTTGTACTCAAGGGGATGACCATAAAGTGACAAAGAGGGACGAAGAACGACCGCTTCCAAGTAAAAGTCATGGCACAAGTTAGTAGTAGAGAACTTGAAGCCATGATCGGTGGCCCAAGATGACACGGATCGGCAATCATCGCAAGTTGAAGCCGCCGTTGAAGGATGCTTTACCAGTCTCCGTGTGTAGTGGTAAGACACACTCGCCTGGCGTTCCGCGAGCGCTATGTCATGGTTCGTATCTTGGCCGGGGAGGATTACTGGGCGCAATTCTTAACTGTAGCCTCTGTTTAACGCAACAATAAAAGTGTACTTGGATGAAAAAACGATTCTTCGCGGCGGGGATCGTATTCCAGGGACCTGCCCGAAACGCTATGCGTACTAGTGGCTGTACAAGAATGTAACAACTCTTGTATATATTCAAAAAAAAAAAAACAAAAAAAAAAAAAAAAAAAAAAAGGAGAGGCGAATCATCTCCTCAACAGCAAGAGTAAGATCGTCCACATAAAGAGCGGAGAAGATGCCAGAAGGAAGGGAGGAAAGGAGACCATTGAGGGGAACCAGAAAGAGTAGTACTCAGAACATTACCTTGGGGCACACCTTCACACTGCCGAAAAGAGGCAGAGAGAGTGGCACCAAGCCAGACTCGAAAGGTATGACGAGAGAGAAAGCTTTGAAGGAAGAGAGGGAGATTACCACGAAGGCCAAAAGAACGAAGTTGGGACAGAATATGGTATCTTCAAGTCGTGTCATAAGCCTTTTCCAGGTCAAAAAGGACAACAACAATGGAGGTCTTCGCAGCAAAAGCAGTACGAATATAGACCTCCAAGGCCACAGGACATCAGTCGTGCTGCGGCACTTACGAAAAACAAATTGAGGAGAGGTGGTGATGGTGTTCCAAGAACCACATCAGACGGACATTTACTATATGCTCAAACAGCTTGCAAACACAACTCGTGAGAGCAATAGGGCAAAGTCCTAGGGGACGTACCGAGAGACCCTGGTTTCCGAATAGGGAGTACAACGCATCGAGCCAGTCCTCAGGGACGGACGACGAGTCCCAGACCTGGTTATACAGATTCAGTAAATACTGAAACGTGCACGGAGGGAGATGGCGAAGCATCTCATAATGAACGTCATCCGAGCCCGCTGCCGTAGATCCGCAGAGGGCCAGGGCAGACTGAAGTTCAGAAAGAGAGAAAAGGATCGTTATAAGGAAGGCGGAGATGAGTGTGGAAATCTAAATGAGAAGATTCAAGAACAGGCTTACGAGGAAGGAAGGATTGAAGAAGATGAGAACCAGAGCTAACAGAAGAAAAGTGGGAACCCAGTTCGGCCGCGACCTTCACTGGATCCACCACAAGAGTCCGGAGGTGGAGAACCGACGAGACATCTGGAACGAACTTGCCCGCAATCTTGTGGATCTTCTTCCAGATCTGCGGTAGAGGAGTATCGGACGTAATGGTGGAAACATAAGATTTCCAACTCTCACGTTTAGCAGTACGGATGGTCCTACAGGCCACCGCACTTGCCTTCCGAAACAGAATAAAAGAATCAGCCATCTGCTGGCGGCGGTGTTTTTTCCAGGCCGCACGCTTACAGCGGACAGCCGAGCACAGTTCGCATTCCACCAGGGAACACACTTCCGTGTGCCCCGGGAGGAAGAGCGAGGGATAGAGCTGAGGGCAGCGTTGAAGACAGTGTCATAGAAAAGGAGGAGGGGCGAGGAAGAGGCAGAGAGGAGAGGTCAGAGAGAATAGCACGGAGGGTGAATAGGCACCAGTCAGCCTTGGCAAACTGCCACCGAGGGAAGGAAGGAGAGGGTGGAAAGAGAAAAAGGAAACGAGGATGGGGAAATGATCACTGTTGTGGAGGTCATCAAGAACCTGCCACGTGAAATCTAAGTAGAGGGACGACGAGCAAAGAGAAAGATCAAGACAGGAAAGGGTGCGAGTTCGAGAGTCCACATGAGTGGGCTCACCAGAATTCAGAAGAGATAGAGATGAAGCGAGGACGAACGGTTCAGAAGACGACGGCTCGGGTGTTTGTCAGAACATCACCCCAGAGGGAATGTCGACAGTTGAAATCACCCAAAGGAGCACCGGCTCTGGCAAGGAGTCCAGGAGGTGCTTAAGATCAGGAAGGGAAAGAGGGACATTTGGAGGAGATAAATGGAACAGACTGTATACCATTTACCCACAAAAACACGGGCAGCAGAACAATGGAGAGGGGACTGAAGAAGTAGGGGGACGAAGGGAATATCAGAACGAATAAGAGAGCAGTAGAGTTATGGGCCCCAGCAAGAGCTAGGGGGGGGGGAGAAAGAAAGGAATAACCACGAAAGTGACCAGGACGAGCACCAAGCATGGGTTCCTGGAGACAAACACAAAGTGGCGTAAACTGTGTAATGAGAAGTTGGAGTTCATGGAAGTTGGCATAAAATCCACAAATATTCCACTGAAGAATAGACATTATCAAAGAGAAGGGACAGTAACAGAGAACAAGAAATAAAGGTAAAGAGGAACACAGGTTATTAAAGAATCTCAGGATCAGGGCCAGGATCAGGCCAGGAGCAGGGCCAGATCAGGGTCTGGATCAGGAGCAGGGTCGGCAAAATCAGGGTTAGGGGGCATGGGTAAACTTAGTAAGGAGAGAGGGAAGGGAGCGAGAGAACAGACCAGAGGCGGACTAACGGGGACCAGAGGAGGAGGAGGAGACAACTGAGAGGGGCAGGCAAGGACAGTTGGAGGAGGGGAGGGGCAGAAAGCAAGGAGTGCACCTCAGGAAGGGCAGCAAGAGAGGGAATCGGGGGTGGAAGAAACCTCCATATCAGAGACAGGGGTTCGCCTACTGAAATGGGAGGGGATGTAGTGACAGGCCAGAGGGAGGGGGTGAGGAAGAAAGCGAAACCTTCTTACCCGCCGGAGAGGAAGAAGGAGAGGAGCCAGGCTTACGTTTCTGACTCGAAGAGACAGGCGTTCCAGTAACAACGTACCGGGCGACAGACTCAATGGTCTCAGCAGAAGAGGAACGAGAGCGAACAACAGAAGATTGCTGGAGGATGATAGATATCAGCCTGGACCGACAGGTGGCGTGGAGGGTCAAGAGACTGGGGGAGGGTCGGAAAGAAAGAGTGGGGGGGAGATGGGGAAGAAGACAAAGGAGATATGGTGGACTGGGTAGGAAGGGGGGAAATCCCAGATGGAGAACCGGCAGAGAGACCATCTGGGACAGGAGGCAAAGGAATAGGGAGGTGGAGGTGGGGTGTGGTCGGTTAAGGCTTGGAAACGGTTGCGAGACTGAGGAAGACGGGAAGGATGAGGAGAGGTAGAACGCAACACGCGAGCGTAGGAGACGCCCGCGAAAGGGGTGAAACGACAAACTTGGCGTCTCGCTTCAGGAAAAGACAGACGATCACGGTGCTTCAAGTTGAGGACGGCTTCCTCAAGTTTGTAGTGCAAACACGAGCGTGAGAAGGTAGGGTGGGCTTCACCGCAATTGAGGCAGCGAGCCTGGGGAGAAGTGCACTCGGACTTAGAATGACTATCGTCCCCACACAAGCACAGACACACAGTACTGGTGCATTTGAGGACACCATACTCGAACTTCCAACACTTATTGCATAGTCTAGGAGAGGGAATGTACTCCTGAATGGAGCATTGGGCACCAGCAAGAATAACAGAGGGCGGAAGGGTCCTACTATCAAAGGTGATTTTTACACCTCGAAGGGGCTGACGGCGATGACCACGAGGTGTCGAGTAAACTTGTCCACCTGGAGGACAGAATGGCCTTGGGCTTCAAGGATATGTTAAGATCCTCCTGGCAATCTTTCAGGTCCCGAACACCAGTTGCAATGGTGTGGGAGGAGAACAGTGTCAACACTGGCATTTAACCGAACGTTCTTGGAGACCCGGACAGGGGTCTCGCCAATGCAGGACAAAGCGGCTTAGCGAGTAGCTGCATCCTGAGAAGGAGCAACGACGAAACGCGTACCGTACTGTGAGTTAAAGTAAACAGAGGCATCTACTGAATCAACAAGGTGTTTATGGAGGGAGAAATCGTCAGGAGTAGAATCCAGATGGTGGATATCAAAGTATTTAGCCCACGTAGCGGGAAACAAGGCGTTGTAAGTAGTATTACGGGAAGGGATTGTGCGAGTGCGGCTGTGGCGGGAACGGTGTTGAGAACCCCAGAGTTCATGGGGGTAAAGGGCGCAGTAGTCACAATGAGAGACGAAGCCGTGCCAGGAGACGAGGTCGTCACCACTGGGGGCTGGGGACTCGACCCTACCGCAGAGGAGGAGGGGAGCTGAGGGGAATAGTCAGGTCATTGGGGCCCAATGCAGCAGGGGCTACAGGGCCTGGTCTTCCAACACTGTCCGACTCGGGGGCTTGGTCACCCACTCACGAGCCTGAGAAAGTACAAGGGAAACATTATCAGCCATGAAAACGAGGAAAAACTTTCATTCACAAATGTGCCCCCACACCCACCATGGAGCCACATTAGAGGCAGGACACCCAACAAGAAGCTATCGCCGATCTTGCCGGGGCCTCCCAGGGGTGTGTCGTGAGTATACGCCCCACAAACGCCACCTTAAGAACCGTGAGTCCGTCGAGAGCGGGTTCAGTGACGAAAGGGGGATTGACAATAAAAGGGTCCCCTCGCTCGAGACGTTGGGTACTACAGTTCTACGGGTGCAAGAGTATGCCTCCTCAAACACCCGGGCGTCAAAACAAAAGAAGGTCGAAAGAATAATCAAAACAGGCAAAACGTCGGCAGGAAATGACAATTTGATAGGAGAAGAGGGGGGGGGGGGAAAAACAAACACGAGGAAAAGGAAAAGGGGCCTGGCAAAATTGGTAAAGGCAGCAGCAGGAGCATAAGGCTGCAAAAGGACAGAGGACTGACCCATGGAGCATCACACTCCAGCAGCTGCCCACCAGCCCCCTCACGACGACAACGAGCCAGACAGTGAGGTGGTTATTCAATAACTGCTAGACATAACATAACATAATGTAGGTACATACTTATCCTGGTAAAACAAACATACATACATACATTAGCGAATCATAAAGGTGTTATTACCTCCGTATGGTGTGGTAATCACTCAGCTGTTTACACTCTTATGCGTGATGTTTCCAAAATTTGTTTTTAGGTTTGGTTTTAGTTTTTTTTTAGGTTTTTCTACAATCAGACGATTGACACTTCATCATAATCTGATGTTTAGGAGGGGGCGGTATAGATATTTCACTGTTCATCTACATTATCACTATCACTACTGGTGATATCAATATAGTTGNCGCTCCATCCTGCTGACACTTCGGGCTGACAACATGAACTGAACAAAAGTTATCCACTGATGACACAAGCAAGCAATCAATAGTGACACGGCTTCCTAGTGGCAGCTACTCTAATCACAAGCTTAAGGTCCTCCCGCCCAACAGGAGCGACCCCCGTAATCGGTGGGTAGTCTAACAGTGACTCCCCCTATCACAACTAAAGTGAACAAAGTCAGGCAAGGTGGGATTCTGGGACACAGCTCCACTCATCCCTAAGTTACTTTACCCTCGTCACTAGACGATAACCAAAAGAAATTGCCTTAATCAATTACAACATTGATTGTGAATAATGATGGAATTGACTGATCACAGCAGTCAGCAACAAGTACTACTTTAATCAAACAAGTGTCTCATGCTAGACAACAACATGATAGTACTCTACGTTAACACAAGTCCTCTTGTCACAATACTCAACTCTTAAATTACATCACACATGACTCCTTGCAAGTATTCAGTGAGTAATTCTAATTAAGGTCAAACGGACCACTAATTACATCCCAATTGAGTTACGTTAACTAAGCCTACCCCAAGTGGGTGGCTTCAACAGTCTGTGTATCATTAATTACTTTTACTTACTAATGAGTGCTAATTACCCTAATTAACCTCGAGCAATTAATTAACTGTCACCAGGACCGATAATTAATCATACATAAATACGTCTCACTCCGCACTGCCTAAGCAGGTCTCATCAAACACTGTGAATTCACGGAAGAGGAGTTAATTACTAATTAACAATGAGTGCAACTTAATCCACTGTCACCAGACAGAATATGATTAATAACGTATTATGCTAACCCATGACCTCGCTTTACCGAGTCATCTGAGTCCTCAAGACTCCAGACGTAATTACTCCACTAATTATCATGAGCCACTAATTGCCCAACCCCGAAAGGCAGTTAGTCTCGAGCAACTGACGTTAACACTATCACTGACAGACTCTGACAGATCCTCTCCCACTACGTGAATCATGATGAGAATGCTAATTACATAATTAGCTAGAGTGGTCAATTAATTGTCACACGGACAATTAATTGCACCGGAAACGTATTCCCACAAGCTCAAGTTCAACACTGTTCTCCCATAACAGCCCTCACTCATTCAACAACTTCAAATGTGCACCCCCTTATCAAGTTAATTACCCCTAATTAACTCACTGAATCCTCAAGTTCTCAACACAACTTAAAGAAACAAAGTAACCCTAAGGTTACATAGGTCACACATATAATGGCATGCAAAACAACAAAATTGCACTGCCCACATACGGTTGCGACTACTGCAACTCGTTAATTACTATGCCCACACAGTGATAACACACGGTTTTGCAACACTCAAGGTATACCAATCTTACTGTCCCTCTAATCTTGCAAACGTTGCAAAAGATCGCCCGATCCGGTTGCTTCAGCAAGACAATTTACGTTAATATAAGACACCGTCGCTCTACGCGGACAGCTGGCACTAATTCTCCCATAAAGGCAAATTAACTAATTGCTCGCTCTCATTAAGTGACTGAGAATTTCCCTGAATACTCAAAGGGTCCCCAATCCTCAACACAGTTCCTAGGACAGTAATAACGTATACCTGATAACACTGCACAAACCTGCACATAATGATACCGTCAGCATGCCCCCCATGCTAATGACATCATTAGGCAATCAGTCAGCGATCACATCTACTGACTCACCACACAACACAGTACAACAATCATGCAAATGAAACACATGGAAATGCCTTACATAATCAATGAGATTATATCACCAGGTAAATATACAGACCTCAGGATATCCACTAAAACCCTGCCCACGGGCCTGCTTAATTAACTCTAACCTGGCTAATTACACAATGAGGTACCATGGCACTAACCAAGGCTGGACGATTATACAGAATCGACAGACTGGATCATTTATATGATGATTTACTACCCTGACTGGTCCCAAACTCAAGTCAGTCTACACACAACAATATATCTACAGATATATAATTATAACACTACATGATTTACAGTGACAATTTCCCTCTCCAGGTACTGCCCCACAGTCACCTGGGCGTGCCACTGACAGGTGTCTCAGCTGCTTCCCTAGCCTGGCCGGGCTAGGGGCCCACACAACTTTTCTACTATGATTTCCACTAATCTGAGACACTGATAAAGTACTCACGTTTCCATCCCACACAATTTTCTCATTTCCCAGGTCCTTACCACCTGGCTGTCAACACTTAGCTTGCTCCTCGTGCGTCGACAAGATGTGGCCTTAGGCTGTCCTGGGAATTGGCCAAGGGGGTGGCCAAAGGTGGTGGCCAACATGTGGCCACTGCGTGGCCTTCAGGAGGGTGGCCACGGGTGGCGCGTGACGTCACAGCACCCCACCCCACCCGGGCTGCTCACGCGCGGGGTAAGGTGGGGGGTGGGTGGTGGGGTGGGCGGGTGGGCGGCGGGTGGGCGGGGGTGGCCGCGGGCGGCGGGTGGCGCGGGCGGCGGGTGCCGCGTGGCATACACACATGTGGCTGGGGGAAATCACCACTAACCCCCAACACACTAGAGCATGACTCGCTCTTACACTGGGGTGACAGGAGTGACACTGGCCGGCGTCACCTCCCCATGGACGACGTCGGGCGGAATTCAAAGTCCAAGTCCCAGTTTCTCGCAAATTTGGGCTTCGACACACCCAGGGTGGCTGGAGTGCCATGCAACATGAGTAAACTGAACGACAGGAGCGATAACGGTGGTGGGGGTGGCAGGCCCGCCACCCCCCACCTAGACACTCTTCACACCCTGGCTGCCCAATTCAAACTAAAACTCTTGGCGGCTAGAGAGACTCACATCCCCATATTTCTCCCCCTACCTTGTCTTGACCAATCAGCAGGAAGCCGGCACTGTTCCTCATGCCGCTTCCAATAACAGCTCTTCGCGCCAAAACTCGGCATAGGAGCAGGGGTGCCTAGCCCAATCACAAGTGCCCCTCGCCTGTGGCGTGGCGTGGCGTGACGTCACAAGGAGGGTGAGGCCTAACACAACGTCTCAACGTCTCCCTTGGTGGGGGGGAAGGCAACGTTTCCCCACTGTTCCCCCACCCGTAACGGTTTTTTGTGTTATACTACCTCTCACACCTTCACTCTCAAATCTCTCTGTATCACAGAACAGGAAAAATTGCTGTAATTCTCTCTACAGAGCAATCACAGAGCTCTAATTAGTTTTAACTGACAGCATTTAACATAAGCTTTCATATGACACCCAACAAGTATATGTAAATGTGAAAGCTTCAGTTTCTAGAGTCCCTAGAGCGACTAGCCTATTCTAGAAACTAGGAAAACTTAGCTGAGGAGATTCTACATCTCCTCACACGTGCGAAAAGCAACGTAATTTTATCAGGACTGGTGGGAATGTCTTCTGTTGCCCAAAGTTGCACCTTCTTCAGAGCAGCTATGTCCTCTGAAATGAGGTCTCCATGCATGCAAACAGAAATCCAAAAAGGGGTGCACCAGAGATTTACACAGTTGAACCATTACCTTGGTTTCTTATCGTTCTCAACGATAAGAAAAATCGTGATTTTCTCCGTTCGTTCTTATCGTTCTCAACCCTCTCGAGGTTCCCTTCGAGAGGGTTGAGTACCCACCCAGTTGGATTGGTATGTACCTTTCTGATACACAGAGCAATCACACTTACGTGATTTATCAATGAGACAATAAGGAACCGTGATGAGGCTTCGAACCTATGTGGTGGGCATTCCCAGAAATACGCTCCAGACAACCATACCATGATATGGTTAAAGGATTGCAGCCTTGGTTTCAACTGAACCGTCTAGACTGCAGTGGAAACCCCTGGAACCCAGAGAGAGAAGTGGAATCCCAGGTTGCAATCGTTTACCATGCAGTGGCCTGGTTGTCTGGGCGTGTGCCTGGGATTGTCCAGCGCATAGGTTGCCTGTGCGCATGAGGGCTATTCTAAGTCGCTAAATAAAGATTTTCATTGTGTGAGTTCAAACACGCATTATAATGTCAATTCTCAAATTCAAGTGTCCGTGTCTATATCGGAGATTTATGATTTAACACTCAATTTAATTGACACTAGATTATCCTTAATACTCCGTATCAACAGTAAAAATATATATATAATTTACTTTTTCTCAACCTATTTTCTTTAACATTTATATTATGTGTAAGATAATACATGGTGCTAAATACACTGGATGACATCACAATTAAGTTAGGTAAGTTTGGTTGGGTTTGAGCATTAATGTACGAGTCATAACGTTAGTTAAAAAGAAGAAAAAGCAGTAAAGCTTTCACTATGGGTCACTGTTAGATGGAGGAGCTGGTAGGTGGTGGATAACGGCATGAACCGTTAGATGAATGGTGGATAACAGGACGATGGATCACTGGTAGGTGGTGGATAACGGCATGAACCGTTAGATGAATGGTGGATTAACAGGACGATGGATCACTGGTAGGTGGTGGAACGGCATGAACCGTTAGATGATGGTGGATTAACAGGACGATGGATCGCTGGTGGTTAATGACGCTTTAACAGGGTGCACCGAGAGATATTTGGTGTTTGTATCACACTTAATTCACTCCTTTACATACAGTTATTTTTGTTAGGTAAGAAGAGTTAGTGATGCAGACATTATTTACACTAATTGCTAAGAGTGGGAGGTGGTGGGGCGGGGCGGGCCATTTTGTCAGCTGCGAATGAAAGGGGGAGACAGTCACGACTGTCAGCCGACTAATGGAAGGGGAGACAGTCACGACTGTCAGCCGACGAATGGAAGGGGAAGACAGCCACGACTGCCAGCCGACTAATGGAAGGGGAGACAGTCACGACTGCCAGCCGACGAATGGAAGGGAAGACAGCCACGACTGCCAGCCGACGAATGGAAGGG
Organism: Procambarus virginalis; assembly: GCA_020271785.1. Classification (NCBI taxonomy): domain Eukaryota; kingdom Metazoa; phylum Arthropoda; class Malacostraca; order Decapoda; family Cambaridae; genus Procambarus; species Procambarus virginalis. The sequence goes on along the minus strand of WNGS01072140.1, from coordinate 24,220 downwards.
GAAGACAGCCACGACTGTCAGCTGACGAATAGAAGGGGAGACAGTCACGACTGCCAGCCGACTAATGGAAGGGGAAGACAGCCACGACTGCAGCTGACGAATAGAAGGGGAGACAGTCACGACTGTCAGCTGACGAATAGAAGGGGAGACAGTCACGACTGTCAGCTGACGAATAGAAGGGGAGACAGCCACGACTGTCAGCCGACTAATGGAAGGGGAAGACAGCCACGACTGCCAGCTGACGAATAGAAGGGGAGACAGTCACGACTGTCAGCTGACGAATAGAAGGGGAGACAGTCACGACTGTCAGCTGACGAATAGAAGGGGAGACAGTCACGACTGTCAGCTGATTTGTTTTGCAGGGATATTCCTGCGCGGGCCCTGAACCTCTGGCTGGCCCACTGCGCGGGCCCTGAACCTCTGGCTGGCCCACTGCGCGGGCCCTGAACCTCTGGCTGGCCCACTGTGCGGGCCCTGAACCTCTGGCTGGCCCACTAAGTGTTGCTCGTTTCTGTTTTACTTAGGCGGAGTATGAGTATTATGACTCGTATGGTCGCTTCAGTAATATTTTGCAATGTGTGTTTAATAACTTCTTCTGCTCTGTTTAATATAAGTTGAGATCTTAATGGGTTTGTAACTGTGCACTGTGTTAGATAATGTTCCAGTTGTCTGTTGTGGTTGTAACTGTGCACTGTGTTAGATAATGCTCCAGGGGACTGTTGTGGTTGTAACTGTGCACTGTGTTAGATAATGTTCCAGTGGTCTGTTGTGGCTGTAACTGTACACTGTGTTAGATAATGTTCCAGAGGTCTGTTGGGCATTTCTCAAGTGTCGACATTTCCTCTCATCTTCCGGAACCTGTAAGCCTATTTCCCATGCACATGGGTATCCAAGCCTGATGCGATGTAAATGTTCTTGTGTTCTATGTCAGCTGATGGATGAGAGGGGGAGACAGCCACGACTGTCAGCTGACGGATGAGAGGGGGAGACAGTCACGACTGTCAGCTGACGGATGAGAGGGGGAGACAGTCACGACTGTCAGCTGACGGATGAGAGGTGTTGGAAATTTCCAACACTAATCATCTATTATTGTATTGTAATAAATTACCATCACCTTACTAATTGCAGTAGTTCTTAACACCACTAACAGTAGTGTTAATATAATTTAATCTGAGCCTATTGCTGATAATATGACTCCTGATCATGTAAAATCGAGAGTTATTAATTGAAATTATTCATAACAGTTTTTATTCTGTTACGATCGAATCCTCTGGAGAAGTATAAATATCATCTCTATTTCCCGCTAGAGATCATTTATCGAGAATATTATAATTATTAAATCCCTATAATTGCAACCCAGTTCATATTGCTGCATTTCATCCATAATTGCGCGAAAAGAATAATTCGTGATTAATAATTTCTGTGATGAATGCGAGAGCGGGTTGGGGAAGGCGGCGACGCCATTCCTTACAGGGACTTGGTCACGAGGCAGCGTTGACGAGACACATGGTGGCGTCTGGGATTCTTATCGACAAGAATTACGTTGATACCCAGTTAAAAAGTGTCAATTACTTATCCATGTGTTCTCTAGTGCCTCATGAGTTAATAACGCGTCAACAATTGAAGCCAGGACTCGTAATTAAGTGTGCACAGCAGTGAACATTGTAGACCGGCTGACGCGATTTCGGCAGACTTCAGTATTCAATACGCTCAGCTAAGTATATAATTCGGGGCGATGCATCACTCGAGATTGTATATTTGGGAGTAGTCTGTCGTTAGGAGGAGAAATTACCAAAATTACAAAGTTAGTACATTTTCACGAAATCATTCAGTTTCATGAATATCTGAATATAATTTGTAGCCTAGTCAATCGCTACTTAAATTTCTTGTATTGCAGCGTGTATACGAGGTGCCAGCAAGATTCTCATCAGTCGTGTTATCTACCTCGAGTTCTATCTCTATTGGGATTCCGTGACCACGAGGACGAATGATGAACTGGCGTTAGAAATCGTCTTACAGCTAAGACACATTTTTCGTACAAATTTATTCAGCTTGATTATTGATTCTATATAATTCATATAGCATTTTCCATTGAATAATTATTGCCAGATTTGGTAATTAATGTTTATGCTCTAACTGTGCTCAGTGTTTATGCTCAGTGATTAATGATCTTTAATATTCATGATTTGAATTACCATATATTTGAATCATTTGTAGTTTAGATTTACCATGTTATTAATCCAACAATGAACTAGTGACGAACCACACTGGTTCCTAGATATATATGAACTTCTAGAAATAACCCCCCAATGTTGATATTTGAGGCTCTGGCTTTAATTAATAATACAGTCTTCATTAATTTCAAGTGATTATTCATTGAATAAGTATCCATAGACACTGGTTCTCTAGTGTCATTCTGATGATCATTTTTATTTGTTTTCCCTCTTTTGTCAAAAGTGGGTGGTCCTTCGATTTATTTCAATACATTAATTAATTAATTTAGTATATGAGTTCAAGCCCCAGATACGCAACATTTTGGTCTTTTCGAACCGGATAATTATCAATTACTATTAAACCATTTCGGTTCTCAGACCAGAACAACATTTTGGTCTTATCGAACTGGATACATACCAATTACCATTAAACTATATCCGTTCTCAGAAACCAAAACACATTTTGGTCTCTTAGAACTGGATACAATCCAAGAATTCTTACAACTAGTCCTGTACTAATGAGTAGTAAATTACATACATATACATTTTGTGCTGACCCTACCAAGGGTGGGATTCAACATTACAGTAACTCTGATTAGAGTGTACCATATTATATTATTTGTGTACTCATTTTTTTTGTGTGTGGTTTTGAGTGTTGCTGTATGATCACCATTACATCTAATGGTGATAATGATGGGCTAGCCGGACGAAAGTTAATGGTGACATGCAGACACCACTCAAAATCTTTAGCTACATACTGTTAGGTAGAGACATTAACCTCAAAGTGAGGTAGAGTTTTAGCCCAATTCAGGCTATACTCAATCTTATATATTAATTACTAACTAATGAACAAGTATCCCAGCTTCATTAGTAATATTCAAAGTCCTATGAAATTTGGACTTAAAGCTAACATGGCTACTCCTGAGCAATTAAGGAGAACCTATATTGGCCTCAAAGGCCATTTAACTAGACAATTAATAAGTCTGATGGCTTGTCTAAAGCTACTCCCATTGATTACTATCTACTAGAATCATCAGTGAGAGTAGCTAATATTAAATTTGATCAAGTTAAATCTGCACGTCAGTCTTATCTAACTCACTGAATGCTACTGAAACTGATCTTGAGGAACTAGATCAAATTATAGCAAATATTTCCCAGTATGAAGATGAGACTCAAGATGAACTTGATGTACTATCCAGTATAGTAAACATCAATCCAATACAAATATACTATGTCTCAATCCAGTAATCAATTACCTGAGGTTCGTCTACCTACTTTAGACTTACCAACATTTGCAGGACTGGATGAAGAAAATGGGACACATTTTGGACTTCATTTGAAGTTCATATCCATAACAGGTCTTATCTTGACCCAGTTTCTAAATTTTCATACCTGATTAGTCTTCTCAAAGGGGAAGCTAAAAAGGTCATAAATAACCTAGCTCTCACTGAGAGTAATTATGTGGAAGCTATAAAACTGCTGAAGTTGAATTATTGCAACAAGGAGTTAAGTATAGCTAACCTTTATTACCAATTGCTAGATCTGAATGCACCAAGTAACAGACCAGACTCACTTCAAGGCTTCAGACTAGAAGCAGAGTCTCTAGTGAAGGCCTTAGGTACTAAAGTTGATGTGCCAGCCTCAGAATGGTCAATCAAGTTACTTTTGCAGAGGAAATTGCCTCAAAATATCTTAGCAGAAATCTGCTCACATTATAAAACAGAGTTTCTCACTCTCGAGCAAATATTCGAGGGGCTGAGAATAACTGTTAACAGGTTGAAGACTCATGATAAAATTAAACCTGAGTCTAAATCACCTAACATTGACAACTCAGTCAAACCCAAATTAACTTTGAATAAATCCAATAAATCTAAGCCTAAGACTACTCCATCCACTGGAAAGGGGAGTGGTAGTGTAGGTATTTATTCTGTATCTCCCTCTGACACTACAACTGACGTGTCTACTACAAGGACAAATTCAGTCAGAGAGAGAAGGTGCTTGTTCTGTGATCAAGAATATCTCACCTACAAATGCACTGTTTATCCTAACTTTAATACCTGGATTAAACAACTCCAAGAATTACACAGATGCACCAAGTGCATGGGTTCTCATGAACCCAGTAAATGTGTTGTGCAGCTACGGTTATGCAGTAGATGCCACAAAGGTGTACATCATTATGCCTTATGTAGAACAATTTCTACCCAATCTGTGACACCTGGGAAGAATTCTATGAATTCTACCACAGTACAATATTGCAAGGTACATCAAGAAATAAGTGTACTTGCTACTGAGTCAGGCAATAATACTACTCTGCCTACAGCTCAACTCAAACTAATAGACAGGAAATCTAGAGTTAACACTAGAGGTCTTTTTGATCAAGGATCACAGAAAACCTTCATCACACAACAATTAGTCGAGCAGGTAAAATTAAAACCTTCCAAAAGTGTGAGACTGAATATTTCTGGGTTCTTGACTAATAGTGGACCTCGTGAATACCAAGTAGTTAAGGTGTTAGTGAGACTTGAATCTTCCCACTAGTCCAATACAAGCGGTAGTAGTAGATAAACTTCCTTCAGACCTGCAGGTCACAGGACTAGCTCGCACTGCGAGGTATCTTAAACAAAACCGCATGAGGCTAGCAGATCACAAAATAAATTCTGACTGCCTCACAGATGTTGGTATTCTTATAGGCGCTGACCATTATTATAAATTTATAACTGGATGCACCAGACAACACGGAATGAATTTGTTGTCATCTGCTGGAGGCAAGTTGCTTACTGGACCGGTGATTTTCCAACAAAACCCAGCGTCAACCAACACACAAGCTAATAATGCAATAGTGGCGTGACTAGGCTTGGAACAGTCACCCCTACATTTCAGAGAAATATCTGAAGATAATGAGTCTGATCCACCTGTACATCGTTTGTGGGATTTAGACACTTTAGGTATTGTCCCTGAACAACCAAGTCCTGATGATATGTGGACTTACCAGCAATATCTGGATACAGTTGTCTATAAAGACAAACAATACTGGGTGAGACTGCCATGGAAGTTGAATCATCCACAACTTCCAGTTAATTATTTCATGGCAGCCTCTCAATTACAGTCACAATTAATACGGCTGAAGAAACAGCCAGATAAATTAAATATGTATCATCAACTAATTCAGCAACAACTGAACAGTAAATTTATTGAAGTTGTTGATAATGATGACAGAAAAACAGGTCACTATTTACCCCATCATGCTGTGTTGAAAGATTCATTCACAACACCAATACGTATTGTTTTCAACTGTAGTGCCAAAGTGAAGGCAAACAGTGTGTCTTTGAATGAATGTCTCCAAACGGGACCTAGCCTAACACAAAGGCTACATGATGTACTGTTACGATTCCGTACTGGTATTTTTGCTTATACTGCTGATATCAGTAAAGCTTTCCTTAGAGTAGGCTTGCAAGAGGAGGATCGTAATTACACCAAATTTCTCTGGATTAAAGATCCCCAGGATCCTGACAGTGATGTCATAACCTATCGGTTTGCCTCTGTGCTTTTCGGAGCGACTTCCTCACCGTTTCTACTTCAAGCCACATTAGATACACATTTGAAGAAGTCAAATAGTCCTTATAAGGCCGAGATCAGTGACAACTTGTATGTCGATAATTTCCAGGGAACTACTAATGACAAATCCAAATTGGTAGAAATTTACCATGAGGCTAACCGTGAGTTATTAGGAGCCAATATGCCACTACAATCATGGGCCTCAAACAATAAATCATTAAACCAGATAATCGAAAAAGAATTTCCGGGTTATCAGGTGCCTAATCAATTAAAAGTTCTGGGCGTGGAATGGAACACAGGTACTGACGAGATGAATGTCAAGTCAGTACAAACCAATAATTCATCCCTTACCATGAGAAAATTACTCTCATATGTCAGTCAACCATTTGACCCTTTAGGCTTACTTAGTCCTATATTAATAAGGGGCAAACTCCTAATGCAGGAATGCTGGCAGAAACATATGGGATGGGATGATCCGTTGCCAATTGAGTTGCAAGATAATGGCAAATACTCGCAACGGATTTCAATCAATTAGGTGTTTTGAAATTTCCTCGTAATGCTTCAGGACAAAACTTACCTACAAATTTGCACATTTTTGCGATGCCTCTGGCAAAGCGTATGGCGCTGCAGCCTACTTAGTCAATAGTGCACAATCAATTTTACTCACATCTAAAGCAAGAGTTGCTCCAATCAAGAAGAGATCTTTACCTCAAATGGAGTTAACTGCATTGCTAGTGGGAGTAAGATTGGCTCATTGCCTGACCAAGACACTCAATAATATCCACTTTGGTGAAATCGTAGTGTGGTCAGACAATGAGGCAGTCTTACAATGGGTAAGAAATAACAACAATAAAACTCCCTACGTTAGTAATCGTGTTAGGGAAATTCATGAATTATCTGCTGGATATAAATTCAGACATGTCCCTACTAAGGACAATCCTGCAGATTACTTATCAAGAGGTTTAACATTTAAACAGTTAAGCAAGTCTTCGATGTGGTTTAATGGACCTTCATGGCTAGTTAGTGGTCAGTGGCGCAAACAGAAACCACAAGTCATAGTGAACAGTATCACTACTCCCATGAAAGACCCAGAACCTCATCGAATCTCAGCTATTAATCCTCACAATTATTCTAACTTGAGTAAGTTATTAAGAGTGACAGCACATGTGTTTGACTTTCTTGCTAAGATAGGAATCAAGCATAAGTTTCCCAATCCTATCATCTACTGGATCAAACGTGCACAACAAGAGACATATGGAAGTGAATATGAAAATCTTCCAGATAAATTAACCAAGTCTCTAGGTATCTGGTATGATACCAACACTCATAATATATTAAGGTGTGGAGGACGTTTGCTTCATGCAAAAATTGATTTGGACACAAAGAATCCGATCCTTCTACCACGTCACCACATTATTACAAAACTTCTAGTTTTACATCACCATCAATATGGTACTTTGCATGGAGGAGTGTTAGACACTCTCACCGACCTCAGACAGAAATATTGGCTTCCTCAAGGTCGTCAAACTGTCAAATCAATCATTAAGTTCTGTATAATCTGCAAACGCTACGATGCCCGAGTATGTCCTTACCCAGGACCTCCACCACTCCCTAAAGAGAGGGTAGTTCATCTTCGTCCGTTTGAGACCACTGGTGTCGATTACACAGGAGCCTTGCTTCTCACTGGCAATCCAGATAAGATACCAGTGAAAGCATATATTTGCCTCTTCACATGTGCTACTACACGAGGCGTACATTTAGAAGTGACTTCTAATATGAGTGCTGAAGCCTTCATCCAAGCCTTTCGTAGATTTGCAGCTCGCAGATCCTGTCCCAAACTCATGATATCTGATAATGGCTCAAATTTTGTGGCAGGAGAAGCCTGCATACGAGAGATATGGAATCATCCAGAAGTGCAGTCTGTCATGCAGAGACGACAATGCCACTGGAAATTTATTGCTCCCAGAGCCCCCTGGCAAGGTGGGTTCTACGAACGAATGATAGGGACTGTCAAGAAGTGTTTAAGGAAGACCTTGCATCGACAGAAAATTAGTTACTCAGAACTCCAAACACTCGTCGTGGAAATTGAGGCGCGAGTCAACAATCGCCCATTAACTTATCTATCAGATGATTTCTCACAGAGAGAGCCTCTGAGTCCCTCGCATTTAATACATGGAGGTCTGCTGAGCCCTCTGATACCTTTGGCAGAAGAGGACCCCGTCGATCCTTCCTATGTAACCAGGAGTGACTTAGTACAAAGTTACCAACATCTCTCAAGAGTAATTGAAAGGTGGAATGAGGTGTGGACTCGAGAGTACCTCACCGCTCTACGAGAGTACCACTATGGAGCTTCGAGCCCCTATAATAAAGTACAACTTAAACCAGGAGACCTAGTATTAGTTGACAGTGATGGACCAAGGTCAGAATGGCCTATAGGCAAAATTGTTGCAATCCACCCAGATCACCAAGGCATCCTGAGAGTAGTACGAGTTTTGTGCAAAGGCACTAATACCCTAAAGACATTAGAGAAGTTGGTACTTCTCGAATTAGCAGAACGAGAGTGTTTATCAGAACCAGCTTCACCAACAGTTTCCGAGGACAACAATTCTGATCCACCGAGCACCCGCCCCACTAGAGCAGCTGCTCAACAATGTAAAAGGAAACTACAAGCCTATTATAGCTCTGACTGAGAGCAAATAATTTTTCATCCAATTTGAGTGATCATGATGATACTGTGTTGTGATGTCTAGTAACCAATCAGCTACAAGTCACAATGACCCAGACATTCACCTCACAGTGGATTCTCAGTTGCTTGAATTGTATGATTTAATCATTAACTTGTTTGTATAAGCTATTAATTATGACATTAAATTTCATGTCTTAAATTCTTGTATGTCCTTGACATTTACGGGACATCCGTTATGTGTGTACTAACATACTAACCTTAATACTAACTTCGGGATAGGTACGTCAGTACTTAACATGGCACTGCGACCCGAGTTTTCTCCCCCCGGAGTTATGTTGGAAATTTCCAACACAAATCATCTATTATTGTATTATAATAAATTACCATCACCTTACTAATTGCAGTAGTTCTTAATACCACTAACAGTAGTGTTAATATAATTTAATCTGAGCCTATTGCTGATAATATGACTCCTGATCATGTAAAATCGAGAGTTATTAATTGAAATTATTTCATAACGGTTTTTATTCTGTTACGATCGATTGCTCTGGAGAAGTATAAATATCATCACCATTTCCCGCTAGAGATCATTTATCGAGAATATTATAATTATTAAATCCCTATAATTGCAACCCAGTTCATACTGCTGCATTTCATCCATAATTGCGCGAAAAGAATAATTCGTGATTAATAATTTCTGTGATGAATGCGAGAGCGGGTTGGGGAAGGCGGCGACGCCATTACTTACAGGGACTTGGTTATGAGGCAGCGTTGACGAGACACATGGTGGCGTCTGGGAATTCTTATCGACAAGAATTACGTTGATACCCAGTTAACAAGTGTCAATTACTTATCCATGTGTTCTCTAGTGCCTCATCAGTTAATAACGCGTCAACAATTGAAGCCAGGACTCGTAATTAAGTGTGCACAGCAGTGAACATTGTAGACCGGCTGACGCGATTTCGGCAGACTTCAGTATTCAATACGCTCAGCTAAGTATATAATTCGGGGCGATGCATCACTCGAGATTGTATATTTGGGAGTAGTCTGTCGTTAGGAGGAGAAATTACCAAAATTACAAAGTTAGTACATTTTCACGAAATCATTCAGTTTCATGAATATCTGAATATAATTTGTAGCCTAGTCAATCGCTACTTAAATTTCTTGTATTGCAGCGTGTATACGAGGTGCCAGCAAGATTCTCATCAGTCGTGTTATCTACCTCGAGTTCTTTCTCTATTGGGATTCCGTGACCACGAGGACGAATGATGAACTGGCGTTAGAAATCGTCTTACAGCTAAGACACATTTTTCGTACAAATTTATTCAACTTGATTATTGATTCTATATAATTCATATAGCATTTTCCATTGAATAATTATTGCCAGATTTGGTAATTAATGTTTATGCTCTAACTGTGCTCAGTGTTTATGCTCAGTGATTAATGATCTTTAATATTCATGATTTGAATTGCCATATATTTGAATCATTTGTAGTTTAGATTTACCATGTTATTAACCCAACAATGAACTAGTGACGAACCACACTGGTTCCTAGATATATATGAACTTCTAGAAATAACCCCCCAATGTTGATATTTGAGGCTCTGGCTTTAATTAATAATACAGTCTTCATTAATTTCAAGTGATTATTCATTGAATAAGTATCCATAGACACTGGTTCTCTAGTGTCATTCTGATGATCATTTTTATTTGTTTTCCCTCTTTTGTCAAAAGTGGGTGGTCCTTCGATTTATTTCAATACATTAATTAATTAATTTAGTATATGAGTTCAAGCCCCAGATACGCAACAAGAGTGGGAGACAGTCACGACTGTCAGCTGACGGATGAGAGGGGAGACAGTCACGACTGTCAGCTGACGGATGAGAGGGGGAGACAGTCACGACTGTCAGCTGACGGATGAGAGGGGGAGACAGTCACGACTGTCAGCTGACGGATGAGAGGGGGAGACAGTCACGACTGTCAGCTGACGGATGAGAGGGGGAGACAGTCACGACTGTCAGCTGACGGATGAGAGGGGGAGACAGTCACGACTGTCAGCTGACGGGGGAGATAGTCACGACTGTCAGCTGACGGGGGAGACAGTCACGACTGTCAGCTGACGGGGGAGACAGTCACGACTGTCAACTGACGGATGAGACAGTCACGACTGTCAGCTGACGGATGAGAGGGGGAGACAGTCACGACTGTCAGCTGACGGATGAGAGGGGGAGACAGTCACGACTGTCAGCTGACGGATGAGAGGGGGAGACAGTCACGACTGTCAGCTGACGGATGAGAGGGGGAGACAGTCACGACTGTCAGCTGACGGATGAGAGGGGGAGACAGTCACGACTGTCAGCTGACGGATGAGAGGGGGAGACAGTCACGACTGTCAGCTGACGGATGAGAGGGGGAGACAGTCACGACTGTCAGCTGACGGATGAGAGGGGGAGACAGTCACGACTGTCAGCTGACGGGGGAGATAGTCACGACTGTCAGCTGACGGGGGAGACAGTCACGACTGTCAGCTGACGGGGGAGACAGTCACGACTGTCAACTGACGGATGAGACAGTCACGACTGTCAGCTGACGGATGAGAGGGGGAGACAGTCACGACTGTCAGCTGACGGATGAGAGGGGGAGACAGTCACGACTGTCAGCTGACGGATGAGAGGGGAGACAGTCATGACTGTCAGCTGACGGATGAGAGGGGGAGACTGTCAGCTGATGGATGAGAGGGGGACACAGTCACGACTGTCAGCTGACGGAGGAGGAAATAAGGCAGAGGAAATAAGGAGGAAATAAGGCAGAGGCAAAAAATTACAGACCAATAGCACTAACATCGCACATCATAAAAATTTTTGAGAGAGTGCTAAGAAGTAAGATC
>WNGS01072140.1:5000-11878 GCA_020271785.1 Procambarus virginalis | reverse complement strand
ACAAAATACATGGAATCACAGCATCTCCATAACCCCGGACAACATGGTTTCAGAACAGGGCGCTCTTGCCTGTCGCAGTTGCTGGACCACTATGATATGGCATTAGATGCTATGGAAGACAAACAAAACGCTGATGTAATTTACACAGATTTCGCAAAAGCTTTTGATAAATGTGACCATGGTGTTATTGCCCATAAAATGCGCTCAAAAGGAATTACCGGAAAAGTAGGCAGATGGATCTACAATTTCCTGACCAACAGAACCCAATGTGTAATAGTCAACAAAATATAATCCAACCCGTCAACCGTTAAGAGCTCAGTCCCCCAGGGTACTGTGCTTGCTCCAGTACTTTTTCTCATCCTCATATCGGACATAGACAAGAACACAACCTATAGCACTGTATCATCCTTTGCAGATGACACTAGGATCTTCATGAGAGTAGGCAACATAGAGGACACGGCGAACCTCCAGTCAGATGTAGATCAGGTCTTTCTATGGGCTACAGAAAATAATATGGTGTTTAACGAAGACAAGTTCCAGCTCATGCGCTATGGAAAAAATGAAAATATAAAAACGGAAACCACGTACAAAACTCAGGCAAATCATAACATAGAACGAAAAGGCAATGTAAAGGATCTGGGTGTACTCATGTCGGAAGACCTTACCTTTAAAGAACACAATAAAGTAGCCGTCACAACTGCAAGAAAAATGACAGGTTGGATAACAAGAACTTTTCACACTAGAGATGCTATACCGATGATGACACTTTTCAAAACGCTTGTGCTCTCTAGAGTGGAGTACTGCTGCACAATGACAGCCCCTTTCACTGCTGGTGAAATTGCTGACCTGGAGAGCGTGCAGAGATCCTTTACTGCTAGAATCCACTCGGTAAAACATCTAAACTATTGGGACCGACTAAAGAGCCTAAATCTGTATTCCCTTGAGCGCAGGCGGGAGAGATACATAATAATTTACACGTGGAAAATATTAGAGGGGCTGGTCCCAAACCTGCACACAGAAATAACATCACATGAGACCAGAAGACATGGCAGGATGTGCAGAATACCCCCGTTGAAAAGCAGAGGTGCAACTGGTACTCTGAGAGAGAACTCTATCAACATCAGAGGCCCGAGACTGTTCAACACGCTTCCACTACACATAAGGGACATAACTGGCAAACCCCTCACAGTGTTCAAGAGAGAACTGGATAAGCACCTCCAAAGGATACCTGATCAACCAGGCTGTGACTCATACGTCAGGCTGCGAGCAGCCGCGTCCAACAGCCTGGTTGATCAGTCCAGCAACCAGGAGGCCTGGTCGATGACCGGGCCGCGGGGACGATAAGCCCCGGAAGCACCTCAAGGTATCCTCAAGGTAGGACGGATGAGAGGGGGGAGACAGTCACGACTGTCAGCTGACGGATGAGAGGGGGACACAGTCACGACTGTCAGCTGACGGATGAGAGGTGGAGACAGTCACGACTGTCAGCTGACGGATGAGAGGGGGACACAGTCACGACTGTCAGCTGACGGATGAGAGGGGGACACAGTCACGACTGTCAGCTGACGGATGAGAGGGGGACACAGTCACGACTGTCAGCTGACGGATGAGAGGGGGAGACAGCCACGACTGTCAGCTGACGGATGAGAGGGGGAGACAGCCACGACTGTCAGCTGACGGATGAGAGGGGGAGACAGTCACGACTGTCAGCTGACGGATGAGAGGGGGAGACAGCCACGACTGGGTTGTGCACTTGTACGGGAAAGAATTCATTGCTAACAGTTATTGTATTTCACACACCCTAAACGGTCGTTCATGCTTGCACTAACCTCCACATGCATATCTACTGACTGTATGCCTTTATTGTTTCATAGAATCAATTTGAAACGTTCCTTTAAACAACCTTTACATTCTTATCCTTTGTAAATCCTTATTTGCTTCACTGAAACTGACCATTTGAAACTTTCCTAAACGTTTCTCCCGAAACTTAAGCCTAATACTTATTGTATCTTGCTAATCCTTAATTACAATATACAAAATTATTTACTGTACGAATCAATTTTAAACTTTTGTAATTCTCCTCGATTTTCCCCCTTTCACCCCATTCCTAAGAATGTTGCCATGAAAATTACAGGTCAAACACTGTACTTCCACTACCTAACGTACGAAACATTTAGAAAAAACTCTACGAATCATTTTGATTTTTCCTTTTAACATCCTGAACCACTTATGCCCTTAACTATTTTTTTTGAAACAAAACAAATTCGTTTACTAAGCTTACAACTTTGCATGCAACACCATTGCAACGTGACTCCAACATTTTCAATCCTTGCAATGGCTTTGCAACCCAGGATGAAAGGTATCCGTTACATCCTCAATTCCCCTACTATAGTCCTCTGCTAGAACTATTTAATCAAAGTCTGAGACATGGTATCTTGCCTGACCGCTGGATACCGACTAATAATACCCATACCCAGGCCAAATTCACAAACGTTCTGACCCATGAGAAAATCAATAGGATCCGTGAGCAGGAGTCGAACCTATGTTCTGGGGACGCTCAAGCAAACACCTTAGACAACTGTACCACGATACGGTCAAAAGAATTCCAATCTGGGAAGCTTTTTAGTACCCAGAGCAGAGGATCGAATCCTACTCTCAAGCTCTTACTAACTTTCTCATTGATAAATCACATTCATGCGAATTTCTTTGTGCCTTCAGCTCTCATCGCTCTTTCTCCTAAAATACAACCAGTGCGCCTCTAGCTTTCAAAGTTAACAACCAAACTATCGAAACATGTGGGCAGCACAAATACCTTCTTGTAGGTATCATCAGTGACATTGTAAACGACCTACATTGTAGGTTAAAAGCCAAATCACTGAAAAAACTTGCTAGTAAGAATGTAAGTATAAATGTTAAATATGCTAGACTATTCAACATGTTTGTTAGATCCCTAGTTGATTATCAATCCTTACACTTAGCTTCCCCGCCTCTGTTTTGAACAAACTAGAAGTAATACAGAATGAAGCCATGAGGGTATTTCTTGGTGCCCCAAGAAGCACAAGAATCAATGTGAGGAAAGAACTGAAGCTTCCAACCATACTAGAGAATCATCGAAGTTAACACGTCCTTTTCCCTTCAGGTCATGAAAGACCTTACATCTCCACCATTGCTCATACATTATTCCGAGCCGTTTACACATTAAATGGTGCAACATACCAACTCACTCCTTGTGTTGTTAATGACCGAGTAAAAATGGCTACAATCTCGTGAAACTGTGCATTCCTTTTAAATACATTATTCCTGCCTCCGATATCCCTCTTCATTTGTACACACAATTCAAGTAGCATATACAACCACCACTAAGAAGGTTAATTAGAATCCTGCTCTTTCCAAAGCTGTCACACTTTAAATAATTCCCTCTCATCAAAATTTTGAAGAGCCCACGAGAACTGTTCACATCGATATCGCAGTCCAGACATAAAGGAAGGACCGCAATAGCATGCAGGTTTTACAGAAACAATACTACCACACAGACAATCAGTGTGTTCAAACAACTGGCTGTCGTACAACTAGCTACCAGTACATTAAAAGTGAAAGGAGAAATAATTGTGCTTCAATGTCTGCTCTTGAAAAAAGTTTCATGTACGACCGACAGTAAGAGCTTTATAATTGGACTTTTAAATAACCTGCTCACTGCACAGTATAAAGGGTTTAGAATCTCTTGTATGGATACCATCTCTCAAATATAACCCACCATAATGTCAAACACTGCAGCCAAATTTGTGTGAAAGAAGGATGGTGAATTAAACCTAGGTATTCCCATCTCTGCTGTCAAAATCTTTGTTCTTAACAATCAGGTCTAACAGAGAAATTACACACTTCCAACGGCCTGAAAACACCTGTATAAAAACCTGTGATTTGTTGAAATCCAAAACCTATAAGTATGTTCAACACAAAACGTCCACCACAAATGGGCACTGCCTTTCTAACGAAAGGCGGTGGAATTTCTGACCAGGAAGGAGGGAAGAAACATTAGCGCACCGCGTTCCGCAAGGCGCGGTGCGGCCAGTCTGAGTGGCATAAATATCTTGGGAGGCGAGGTCTCGCCCTCACTCCGCTCACGACCCGGCCCGCGACGCTCAAGCGCCTCATCGACCCCACTCCTCATCGACACGTGGGCCAGTACTCTTACTGCTTCTCCACAAACGCTTTACTGTTTCTGTGGTTACTGCTTACTACTGCGTCTTCTCAAGAAATGGACCCCATGCCCGCTACTATGGTCCCTGATCTGGCGCTCCCTGATCCTCTGGGCCCTTCGACATCCCAGGCTGGTATGGCAGGGGCCCCCTGCCCTATTCAGCAAATCCTAAGGTAAGAGTTTTACTGTTCAAGTTAGCCAGGCCCGTCCCCGTGTGGCGTGTGTTTGCGCCGTCCCTCGCGGCCCGTTTGGTGCCGCGATTGTACCAGTGTACCAGTATTGGTGCCCCAATTGTACCAGTGTTGAAGGCGGACCGGAAATCCTTGAGAATCTGTGCAGACTTCAAGGAACTGAACAACCGCATACACTGTGAGAAGTACCCTTTACATAAGATAGATGAGTTATTGTCAGTGGTCTGCAAGGGAGCAATTTTTTCTAAGATTGACCTGAAGGATGCTTACTTGCAAATTCCGGTAGAGGAGGAGAGCCAGAAATTGTTAGTGATTAATACCCACAAGGGGTTATTTAAGTATAAAAGACTTCCTTTTGGACTCTCCTCGTCTCCAGCAATTTTTCAGAGATTCATGTCCCAGTTGTTAGTTAACATTGAAGGTGTGGCTAGTTTTTTAGATGACATTATTGTATGTGGAGAGAATGAGGAAGTGCATGATGCTAGATTAGAACAAGTTTTGAATCTTTTGCAAAAGCACAATGTGAAGATTAATAAGGGAAAAACAACGTTGAAGACCAAGGCCATTGAATACCTGGGGTACCATATTTCAGGTAAGGGCTTTACTCCTTCTCACAAAAATGTAGCTGCTATAATAGATGCCCCAGCCCCAACATCAGTTGGGGAAGTACAGTCTTTTGTTGGGATGGTTACATATTTTTGTAAGTTTGTGAAGAACTTTTCAACAAAATTAGCACCCTTGTATGAATTGTTGAAAAAAGGGGCTAGATTTAAGTGGGCAGCAAGAGAGGAAAATGCATTCAGGAATATTAAGCAGGAATTGATCAATTCTCCAGTGCTCACTAATTTTACAGGTAGACTCCCATTAAAACTGGAGGTAGATGCTTCCCCAGTAGGAGTGGGTTGTGTATTATTACAGGAAGTAGATGGTCAGGATAAAGTAGTATATTTTGCTAGCAAGAAGTTATCTCCTGCAGAACAGAATTATTCTCAGTTAGATAAAGAAGCTTTAGCTTTGGTATATGCTGTAAAGAAACTGAGGTATTTTCTGCTGGGGAGGAAATTTCTTGCTAGAACAGATCATAAACCCCTGCTAGGATTGTTTGGCAGAGGTAAGCAAGTTCCAGTTAATGCCAATGCTAGAATTCAAAGATGGGCATTACTACTCTCACAGTTTGAGTATGATTTAGAGTTTAAGCCAGGCAAGGATAATGTAGTAGCTGATGCATTAAGTAGATTGCCTGTGACAGAAGAATTAAATTCCAGTATTCCAGTGGAGTATGTTAACCTGGTGGAAGCTATGTCTTTTGAGGATATTTCATTCCAGACTATTAGGAAGGCAATTGGTAGAGATCCCAAGTTAAGTCTGTTGTTGAAATATGTCAAATATGGTTGGAATGATAATTTGTTATTGTCAGAGTATACTGCAGTGAAGGCTGACCTTAGTATTCACCAGGATGTACTTTTGTATAGGAATAGAGTGGTGGTGCCTGGGGAACTGAGATGTAAGATTTTGGAACAGCTGCATGTAGGCCATAATGGCATAAATGCTATGAAAGCAGAAGCTAGAAGTTGGGTTTGGTGGCCAAAAATAGACCAGGATATTGCTGAGGTAACAAAAAATTGTCATATTTGCTTTAAGAATTATCAGAAACCCCAGGCCCCTGTACTTTCTTGGCCATGCACTGGAAAACCCTGGTCTAGACTTCATGTAGATTATGCGGGACCTATGGATAATAAATATTACCTAGTGGTGGTGGATTCATACACCAAATTTCTGGATGTGCATGTGTGTAATTCCACCACATCATCTGTAACTTGTGAATTACTAAGGAAAACATTTTGTAATTTTGGATTGCCAGACATAATTGTCTCAGACAATGCTCCTTATTTTGTTTCTGTGGAAATGGAGGATTTTTTAGAAAAAATGGTATTAAACATGTAACACCTGCCCCCTATAATCCTTCTTCAAATGGTCTAGCAGAGAGAGCAGTGAGATCCTTGAAAGAAGGGTTAAAGCGGTTTATGGAAGGTACTATTAATACAAGGCTTTGTAGATTTTTATATAATCAAAGAAAAACTGTTCATTCTACTACTGGTAAATCTCCTTCTGAATTACTGTTTAATAGACACTTTAAAGTGCACATGGAAGCAGTAAAGACAGATCCCAATCAAGAGAAATCGGTAACTAGCTTGGCCAGTCAGTTGGCTCAGGGAGAGGAATTGTTGTTTAATGAGGGGGATGCAGTATATGCAAGGAATTTTGGCAGTGGAAAGCCCTGGGTGGAAGGAAAAATTAGGGAAGTCCTGGGCCGCAGGAACTTCACTGTGCAAGTGCAGAGTTTTGGGAACATTAATTGGAAAAGGCATGCCGATCAGCTCATGCCAAGGTTCACAGGGAATTTTGAAGACCCTTCAGGTGGGGGTGGGGCAACTAGTGATATCCATCCTAATAATGAAGGGATAGCAG
Source organism: Procambarus virginalis (assembly GCA_020271785.1). Lineage (NCBI taxonomy): Eukaryota > Metazoa > Arthropoda > Malacostraca > Decapoda > Cambaridae > Procambarus > Procambarus virginalis. Next base: position 5,020 of record WNGS01072140.1, on the reverse strand, counting down.
CACCTGCAGGTGACCGTGAG
>WNGS01072138.1:0-12451 GCA_020271785.1 Procambarus virginalis | reverse complement strand
CAGCCAATGGGCAAGTTCAATTTTCAGATGAAAGGAAAGTGGGAATATACAGGTGTGCATGTATAGCAAAATCAAATGGCCAAGCCAGTGTATTTTGCCAGTATCCTGGCACAGCAAGCAGGGAGCAGAGGCCATCCCTACTGTAAAAGGGCAGTGAACAAGAGCCCCCTCCCCCTCAAGGCAGCACCCATGAGATGATTGATAACTATAAAAATAGAATTTTGTGTCTCGAGCCATTTGGTGTTGTCATTCATGACATCAGTGTGGCTACAGAGGCAGTTGATGCCAGTCTCATCACCAAGGAAGATTCCTTACACAAATTTGTACTGTCATCCACAACCATTTGAGGTACAGTATATATGGTTTGGTATTAAAGAGAGGAATAAGCAGAACAAAAAATTACCATCAAATGTGAAATATGGCTAGGTTACATGTAAGTATTGACTGAATGAGATTAACTCTATAAAATCTTTTGGATTTGGCACCTTTTGTTAATTTGATATTTCATCAGCAACATTTTATATATTGGCCCTCTTCACTGCTTCAATTCTTTTAATGCCCAATGGTTTGTAAGCTAATTATGGTAACTGCGATCAAATCTATTCGCTCCTTCAGACGCCTTGTATTCTCCACACCTAACTTTCCTATTTAACAATGCACTCAACACCCAACTTTTCTACATAAGGAGTTTTAAAGTACAGTACAGTACTTCACTTTCAATACTGTCATAATATAAGGATATAAAAAGTAAAAAAGGATTTTGTTTTTTTATAAAAACATATCTGAAACTACAACCAGTTGACTAGCAGGCTGATATCGGCAACAGACTGGGTAAGAAAAAAAAAAGAAAAAAAAAGGAGGAATGTTAAACATCTTTTGAGATTCCACTAAGCTAAGGGTCCAATTTATCTACCAGGTTTCAACAATACAAATAAATAATTTGAAATACTTAACCCAACACCTGAGGTACTGAGGGGTTTCTCAATACATTACATAATGTTTAAGGATATCCACTTGGACACCATTATCAACACACACCTAAAAACCATTAGGGCAACATTTACATATAAAAATTATAATAACTGTTTGATTAATTAAATATTCACCTATTAGACTTTTTAAGGCACCACAAATACAAACTTATACCTGTGAATGGTTAGCAACACATCGTGAGTATTTCACGACAAAAATAATATACATGAAACTATAATTGATCATGCCGAGAGTTCGCTTATGAGAAGATGCACACGATCACTTGATCAATCTTATTGTTTCTGTATTAATTCTCTGTCGGTATTATTTCTTAAACTTGGATCTCCCAAAATCTAAATTGTTGAAATGAATAAAATTGACAAAATTTCACACCAAGTACACAAAAATAAATTTAGGTTTTAAATGTTTGTAAAATTACTCAAAAGCTTTTGCAATTCCTAAAATATGCAAACATTATTAATGAAATTACTACTTTACTATAAGATACCAGAAAAAGTATTAAAAACAAGTTTAGTATTTTGTGGATCCATTGTACAACAAATATTTAGCCTTACTGTATAGTGGCAAATTACTGCCAACTTGGTAGGAAATTCCTCCATAGGATGTTGCAATGTTGTAGTGAAGGGAATTTGGGTTCATCGCTGAAGCACATGTCCATCTAGGTGTTGATATTTGGCCACAATACAGCTATAATCTAATTTCCATTCAAGTGGAGGTGGGAAATAGCCAGACATACATATTGCTGCCATTATAATACAGTACTCAACTTTTAACAAACTATACACAGCATGTAAAAAAAGCATGGAATTAATATGATGACAATAACTTCTTTATCAAGAGGATCGTAGCTGAAAAAAATACCACAAAGATGGTCACATTACTATAAGCAACTGCTATTTGTATTTTATACAATAAAAAAATAATACTCTGTTAATTTATACAATTTAACACCCCAATACTCAAATTTTTAAGTAAGCATGATAAGAAGGAAGGCTGATTAATGAAAAATGGGCATTCATTATAAAATATATACAGTATATTATTCAGAGCACATTCAAAATGAAACTATGTACTGTACTTACAAACTGAATTTTAATTTTCATTAAGCAGCAATCAAAAATCACCAATTTCATAAGACTAAGCAGTAGCCTCTGGTTTAATTGGTATATTATTCTCATTAGCAGCATCTACACACTTCCAGAGTCCATACGTCTTCCCTACTGTTGTCTGCCACAGTCGAAGTGTGCCGTCTTCACTTCCAGAGGCATAAAGCTCACCATCGGGACTGAATCTAACACAATGGACAGGACCAAAATGACCTTTGAAAGATTCTATCTCCACGTTAGTGTTGTAGTCAAATTTGTACATCTTGAAATCTTCTCCACCACAGATAAAGACAGAACGATCAGGATGAAGAGAGGCTGAGTACACAGCTGTAGGAACAGTCACTTCACGTTGAAGTTCAAGTCTGAAACATAAATCAAAAGTGGCTCCCTTATCCATACAACAATAGACTGATATACATCTTGTTTTCATCCATTAACAGTAAACCCACTGATAAAAAATCCTCCTAAATAACCATTGTACCATCCATTCCACTGAAATCACTATCATACCTATTCATACCATATGTGTACTATGTTTTTATTTTTCCTTCTAAATGTATGTAGCCCTAATTCAACTGGCATGCCGTTTGTCTTTTTCTAAAAACAAAACATTACAGATTTAACCCGAGTTACAAAACACTCATCCTGGGCATCGGCAAAAAGTCACCCGACTCATTAATTAACACTCCAATAGCTGCTATCTAGTCTCTAGCATATTGTCAGCCAACATGCTTTAACAAATCTTACATCACTAGTTACATCAAAACATTGAAAATAGAAAATGCACGAAGGTAATGACAGTTTTGAATGGCTTCAGTATTATTATTCAGTAGAAGCAATACAAAATTTCTACCAGATATTTTTAGAAATTTAGTTAAAATAATTGATAGTCCTACTACAGGCTTATCATGATAATGTTGGTTAAAATTGATAGGCTTAATGAAACTACAACACCAATGTCAATTTATCACTAAAAATCAGTGTTGAATGTAATGAAAAGCCATTTTCTACAAAAGCCAGGTAGATACTTATATATAATGTGTGTATATAGCGTAATAACACTACAAACAATATTGTTGGAGAAGAAATATTAGTGCGTCTGGCCTTTAGGGCGGCCGCCACCAGCTGACTGTGTGAGTAGCTACGTCTTTGTGCCTTTACTCACCATACAAGCTTAAATGTACAGTTATGGTGAACAAAACATGTAAATACTTATATATAACGTCTGTGTATAGTGAATAAATGCAAAAACAGTATTGTAGGAGGAGAATGAGGGCAAGTGAGGTGTTGTTGAGGGAGGGAGTGGCAGCGAGTGGCTGCCTGGTGTGTGGCGGTCACTCCTCATTGTTTTTCGACTCATAATACCAACTTAGTGGTTCGTTATGGTGAACAAAACATGCAGATACTTATATATAACCTGTGTATATAGTGTAATAACAGCAAAACTATTTGTTTATTGTTTTATGAACATAATTGAATCACTAATATGCACACCATACTTTTGAGTATAGCAATGATTCACCCCTTTTATTATATAAATCTATCATACTACACACTATTGAATAATATTACTGCAGAAAAAATAAAAAAAATCAATTAGAGACATTGAAATAATTAGGTAATAATATCTTAGTGGCAACTCCCACCTGTCAGCGCAGGTGATGCTGACCGGCTCTGACGACCACTCTGTCAACGCCCACATTTTGCCAGACTTCCTCAGCCTATTGCAGCCAAAATATGTAACCTACGATTTTTTTTCCCCGTGCTCAGGGAACACAAATTAACATTTTTAGAAGATGAAATAATTAAAAAAAAATTTTCTTGCACACAGGGGTGTAAATCTCCTCAGGACCCCTTAGCAGCTTAAGAGTTAATCATATATTATGAGGGAAGTGGTAGGGGTTTCTGTTCATTAGAAAATTCAGTAGAAGTAATGAAGTTAAAGTCCAGTTCATAAAAACCCGTACCTCCTGATAGCAACCAACTAGGCCCATTGCAAGAATGAGAATTGAGCATGCAATGCGGCCGCTGCCTTATCTCTGAGAACATCAGATAGGTATCAGTAAATTTAAGCACAAGAGGGGAACCAGTCTCGCAAGATACCTGGTTGATACCTGGTTGATGGGGTTTTGGGAGTTCTTCTACTCCCCAAGCCCGGCCCGAGGCCAGGCTTGACTTGTGAGAGTTTGGTCCACTAGGCTGTTGCTTGGAGCGGCCCGCAGGCCCACATACCCACCACAGCCCGGCTGGTCCGGAACTCCTTGGAGGAATAAATCTAGTTTCCTCTTGAAGATGTCCACGGTTGTTCCGGTAATATTTCTTATGCTTGCTGGGAGGACGTTGAACAACCGCGGACCTCTGATGTTTATACAGTGTTCTCTGATTGTGCCTATGGCACCCCTGCTCAGACTGGGTCATTGCTCAGACTGACACTAAAGACTGGGTCATTAGTGTCCTTGACCCAACAGGCAGCATGATGGAGGCAGTACAGATGATCGTCTCCCTGAGGCAGGGGCGACTAACAACTTTCAACTTTGCACAAGGCGAGAGCAGGCTCGGAAGAATTGTCCATTGTAGGGGTTTTCCAGGACCCATAGGGAAAATGAGCCCTAGGGAAAGCCCAGGCACTGGGGTCATTTAAGTCGATAGAACCCCGTCTAATAGCAGGCAAACCAACCACCAGTACCAGTGGTGAAATCTCGGGGACAACAGAGGACGACCACCACCACACACTAGGAAAACCTAATAAGGAGCTAAGCAGACCACCTCTATCCACATAGGGGAAAAAACTAATCACATCCTTAGCAAACTAGCAGCTTTGAGAGAAACATCGGCCGTCACGTTGAATGTAAAGCTGACTGCGCCAGCCGCAGTGCAAAAAACACTCCCCTACCCGGAACAGGATCGAAAGCCTCAAGACCCCTGACGTACCCCAAGGGCAAAGACAACCTCAAGCAAGGAAGACTTCAACAGGGAGCAAGTCCCGAATGCTCTAGGGAAGATAACTCTGACGCATAAGAGTAGTACTTACGAAGCACCTAGAGAAGGTAACCTTAGGCGCATGCAGGTTCTGTACACCAAGACACCTGACCACCACATCACACAGCTGGAACAGCCACACACAGCAAAAATCCAGAACAGGAATTTGAGGCCAGCAGTGACAACCTGACCGCCAGCACATCTGTTCAAGAACTGGTGTGCTGGGCTGCTGACTCCCCCACTGAGGAAGGGGGGAAGATGGGGTACCACTAACAAGTGGGAGTCCTAGTTGCATGACGTGTTGCTTGTCTGTCTTCTCTCTAACGGAGATATTTTGATATTTTTGGATGTAGATTACCTAGTGTAACCAGACAGTGGTCCATTTTGACGCGTCTACCTTTCTGAGTCCTTCCCTCGTTGCTGGCAATTATGACATACTGTACTTTAAATGTAAAGTGCTCATTGGCCATTGCTCCCAGCGCCTCTCTGAGGAGACCAGGTTCTGGCTCGTGCTCTCCAGTAGGCATAAGGACTCATGTGACTGATGACCCCAAACTAATATAACACATATCAGTTCAGATAACTTCAGGGAGCCAACAGGGCTCCCCACAGAAAACCGTAAAAAAAATTTTGTGGGCATGTCAATCAGCAACTGGAAGAGTTTTCCATTATTTCTAGTGAATGATAAACAGTATAGATACAAGCACACAAATGATATTCTATAATGTCCTCATCATATAACAATAATCTCAAAGAAAGTAAACAACATACGTGTGTGGGTTGAGGAACGCAACCTTAGAACCATATGCTACAGTTAAGGTTTCACCATCAGCGCTCAGCTCCATACTTGTTGGATTATGTGCCACCTCCAGCTTCTGAGTCTCCTGCAAGTAAGTTGATGTATAATTACAGCCTCTCCTCATGCTGGTTACTTCATTAAAGAATTAAGTATACCTAGTGCATTTTGTTACTGTTCAGATAATGCATTTATGAACTTGGCCTAGTGATTATGATTGTCCTTCCTCCCTGTCTGAACCACCTGGCTATTTATCTAGGCTTATTAATGTCATCATTCTTGGGACACTCAAGCACACCAGAATTTCACATATTTGACAATGCAATACACTGGCAATACACACAAACCTAACCTAAACCTAACCAAGGTCAGGAAGTAAATTAAATTAAGCACCAATTACATAGTGCACTTTGGTACTACAGTATTAATAAAATGCAAAAATAGACTAGGTGTGGTGATTACCAAGATACATAATCCCTGAGCACAGGTTGAATAGTTACCACACAGCCAAAGTGCAATGTTGCTTATCCCAAGTGGATGTAACACTTCCAAGTCTATCTTTGGTGTGATGAGCAGCTTTACAAATAACACTAGACTGTACATTCCATCATCAACATATGCAATTCCCATCAATTCCCAAAAGACAGTGTTCCAAGAGGAATATTACACGCAAGAAATGACTCGCTGTAAAAAGATAAGTTACCATACTGCACTACAGAAACTACTAAGATGTTAATTGAAGGTTAGGCCCTTTACTGCAAAGTATGTTGAGAGGGAATGACAGGGAGAAAGCCAGAGATATTAGCATTCTGTGTAAAGCAATGATAATTAACCCATGAAGTGTGCAATTATCTCGGCTCTGTGTCACTACTATATTTGATTTATATATACAAGAGTTGTTACATTCTTGAACAGCCACTAGCATGCATAGCATTTTGGGCAAGTCCTTAATCCTAATTTTCCCTAGAATATGACCTGCCAAATCATTTAACCACCAGGGGCCAGATTCACGAAGCAGTTACGCAAGCACTTACAAACCTGTACATCTTTTCTCAATCTTTGGTGGCTTTGTTTACAATTATTAAACAGTTAATGAGCTCCGAAGCACCAGGAGGCTGTTTATAACAATAACAACAGTTGATTGGGAAATTTTCATGCCTGTAAACTGTGTAATAAATGTAAACAAAGCCGTCATAGATTGAGAAAAGATGTACACGTTCGTAAGTACTTGCGTAACTGCTTCGTGAATCTGGCCCCAGATATCCATTCACTGCTGGGTGAAAAGAGGCTACACAGTTAAGGACTGGCACCCAATAAATCCTCCCCGGCCAGGATATGAACCCAGGCCAAAGCGCTTGTGAAATGCCAGGCAAGTGGCTTACCACTGCGCCATGGGGACTGTATCCACAATGTATACACAATTCTTAAAATATTATAACAAATTATAATTTTCAAAGTTCTGTCTTTGTAAATGAGAGGTTAACAGTAAATAGATAAACAGAAAACTTGAATAACTCGACCATTGGTTTTCTGATCATCTAGGCAAACTGCAGCGGGAGAGCAAGCAAATTGTGGCGGCTCCACAATGTGGCGTCAAGCATTTTCTAGGTTGTTAAAAAAAATGCAGCCAGTGAGGTCTTTGCAGTAGTTCCTCGAGACCTACATTCCTTGGTATGAATGTAGATCTCCGGGTCCACTAAAACTCCAGGTCGCATCAGTGCTGTGACTTGCAAAAGCCAAATTGAGAGGATAAGAGGTAGTAGCAATAGTGTTCTAATTACACTACCACATAACACAGACATTGACCAAATGTTCTAAACAGTTGCAGAGGCAACTCAACACGCAATGGGGAGAAAATCATTAGGATAGGTCTCTTGAGCCCCGAGTTTCCTAATAGGAGGAACAACCGCCTTGTACCAGTCTTCAGCAATGGACGACATTTCCCAAATACGATTAAAAATATTTAGTTTGAAATAGCCAGAACTCTGGTTCAGCTTCAGTGGAAGCCTCAGGAATCCTAGAGAGTGCAGTAGTACCCCAGGTTGCAATCCTTCTGACCATGTCGTGGCCTAATTGTTCAGAGCGTAGGTTCAAACCCTCAATATGGCTCCTACGGATGTTTTCATCAAAAGTAATCTTAATAACTTGGGGTTAACAACGATGACCACGAAGAGGTAGAATAAAAGTGTCAATCTAGAGGACAGAAACTCCTTGAGCCTCGAGGATATATTTAATATCCTCATAGCAATCTTTAAAGTCTCTATCTCCAGTCACAGCATTGTGTAGGAGTGACTGTGCCAGTGGTGGCATTTAACAGGGCATTTTTGGACAGCAGAACTTGGGGTCTCACGAGTGTAGGACACAGTGGCAAGGTGGGCAGCTGCCTCCTGAGGAGCCACAAGTACACATGTGCCAGTCCAGGTGGGGTTAAAAATAACTTGGGAATCTACAGTTAATGAGGTGTTTATGGATGCATAAATCAGGGTGCAAATGGTTATCATGAAAGCTTAAAATACTTAGGCCATGTAGCAGAGCCAAACAACTCCTGAAACATAGCAAAAAGTAAAAGGAATCAGAATGCACGAAGGTGGTGAAAGCACCGTGAACCCCCACAAAGGAGAGGTAAAAGGTGCAGTTGTCACAATGAGAGATGAGCCACCTCAGGCAACAAGGTAGTCACCACTGGGGGCTTAGGGCTTAACCCTGGCAAAGAAATGGCAGAAAAATTGAGATAGTTGGAGACAAAGACTGGTCTGGGCCCACCATGGCCAGAGCTATGGAGGTTGATCTTCTTGCACGATCCAACTGAGGAGGGCCGAGACTGTTCAACACGCTCCCGCTACACATAAGGGGCATAACTGGCAAACCCCTCACAGTGTTCAAGAGAGAACTGGATAAGCACCTCCAAAGGATACCTGATCAACCAGGCTGTGACTCATACGTCAGGCTGCGAGCAGCCGCGTCCAACAGCCTGGTTGATCAGTCCAGCAACCAGGAGGCCTGGTCGATGACCGGGCCGCGGGGACGCTAAGCCCCGGAAGCACCTCAAGGTAACCTCAAGGTAAGGTAGGCCTGTTGTCCATCCCACAGGTCTGAGAAGAGGAAATGTGTACTTCAATATGCATAAAAAAATAATCATATTGCCCCTTTCCCCAGGGGGCCACAGCTGCTAGGAAGACAACTCTCAGATGAAGGAACATAAGGTGTGCAGATGTCTTCATACATAACAAACATATGGGAGCGTATTTCACTTATGCACCTCCACAAGAAGGCTAGAGAGGGGAGCAGACATTACCCTCCCTATCTGTGAGCAGAGTATAAGAACCCCCTTCACCACATCAAGACACCAACTGAGGGAGAATTAGAACATCAAGTTGTTAGACTGAAAAAGCAAATAAAGCAAGAAACAATGAAAATAAATCAACAAAGTTATTCCTGTGTAGCACATCGCCTCATTTCTACCAAAAAAAAAAGCACAAACCACAAGAGATACTTTACTTAGATTTTCATGCTTCTTGGATGCTAGTTAACAATATCAAATGAAAAAACATTTAAGAATTTTTGTTGTGCACATGACAGAAGTGTCACGTGCAACAGGTGTACAGTGCAGGGGTTAATATAACATGACAGTCACGTGCAACAGGTGTACAGTGCAGGGGTTAATATAACATGACAGTCACGTGCAACAGGTGTACAGTGCAGGGGTTAATATAACATGACAGTCACGTGCAACAGGTGTACAGTACAGGGGTTAATATAACATGACAGTCACGTGCAACAGGTGTACAGTACAGGGGTTAATATAACATGACAGTCACGTGCAACAGGTGTACAGTGCAGGGGTTAATATAACATGACAGTCACGTGCAACAGGTGTACAGTACAGGGGTTAATATAACATGACAGTCACATGCAACAGGTGTACAGTACAGGGGTTAATATAACATGACAGTCACATGCAACAGGTGTACAGTGCAGGGGTTAATATAACATGACAGTCACGTGCAACAGGTGTACAGTACAGGGGTTAATATAACATGACAGTCACGTGCAACAGGTGTACAGTGCAGGGGTTAATATAACATGACAGTCACGTGCAACAGGTGTACAGTGCAGGGGTTAATATAACATGACAGAAGTGTCACGTGCAACAGGTGTACAGTGCAGGGGGTTAATAAATTCCTGCAATTTGGATTAGACCTTAATTTACATTTTATTTTCTTGTATGGCTCAGAACAACTAAATACAGTATAATGGAATATAGTCAAATAAGTTGAATAGGGAAAGCTTGACTAATATTTGTAATAAATGTTTTGGGGCACAATGGTGCCCCACGGTTCAAAATTCTTCAGATTCATGAATTTTTGTTAATAGCTATTTGTTTTACTAGACAATAATAACTAGAGCTGTCAAATCTTGGCAGTTATGGGGATTTATACTCAAAACCCAATTTTGTTATATTTCTACAGTAAAAAAAAACTTATGCCGAGAACCACCTGTAACACAGGTGAACCCTTTCGTCGGCTGACATCGTCTAAGGATTAACAATAAAATGATCTAACAATGTAAAATTGTTCTTTTATAGTATCACACTGATGTAAGTTATGAATACACAAGTTGCATAATGTTCAGAGATAGCTTGAACATGATTCAATAATGAAAGCTTCAGCCAGTGGAATACAGCTGATACTATTGTGCACTTCCAAGAGACAACCATTACATGACAAACAGAAATCTACACTTGGTATTTACCTGGCGAGATGCTTTATCCCAGACGCGAATGGTCTTGTCTTCAGCACAGCTCACCATCTGTTTCCCATCGTTCATGAAAAGAACATGTTTCAGGCCTCCAGTATGACCAGCAAAAACCTGAGGTTCTGAAAAATCAATAAATTCCACTATAAAAAATCATGAATTACTGTATATTTCATGTAAGAAGCACTTATGTAAATGAAAGAATTAATACTGTGTTGTACATATATTTAAATCAAATGAAGGAGGATGGAGAACGGTATCCTTTGACAGGTATATCAGTACTGTGTATAAATGGAGCAGTAATTATTAGTGTTATGTAAAAAGTACCGATTGGCACAGGGTGGAGCAAGCGAGGGTTGGCGGAGGGAACAAAGCTAATGGAGCAAGCAAAGGCTGGCAGAGTAGCAAGGGCTGCTGGAGCAATCAAAGACTGGCAGAAATAAATGTAGGAACATAATGAGTTCCAAGAGTATAAGTAGTACAGGGAGTAGTATCAAAAGACAGGCTAAAGTGAGACTGTAATACACAATTTGAGTAATGTTGCCGAACCGTGCACATCATATACAGTATATACAACCGAGGGTGCCGCGCATGATTAAAATGTCCAGCGGCTACACAGGTTCACATCGGCTTCCTCAGGGCTCTAGGTAAACAGACGTCATTTTTTTTTTAAATCATGGGTAACATTCCGGGTGCGAGAACTTCAGTACTGAGTGAGCAACCAGCACTGGCGCACGCACTATGAGCTCACAGCACTGCTATTCAGCTTGTGACCACAGCATCGCCTAAAAAGTCAAAATATATATGTAACTGGTATTATTAAGCCATGATATATTACAGAAGACCCCCGACTGTGTAAAAATACCAGGATTCTGATATAACAGGATTGTGGTGATAATTAGCAGTGTGCATAGTATGGTGGGAGGAGTAATGATGAGGGAGGGAGGTAGCGTCGTCTGCTGACTGTGTGTGGCCACCTGTTATTGTCTACACTCACCATACCAGCTCAGTGGTTCACTATGGTGAGCACAAATGTAGATACTTATATATAGCTTGTATATAGTGTAATAACAGCAAAAGGGAATGTTGTGTGGAGCCATTTAAGTGACGAGGTGCGTAGTCTGCTGGTGTGACTTGTCATGCTGTGTTTGTCACTTGTCACTATGCTGTTTGGACACCATACCAGCTTAGTTGTACAGTTATGATAAACAAAACATGTAGATACGTACTTAAATATAATGTGTGTGTGTGTGTATAGTATATAACAGCACAAAGAGTATGGTGGGAGGAGGAATGTTGGTGAGGGAGGGAGGTAGCATCAGCTGTGTGGCGACCTCTGTTATTGTCTGAACTCACTATACAACTTAGTGTTTCGTTATGGTGAACAAAACACACAGATACTTATGTATAATGTGTATATATAATTTAATAACAGCACAGTGTATGGTGTGAGAAGTAATCTTGGTGCGGGAGGGAGGGAGAGGGGTAGCATCGTCTGCTGACTATGTGGCAACCTTTTATTGATCGTAGGTGCTATAGTTTGGCCACAATAGGGCAAGGAAGTCTGGCAAATTGAGGCGTTGACAGGGCAATTGCCAGAGGCGGTCAGCTTCGCCAGAGCTGTCAGGCGGGAGTTCCACAAAGATATTACGTAATTATTACAAAACATACAGTAAACTACAGAGTGCAAAGACATGCTACTAAATTAAAATAAATGCATAAAACAATGAGGTATTCCTCTTGGAGATACCTAATAACACAAGTAATAATTCCCGCTTCTGGTTTTTTCCAAGTCAAATATTTTGAGAAGCTTCTCATGTGA
>WNGS01072131.1:0-12565 GCA_020271785.1 Procambarus virginalis | reverse complement strand
ATATATATCAGAACAATGGGAATGGCACAGAATAGTTGAAGGATGACATAAAAGACTGTTAACAAAATAACAATATATTATAACAAAAGACTAGACTACTACAACAAAACAAAAAAGAAGTCAATGACATACTCGAACATAAGGCGTGCACGACGGAAGCAAACACGCAAGCAAGAACTAACTGATCTATAATCACAATTACAATAATCAAATGACACAGTGAGTTCTGGAACACGTCTCCAGTAACCTCCTAACTGTTCTACGCCTCAGTGCAGTCTACACCTGCAATAGCGGTTGCAATGCTCAATCAATCAGTAGCCTTTCAATGACATCACTATCCTAATGGGTTCACTGGCAACTTCCAGCACCCTTCCTCAATAACTCTTTACCGTTAATGTCCCATCCAGTGGCACCATAACCAACAGCTAAATAGCAACCCTTGCTGTGTGGCTGCATACTGAACTAACCTGAACACAGGTGTGCCCACTGATGACGCAATAATGCAAACCTCAAAGAAAATATCACAGACTAAGTTACACCACAGCGTGTGATTTAATTACGTTACAGTCCAACCAGTGGATTTGCAACACAGCTATTCAACAGCCCCTCGAGAAATGACAGCAGCTCCATCCTGCTGACACTTCGGCTGACAACATGAACTAACTGAACAATTTTCCACTCCCTGATGACACAAGCAAGCAATCAATAGTGACACGACTTCCTAGTGGCAGCTACTCTAATCCACCTTAAGGTCCTCCAGTCCAACAGGAGCGACCCCCGTATCCGGTGGGTAGTCTAACAGTGACTCACCCCTATCACAACTAAAGTGAACCACAGTCGGCAAGGTGGGATTCTGGGACACAGCTCCACTCATCCCTAAGTTACTTTACCCTCGTCACTAGACGATAACCAAAAGAAATTGCCTTAATCATTGCAACATTGATTATGTGATAATGATGGAAATTGACTGATCACAGCAGTCAGCAACAAGTACTACTTTAATCACAACAAAGTGTCTCACTCTAGACAACAACATGATAGTACTCTACGTTAACACAAGTCCTCTTGTCACAATAACTCACTCTTAAATTACATCACACTTGACTCCTTGCAAGTATCAGTGAGTAATTCTTAATTAAGGTCAAACGGACCACTAATTACATCCCCATTGAGTTACGTTAACTAAGCCTACCCCAAGTGGGTGGCTTCTCACAGTCTGTGTATCACTAATTACGTTTACTTACTAATGAGTGCTAATTACCCTAATTAGCCTTGAGCAATTAATTAACTGTCACCAGGACCGATAATTAATCATACATAAATACGTCTCACTCCGCACTGCCTAAGCAGGTCTCATCAAACACTGTGAATTCACGGAAGAGGAGTTAATTACCCTAATTAACAATGAGTGCAACTTAATCCACTGTCACCAGACAGAATATGATTAATATAACGTATTATGCTAACCCCATGACCTCGCTTTACCGAGTCATCTGAGTCCTCAAGACTCCAGACGTTAATTACTCCACTAATTATCATGAGCCACTAATTGCCCCACCCTGAAAGGCAGTTAGTCTCGAGCAACTGACGTTAGCACTATCACTGACAGACTCTGACAGATCCTCTCCCACTACGTGAATTCATGATGAGAATGCTAATTACATAATTAGCTAGAGTGGTCAATTAATTGTCACACGGACAATTAATTGCACCGGACACGTATTCCCACAAGCTCAAGTTCAACACTGTTCTCCCATAACAGCACACTCATTCAACAACTTCAAGTGTGCACCCCCTTATCCAGTTAATTACCCCTAATTAACTCACTGAATCCTTAAGTACTCAACACAACTTAAAGAAACAAAGTAACCCTAAGGTTACATAGGTCACACATATAATGGCATGCAAAACATAAATAGCACTGCCCACATACAGTTGCGACTACTGCAACTCGTTAATTACTATGCCCACACAGTATGACACACGGTTTTGCAACAATCAAGGTATACCATCTTACTGTCCCTCTAATCTTGCAAACGTTGCAAAAGATCGCCCGATCCCGGTGGCTTCAGCAAGACAATATACGTTAATATAAGACACCGTCGCTCTACGCGGACAGCTGGCACTAATTCTCCCATAATTAGGCAAATTAACAATTGCTCGCTCCCATTAAGTGACTGAGAATTTCCCTGAATACTCAAAGGGTCCCTTTAATCCTCAACACAGTTCCTAGGACAGTAATATCGTATACCTGATAACACTGCACAAACCTGCACATAATGATACCGTCAGCATGCCCCCCATGCTAATGACATCATTAGGCAATCAGTCAGCGATCACATCTACTGACTCACCACACAACAAACAACAATCATGCAAATGAAAACAACACATGGAAATGCCTCCATAACAATGTAAATTAATCACCAGGACATATACAGACCTCAGGATATCCACTAATAACCCTGCCCCACGGGCCTGCTTAATTAACTCTAACCTGGCCTAATTACATAATGAGGTACCATGGCACTAACCAAGGCTGGACGATTATACAGAATCGCCAGACTGGATCATTTATATGATGATTTCTCTACACTGACTGGTCCCAACTCTAGTCAGTCTACACACAACATATCTACAGATATATAATTATAACACTACGTGATTTACAGTGACAATTTCCCTCTCCAGGTACTGCCCCACAGTCACCTGGGCATGCCACATACGGGCGTCTCAGCTGCCTCCCTAGCCTGGCCGGGCTAGGGGCCCACACAACTTTTCTCTATTCTCTTTTAACTGAGACCTTTTATACACTGATAAAGTACTCACGTTTCCGTCCACACATTTCCTCATTTCCCAGGTCCTTACCACCTGGCTGTCACACTTAGCTTGCTCCTCGTGCGTCGACAAGATGTGGCCTTAGGCTGTCCTGGGAATGTGGCCAAAGGGGTGGCCAAAGGTGGTGGCCAACATGTGGCCACTGCGTGGCCTACAGGAGGGTGGCCACGGGTGGCGCGTGACGTCACAGCACCCCACCCGGGCTACTCGCGCGCGCGGGGTAAGGTGCCGTGGGCCGGGCCGGGCCGGGCCGGGGCGGGCTGGGCCGGGCCGCACGGGTGGCCAGGGTTGGCCACGTGGCGCCTGGGGTTATACACACATGAGGATGGGGATCACTAACAACCCCATCATACCAGAGCATGACTCGCTCTTACACTGGGGTGACAGGGTGACACTGGCCGGCGTCACCTACCACATGGACGACGTCGGGCGGAATTCAAAGTCCAAGTCCCAGTTTCTCGCAAATTTGGGCTTCGACACACCCAGGGTGGCTGGAGTGCCATGCAATATGAGTAAACAGAACGACAGGAGCGATAACGGTGGTGGGGGTGGCAGGCCCGCCACCCCGCACCTAGACACTTCTCACACCCTGGCTGCCCAATTCAAACTAACTCTCTTGGCGGCTAGAGAGGCTCACATGCCCATATTTTCTCCCCCTACCTTGTCTTGACCAATCAGCAGGAAGCCGGCACTGGTCCTGATGCCGCTTCCAATGACAGCTTTTCGCGCCAAAACTCGGCATAGGAGTAGGGGTGCTTAGACCAATCACACGGCCCCTCGCCTGTGGCGTGGCGTGACGTCACAAGGAGGGTGAGGCCTAACACAACGTCTCAATGTCTCCCTTGGTGGGGGGGAGGCAGCGTTCGCCCCACTGTCCCCCCTCCACCTCTAACGGTTTTTGTTATACTACCCTCTCTGTTTCACAGAACAGGCAAATTTTGCTGTAATTCTCTCTACAGAGCAATCACAGACCTCTCATTAGTTTTAACTGCAGCATTTAACATAAGCTTTCATATGACACCCAACAAGTATATGTAAATTTGAAAGCTTCAGTTTCTAGAGTCCCTAGAGCGACTAGCCTATTCTAGAAACTAGGAAAACTAGCTGAGGAGATTCTACATCTCCTCACACTACCTCCCACTAAAGAATATATTTTCCTGCAAGGAAATACATTCAAACACCAGCTAGTTTTTCTGCACACACCTGCCCAACAGGTGTTACTAGCTAAACAAGTGTGTAGTGTGTAACTCTGTTTCCTACATCACTGGCCTGAGGGTCCCTGTGTACTACCACCGGATCACCCTGGTGGTGCTGCCTGACCTTGGAGTGGCAACATGTTCGGCTCTAGCTCTGGTCCTGGCCGGTTCAACACCTCGCAACCATTTCCATCACTGAACCTCCCATTTCCATCCTCGGTCTGTGTCATACTGGACACATGAGCAACACATTGGTGTGGCCTTACCGGTGAAGTACTTCTACCCCCCCTCAGCCTACTAAGAACTTACTGTCAGTTTTCCACCTGACATTGCAACAAGTTGACAGGATCACCCTACCTGTCCAACTGTCAAACACCAGCCGGTCTTGCTCTACCGACTGAACTATCTGGGAGAAAGCCCTTCTACAAGCACCTACATCACCCTACTGAGCTTGGGGTCTCTCCTTGCTTTCCTCGGTCTCGCTCCTCTAACAAGGACATGAGCGAAACTCTTGACATCTGTCAAACTCCCCGGTCCGTTTCTACCTGGACCTAACTTGGAATGTGATCAGCATTCCCTCTGCAGATCTACTATAACCCTTTACCAAGGCAATCCTTAAAGAACAAAATCATTATGCTGCTGGAGATCTGAACCATGGAAAATCACCAGCCCAAAATGACCTTTGCCATCTTGCATTTTCAGCCTTTCTTCAAAAGGCGATCGATGTATGCATCCATCGAATCGTCTTTCTCAGTGCTGCCATGCTAGGCATCTTTACCTTCATACCTTGTCACCAGGTTAAGTGCACTAGGGTGGGCTTGCTTCCCTTCCCTGTGTGAGATTGCCCCTTGCAATCTGCTCTTGAGCCAGCACTGACTTGCTGCACTCTCACCATCAGGCTCGAACTCGGCCTTGCTGTCACCTCTGAAAATGGGAGCCTCTGCTCAACCTCTCCAGTCGGGAGCCTCTGCTCAACCTCTCAAGTGACTACCATGAATTCTTCCTGGGGTTGTACAGTCCCCACTCTGGCAAGAATTCCCTCACCTGTCTAACTACAGATAATTACTCTCCTTTCTCTAAAGAAGACAACTCGGATCCTTAGCTGGTGGCGCGACCTCCCACTAAGATCCTAAGGTGTATCTAACAACTACACTCTAATGACACCCTTGACAACTACTCTGTCGTCCAATGAGACCTCTCACGCTTGAGGTCACTTCTAGAAGCTTCGTCTACCCTCAGGTAGGTGGTGTCTTGCACCTCAGGCATATCCTGAGTGCACCCCTTGCAACCACTGTTGCACGCTGGCTTGGTGTCCACGACACCTGCTGCTGAGCTGACCCCACTCACTCACGAGTGTGTCAATGTCCCCTAGCTAGCAGCCACGAAAGCCAGACAAATTTCACCATATTTACCATGAAATACCTCTTTCCTACAGTGTGTGTGGTGTGTGTGTACCTGTGTGTGACAACCGTGCACAAAACATACCTTCAACCATCCTGGCCACATTGTTCTGTAATGATAACTTTTATGTTACTTTAAAAATCAATGAGACTGCCCTGCATGGGCTCGAACCCAAGTTGCATAGCCCCACGTTGGGCGCCAGCTGTGAGATTTTTCTCTACGCCTACCTCCCTTAGGAGGTGGACTACAAGTTTAAAGGCTGCTCTTGGCAGTTAAGCATGAGTCCAGTAGAAAAAGGAGAAGCGGGAGCAAACCGCCAGGCTTCCACCAGCAGGGGTGAAAACCTGTCCACAATAGGCCGCTGGTTCCTCCTAGTTAAACATGACGTTAAAACCAATAAGGGTAACCGACGGGTTCTCACAATCAAATTTTATATTTGTTGTGTGGCGCTATGAATTGGAATTCGAATTCCCAAGAGCGCAGCCGTCATATCAAATTTAAAACAACAATATCAAATATATATCAGAACAATGGGAGTGGTACAGAATAGTTGAAGGTTGACATCAAAGACTGTTAACAAATAACAATTTATTATAACAAGAGACTAGACTACTACATTAAAACAAAAGAATGTCAATGACGTTACTCGAACATAAGCGTGCCCACAGAGGAATCAACACGCAAGCAAGAACTAACAGATCTATAATCACAATTACAACAAATGACACAGTGAGTTCTGGAACACGTCTCCAGTAACCTCCTAACTGTTCTACGCCTCAGTGCAGTCTACACCTGCAATAGCGGTTGCAATGCAATCAAATCAGTAGCCTTTCAATGACATCAATAACTAATGGGTTCACTGGCAACTCCAGCACCCTTCCTCAAATTAATCTTTACGTTAATGTCCATCCAGTGGCACCATAACCAACAGCTAAATAGCAACCCTTGCTGTGTGGCTGCATACTGAACTAACCTGAACACAGGTGTGCCCACTGATGACGCAATAATGCAAACTCAAAGAAAAATATCACAGACTAAGTTACACCACAGCGTGTGATTTAATTACGTTACAGTCCAACCAGTGGCATTTGCAACACAGCTATTCAACAGCCCCTCGAGAAATGACAGCAGGCTCCATCCTGCTGACACTTCGGGCTGACAACATGAACTAACTGAACAATTCGTCCACTGATGACACAAGCAAGCAATCAATAGTGACACGACTTCCTAGTGGCAGCTACTCTAATCACAAGCTTAAGGTCCTCCAGTCCAACAGGAGCGACCCCCGTAATCCGGTGGGTAGTCTAACAGTGACTCACCCCTATCACAACTAAAGTGAACACAGTCAGGCAAGGTGGGATTCTGGGACACAGCTCCACTCATCCCTAAGTTACTTTACCCTCGTCACTAGACGATAACCAAAGAAATTGCCTTAATCAATTGCAACATTGATTATGTGAATAATGATGGAAATTGACTGATCACAGCAGTCAGCAACAAGTACTACTTTAATCACAACAAGTGTCTCACTCTAGACAACACATGATAGTACTCTACGTTAACACAAGTCCTCTTGTCACAATAACTCAAACTCTTAAATTACATCACACTTGACTCCTTGCAAGTATTCAGTGAGTAATTCTTAATTAAGGTCAAACGGACCACTAATTACATCCCAATTGAGTTACGTTAACTAAGCCTACCCCAAGTGGGTGGCTTCTCAACAGTCTGTGTATCACTAATTACGTTTACTTACTAATGAGTGCTAATTACCCTAATTAGCCTTGAGCAATTAATTAACTGTCACCAGGACCGATAATTAATCATACATAAATACGTCTCACTCCGCACTGCCTAAGCAGGTCTCATCAAACACTGTGAATTCACGGAAGAGGAGTTAATTACCCTAATTAACAATGAGTGCAACTTAATCCACTGTCACCAGACAGAATATGATTAATATAACGTATTATGCTAACCCCATGACCTCGCTTTACCGAGTCATCTGAGTCCTCAAGACTCCAGACGTTAATTACTCCACTAATTATCATGAGCCACTAATTGCCCCAACCCTGAAAGGCAGTTAGTCTCGAGCAACTGACGTTAGCACTATCACTGACAGACTCTGACAGATCCTCTCCCACTACGTGAATTCATGATGAGAATGCTAATTACATAATTAGCTAGAGTGGTCAATTAATTGTCACACGGACAATTAATTGCACCGGACACGTATTCCCACAAGCTCAAGTTCAACACTGTTCTCCCATAACAGCACTCACTCATTCAACAACTTCAAGTGTGCACCCCCTTATCCAGTTAATTACCCCTAATTAACTCACTGAATCCTTAAGTACTCCACACAACTCAAAGAAACAAAGTAACCCTAAGGTTACACAGGTCACACATATAATGGCATGCAAAACATAAAATAGCACTGCCCACATACAGTTGCGACTACTGCAACTCGTTAATTACTATGCCCACACAGTGATAACACACGGTTTTGCAACACTCAAGGTATACCAATCTTACTGTCCCTCTAATCTTGCAAACGTTGCAAAAGATCGCCCGATCCCGGTGGCTTCAGCAAGACAATATACGTTAATATAAGACACCGTCGCTCTACGCGGACAGCTGGCACTAATTCTCCCATAATTAGGCAAATTAACAAATTGCTCGCTCCCATTAAGTGACTGAGAATTTCCCTGAATACTCAAAGGGTCCCTTTAAATCCTCAACACAGTTCCTAGGACAGTAATATCGTATACCTGATAACACTGCACAAACCTGCACATAATGATACCGTCAGCATGCCCCCCATGCTAATGACATCATTAGGCAATCAGTCAGCGATCACATCTACTGACTCACCACACAACATAATACAACAATCATGCAAATGAAACACATGGAAATGCCTCCATAAACAATGTAAATTAATCACCAGGACATATACAGACCTCAGGATATCCACTAATAACCCTGCCCCACGGGCCTGCTTAATTAACTCTAACCTGGCCTAATTACATAATGAGGTACCATGGCACTAACCAAGGCTGGACGATTATACAGAATCGCCAGACTGGATCATTTATATGATGATTTCTCTACACTGACTGGTCCCAAACTCTAGTCAGTCTACACACAACATATCTACAGATATACAATTATAACACTACGTGATTTACAGTGACAATTTCCCACTCCAGGTACTGCCCCACAGTCACCTGGGCATGCCACATACGGGCGTCTCAGCTGCCTCCCTAGCCTGGCCGGGCTAGGGGCCCACACAACTTTTCTCTATTCTCTTTTAACTGAGACCATTTATACACTGATAAAGTACTCACGTTTCCGTCCACACATTTCCTCATTTCCCAGGTCCTTACCACCTGGCTGTCAACACTTAGCTTGCTCCTCGTGCGTCGACAAGATGTGGCCTTAGGCTGTCCTGGGAATGTGGCCAAAGGGGTGGCCAAAGGTGGTGGCCAACATGTGGCCACTGCGTGGCCTACAGGAGGGTGGCCACGGGTGGCGCGTGACGTCACAGCACCCCACCCCACCCGGGCTACTCGCGCGCGCGGGGTAAGGTGGCCGGGCCGGGCCGGGCCGGGCCGGGCCGGGCTGGGCCGGGCCGCACGGGTGGCCAGGGGTTGGCCACGTGGCGCCTGGGGTTATACACACATGAGGATGGGGGATCACTAACAACCCCATCATACCAGAGCATGACTCGCTCTTACACTGGGGTGACAGGGTGACACTGGCCGGCGTCACCTACCACATGGACGACGTCGGGCGGAATTCAAAGTCCAAGTCCCAGTTTCTCGCAAATTTGGGCTTCGACACACCCAGGGTGGCTGGAGTGCCATGCAATATGAGTAAACAGAACGACAGGAGCGATAACGGTGGTGGGGGTGGCAGGCCCGCCACCCCGCACCTAGACACTTCTTCACACCCTGGCTGCCCAATTCAAACTAAACTCTCTTGGCGGCTAGAGAGGCTCACATGCCCATATTTCTCCCCCTACCTTGTCTTGACCAATCAGCAGGAAGCCGGCACTGGTCCTGATGCCGCTTCCAATGACAGCTTTTCGCGCCAAAACTCGGCATAGGAGTAGGGGTGCTTAGACCAATCACACGGGCCCCTCGCCTGTGGCGTGGCGTGACGTCACAAGGAGGGTGAGGCCTAACACAACGTCTCAATGTCTCCCTTGGTGGGGGGGAGGCAGCGTTCGCCCCACTGTCCCCCCTCCACCTCTAACGGTTTTTGTTATACTACCCTCTCTGTTTCACAGAACAGGCAAATTTTGCTGTAATTCTCTCTACAGAGCAATCACAGACCTCTCACTAGTTTTAACTGACAGCATTTAACATAAGCTTTCATATGACACCCAACAAGTATATGTAAATTTGAAAGCTTCAGTTTCTAGAGTCCCTAGAGCGACTAGCCTATTCTAGAAACTAGGAAAACTAGCTGAGGAGATTCTACATCTCCTCACATCAATGACAGTGGTCTGTCAATGACACTGGTCTGTCAATGACACTGGTCTGTCAATGACACTGGTCTCTCAATGACAGTGGTCTGTCAATGACACTGGTCTGTCAATGACACTGGTCTGTCAATGACACTGGTCTCTCAATGACACTGGTCTCTCAATGACACTGGTCTGTCAATGACACTGGTCTGTCAATGACACTGGTCTGTCAATGACACTGGTCTGTCAATGACACTGGTCTCTCAATGATACTGGTCTCTCAATGACACTGGTCTCTCAATGACACTGGTCTGTCAATGACACTGGTCTGTCAATGACAGTGGTCTATAATTAAGTACCTCCTATCTATCCCCATCTTAGAATATTGAATACTGCCTTTGCCTTCTTCCAGACTTCTGAGAGATTTCCTGTTTCAAACCTTGTATTTAATGTTTTAAATAATGGGTAACAAAGTACTCGTGTGTCCTCCTTCTCCATCAGCCTAGGTAAGATGAAGTCTGGTCTGACACATCTAGTTTCTTTAACTTAGTGTTTTACATCTATCTTTTCTTCCCCTGAATTGTGGAGTATTTCCTGTCTTAGAGTGTTTTTTTTATTTACATTTTTAGTTATCGGGTGACATATTACCTCTGTAACTTTTACCTGTTTATCTTTCCTGTAGACATATTACCTCTGTAGTTTACCTGTTTTTCTGGTGTTGTAAAGACCTCTTAAATCTTTTGTGGAGGTCTTTAGTATGTCAGAGGTCACGTGTGGTGTTGTTGTTGTTGTGGTGTCAGTCACACCATAAACCTGGGACTGGCCAGGCATTTCAGAGTTGCAGTTACTGCACAACACAATTCAACAATCGTGTTAGTTGTGTTTTGCTCATTATGTATCCAATACCCATTCTGTATGCGGGCCGCTCCAAGCAACAGCCTGGTGGACCAAACTCTCACAAGTCAAGGCTGGCCTCGGGCCGGGCTTGGGGAGTAGAAGAACTCCCAGAACCCCATCAAGCAGGTAGCTTGTCGTTTTAGGTGAGAATTAGCTGTCGTCTCCTCATCCTGAACCACACATCACAAAATTAAGAAACGACAACGTTTCGGTCCGTCTCTGACCATTATCAAGTGTGTGTGTATCAAGTCGGCGACGTTTCGGTCCGTCTCTGACCATTATCAAGTGTGTGTGTATCAAGTCGGCGACGTTTCGGTCCGTCTCTGACCATTATCAGGTCGTGTGTATATCAAGTCGGCGACGTTTCGTGTCCGAAACGTCGTCGTGTCTTCTGATGTGTGGTTTGGGTATCTTAACTTCAGCCACGTTATTGTGCCTTGTTTCATGGTTTCTTGCTGTGGGGTTTTTCTCCTTATATTGCTGTAGAACAGCTCTCGTTTTTTCGTTTGCTTTTGGAACAACGTCGTTTTCAAGTTTCCTCTCAGTTTCTCTTTTTACTTGAATGTATTATTCTTTTTCTGGTTCTCTTTAGTGCCTCTATTGTCGTCTCTTCCTAGTCCTCTACTGTGTCCATGCTCTGGATGGGTGCCTCGAGAGATAGGTCTCATCCTCTATTTTCCTGTATTGAACTCTCCATTGCTTTGCCTTTCCTGTTCTTGGGCACTGCTCATGCTGTTGTTTGATCTTGACTTGTTTTTTCACTTTTCCTTGATTTTTTCTTTGCTTCCTCATTGTCCTTCTTTGACACATTCTGGCTTACCTCGTGGTAAGTAAGTCCCCCAATCCCTCAGATTCCTCTTTTTCAGTCAGTATATATTTTTCCACGTGAGTAATGTTGTGAAAGATCGCTTTTACTGGTCGATCCTGTCCAATTTGAAACTTACCAAGCCGACAGTAAGGTGGACGTTCCTTGGTTGTCTGACAAGCCCAAAGTTCGATCAGAATTTCTATAATCTCGTTCTCGTACTTCATAGGATCAATTCTATAGTATGACTGCCGAGTTGTTTGTCCGAAACTCGGGAAGGAATCACACTGCGACTGCTTTCCCCACCCCCACCCCTTCCCCCCCCCCTCTTCATGTGTCATGTGTCACTGTCAATCACCACTGATGGTCCCTCTCCAACTCCTGCCTTGCACATCTCACTACCTAGTCAGCATCCTTTTACAGCATCTGTTATTGTTACTTTAATTATCTGGTTTCCCTCTGATCCCTTCAGCTGGTTCAGCTAAATGTTTTGTCTGGTCTTGCTCTCCATTTATCAGTAGACATTTGAGCCTCTCTTCCATGGCATTCTTGCTTCCTTTGATGTCTTCCCTTCCTCGTCTACTGTTTTGTTTACTCTTATCTTGATGTACAATTCCCATCTCTTTTTGAGGTTCATTTGCCCCTCAGTTCGTGGACTTCCTTCAAGGTAGGTGCTCGGAGTTAATCACTTCTGTCAAGGGTTGCACCAACATGGCGCCTGACAGCTGGGTGGACAGCGCTTCGGATTCGTAGTCCTGAGGTTCCGGGTTCGATCCCGGTGGAGGCGGAGACAAATGGGCAAAAATGTTTCTTTCAAGTAAAAGAGGTACCTGGGAGTTAGGTCAGCTGTCACGGGCTGCTCTCCTGGGGGGTGTGGAGGCCTGGTCGAGGACCGGGGCCGCGGGTACACTAAAAAGCCCCGAAATCATCCTCCAAGATAACCTCAAGATAGGT
>WNGS01072123.1:0-35472 GCA_020271785.1 Procambarus virginalis | reverse complement strand
TACAATAATCGTTCTTCCCGGACTGGCCAACCACTTTTTATAAATTAAATGTGGGTATCTTGCTATGGGGAACTTGTTACTATTAAGGGGTAAGGGTAACTAGACTAGAGGTATCAAGACATGGGAGAACAAAAGGCCCGGCCCCCAAAGTAGAAATATCCACAAGAATAAATGCTTGCTACTAAACCTGGTAAGTCTAGGAAATGATTATTGACTCCCACACAGGAATAAGGGATACTCTGTTCAACCTTACATATTTATTAACCCCTTAACACCCCCCATACACAATCTCACCCATAACAATTTAATACTAACTTGACCACCCAACAATCTTACTGTAAAAGCCTTGGTCCACGTAGACAGGATACAAGGGTTTACACTGAACCCAAGGCTAGGGTAAAGCTCTACTATAACACCTTAGAGTCAGCCTAGGGGTAGGGGACCACGTGGTACCACTGGGACCCATGTTAGCATAACAGGTACAAAAACTTAAATATACTTACTCTACACTACACCCAGGTATACTACTCTACAAATATAACGATAGGTATGCCAGACATATACAAACTGGGTAATGGAGTACGTAACCAACTAAGTCACAGAAATAGAGAATCCAGAGGAAGTAAGAGGAAGGAGGAGAGCACGTCCGAACCACACAAGCCGCCAGCAGAGAGAGCCCGTCTCCTTGCAGCATGCGTGTGGTGCCGGGAAGAGCCCAATTGATCATACAGCTATACACATTAAACATCTTCCCCTTATTGCCTCATATTGCTACTTTCCTCATTCTATGGGTAGTTAACCTTATAACAATGTTACTTAATTCCACCCCAAGTTTAAGAGTTTAAATGCTTTATGAGCCACACAAATATTCTTACTTCTGGCAGGGATGATTACAAACAGATACATCTCTCTAAGCGTGCCCCGCCATATTGTCATTAATAAGCTCAATTTTGCTCCTCTGGTTGCCATCTAAAGAATCCCAGAGTCCGTAACATAGTAGTTAAAATTCCTTTTGAAATTTAATGTTTTTTTGAATTAGCTGTCTATCTATTTGACAGTTAATAAGTTTTATTTGCATTGATCACTTTAAGTAAGGCTTAAAGTGTTTTGGTTTTTTAATATTTTCCTTTTCTTTGATAGGCCATTATATTCAGTATGAGCTTCCTTTGTTTACCAGTTTATTTGATGTGATTTCTATTTTTTCTTTTAGATTTGATGATAAATACGAGAAGTATTCGAAACGTTATGGAGTTTAAAGTAAATAATCTGAAACAAGATGTTAAGTATATCCCTGTTTTCCTATTTATTCTTAAATAATATATATATATATATATATATATAATATATATATATAGATGATTATATAGATATCTCCTCGTCTCTTCTCTCTCTCTCTCTCTCTCTTATCCTATCTCTACTCTCTCCTTCCTCTCTCTCTCTCTCCTCCAACCCTATATTCTTCGTATTTTTGGTCGCCCGTGTTTCCTGTCGACCTCTCTTCATTCACTCTGCACCGCCCCCGTCCCGCTTCGTCCTTCTCCACCCCGCCTTTTCTCCCATGTTTCTTCTATTCTTTTCCCTGTTGCTGGTCCCTGTAACCCTCCCTTCTCCCCCGTTTCTCTTTTCTATCTCTCGTCTGCTGCGCCCCTTGAGCCGCGGTTTCGTCAACCCTTCTTTCCCTTTCAAAGCCTTTAGTTTACACACACACAACTATAAACTGAACAGAGTTTACATAGCTTTGACTTTTTTATACGTTCATTTGGGTGAGGTGACATTTTACAAAGGTTTTTGGATGATGTGAAAACAAAACTTTCAACACAACACAGAACACGAAACAATGGGTAATAAGCTAAAGAGGGGAGAATGAAGGTAACTACAGAGGGCCTATTAGCCCATATTTCTTTGATGCTTCTATATGGAGCGGAGTCTTGAAGTGGGTAGAATATCAATTGTGCATTAATTGGCTGTTGATTGCTTGGTGTTGACTTCTTAATTGTGTAGTGCCTCGCAGATATCTAGTCGCCTGTTATCGCTGTATTCTATCGATGATTTCCGTGTTTTTTGTTAAGATACGGCACTTCTCTGGTGATGGTCCGGTTGTGGAAGAGGAATATATGTTCCTTGATAGAAGCCCTGTTGCTTATGCAATCGTTAATCGCCTGGAAGAAAAGAGAGACTGATGTTGTTGTCTGGTCCTATATACGGAGTTCTTGAGGCGTACAGTCCCCAGTGGGCATTTGAAGGCATAGACGACATTGGTGCTCTCATTTAAAGCGTTCTGCTTTGTGCCATGGAGAGTTTCTCATGAGTCTGGTTGGCAGTAGTTTCTCTTGGTTTTATAGTAAAATCATCAATTGTATCTTCTGATTTTTTTTTGTCTGTAGGGATAACGTTTCTATTACAATATCTTGCAGGCCCTTCCCTTTCCTTCTTTTTATGAGCTGTTGAAAAGAAATTCCTGTAAAATAGTCTGATAAGGGGTGTGCACGATGTTTGTGTTAGTTGTCTCTGTAGAGGTTGCATGGCGTTTCAAGTTCCTTCTTATGATGTCTTCAACGAAAATTGGAGAAGCCGTTGTTGACTAAGACCTCCCTTGATGCTACAGAGTTTCTCGTCGACTTGCTTCCATCTCAGCTGTGGGTGAGAGCATGGTCGACATAAGCGTTAACACACCTCCTCTTTGTACCGTTCTGGGCAGTCACTGTTGGCATTTGAGGGTTTGGGAGCACTTCCTATGTTTGTTTCCTTGTTGTAGACTGCAGTGTGGAAAACTTCGCTCCTTTCCATGACGGTTACATCAAGAAAGGTAAGGTAGTTTACCATCCTTCTCCATCTCGTAAGGTGAAACGCAACACAGAAATCCGCTCAAATGCTTCCTTCACCACTTGCAGATGTCATGACCTCGGGTTCCCTTTTGTAAAAAATGTCGTCAACATACCTGCCGTATATGGCCGGTTTCATGTTCCATAATATCGACTAAGACCTTTGTTCGATGGTACCCATATAGACGTAGTTCGCAGACGGGACACCTAGGGGAGAACCCCATGGCTACCCCAATCTAGTTGCTTATACATGTGTCTATCCGGGCTCAAGAAGGGGCGCCTCTTTAGTACCAAGCTTGTCCCAGTATGTCCCTCCCTTCATATATATTTATTATCCTAAGTGTAATGTCAAGTGGAGTATAGGCTGGATCACGATACACTATGTCCGCTGTCATCATCCGATTGTTTCATCCACAGGTATATTGGTAAACAGTGATTTCTACGTCCCACGAGGCTCCTATCCCTGAGGCCTGTGTTCCCCTCAGTAAGTCAACAAATTCCTTTGGAGACCTTAGGCGGAAGGTGCAAGGGACATAAGGAGTCAGGCATGCACATTGAGTCGCTTCGCCAGTCTTTACGTGGATGTAGGTATCTGGCTAATGATTGGCCGAAAAGTTTTTCCAGGCTTATGTGTCTTGGACATTTCCATACGCAATATCCAGGATTATATATTCCCCAATAATCTTTGGGCAGGTGGAGTCCGGAGTTCTTTGCATTCACAGTTTCAATAAAATTGTTGACCTTTGCCCTTCAATTTCGGCTGTAGCCGTCCTTCGTTACCCCTTTGGAACTTAGTTTGGTAACAGAGAGAATGCGGTTCATTTTCCCCAGATATTTGTCTTTCTTAAGAATGACATATATTGGCGACCTTTGTCACCTCTTCTGACGACTTTCTCCTTGTTCTCACGAAGGCTCTTAGCTGCCGAAGTCCCCTCTTCCTTCCCACCATGACCCACACCCTGTCCCCATTGGTCCTCCCCACCCATTTCTTCCTTTACCCCATCCCCTCGTCCCCACCACACCACCCTCCCGTCCCCTGTTGTCCTTTCCCACTCATTACCCCATTTATAATTACCCATTACCATTTATAAAATTGTGAGCTGTTGCTCCTGGTGACCTAAAAATTCTTACCTCGGTGTGAGGTATAGGCCTAAGGGTTGTGGGTAATGGCTATGACCACTAAGGCTACTTTATACATGGAATATTTGTAAAAAGTATTAATAGTAAATTTAATATGGTTAGGTTATAATTTGGGGCAGTCTGCTGACAGCTGTTTATAATGAAAATATATTTATAGCCTATTAATGATAATGCTACCTAATTGATAGCACAATAATTAGGATTAGTAAATGATTAGTTAATCATGATAATTATATGGGACCAGCAATTTGGGTTAATATACTGGACCGTAAGTGTTTGAGAGATTTTACTGATTTGGGTGAATCAGTAATTATAGATTTAATGTTAATCTCATCCGGTTCGATGAGGACCAAAAAGAATGTGGGAAAGTCTGGATCAGAATATAATAAAAGTAATCATTAAATTCGATAGCTATGAAGGACCACCCTTTTTTATTTAAAAAAAGGAAAACAATATTAAATCAATATATTGAAATAAATCCAAGAACTAGTACCTATGCATCTCTTATGAATTAATAATATAATGTGAGAACATTAAGAGGACTGTATATTTTAAATAAAATTTATGAGCAGACTGGCACACACTCTTTGGCGGGTTATATTAGTACAAATAACTAATGCATTAATCGTACAATGAAATAGACGCTAATATGCATCAAGGAATGCCATGAGATAGCAAGAATATCAATAATAATTATAGGGCAAATATAAATGGTTAGTAAATAAATATAATCTTAAATGGAAGATCAATAATCAACTAAATGTTAGAAATTGCTATTGATAACTATAACAGCGGCTTAGCTGTATGCAGAAATAGGAGCACACGTCAGAGGAGGCACATCAATAGGCTTGTCGCAACATGCAGTCCTGGGTCACGTGTGGAGGGGAAGATTATCTCTCCTCTTTTCGCTATGACACAACCTGAAAACACAGATAATATGTAGAGGTTGCCTATACCAAGATTAATATTCACCTATTTCTGAATGAATGGGAGTGTTGGTTATCTGGGGCTTAAACTCATATATTAAATTATTTGCTTATTGTATTTAAATAAATCGAAGGACCACCCACTTTTGAGAAAAGAGGGAAAACGAATAATAGTGATCATTAGAATGACACTAGAGAACCAGTGTCTATGGAAACTAATTCAATGAATAATCACTTGAAAATAATAAATGGACTGTATTATTAATTAAAGTCAAAGCCTCAAATATCAACATTGGGGGGGTATTTCTAGAAGTTCATATATATCTAGGAACTAGTGTGGTTCGTCAGTAGTTCATTGTTGAGTTAATAACATAAAATCTAAACTAAAATAGATTCAAGACTATGATAACTCAAATATGAATATTAAAGATTATGAATTACTGAGCAACAGTCCGAGCAAAACACATTAATTGCCAAATCATCATTTCTGGCAATAATTTATTCAATGTAAAGATCCTATATGAATTATATAGAAATCAATAATGATATTAGATAAACTAGTATGAAAAAAATGTCTTAGCTGTAAGACGATTTCTGTAACGCCATTTCGTCATTCGTCCTCGTGGTCACAGGATCCCAATAAAGAAAGAACCCGAAGTGAATAACACGACTGATGAGAAACAACTTGTCGACTCCTCGTATACACGCTGAAATCAGAGAAATTTAAGTAGCATTTGATTAGGCTACGATTTATTTCAAATATTCATGAATTGAAATAAATGAAAGAAATCAACTAACGTTGTATGGTTGTTGGTTGTACATCCTAACGACAGACTACCCATAAATATACAATCTCGAGTGATGCATCAGTCTAGAAATGTATACTTAACATGAGCGTATCAAATACTGAAGTCTGCCGAAATCGCGTCAGCCAGTCCCAAGCTTCCACTGCTGTTTACGTGTAATTACGGGTTGTGGCTTCAATTGTTGACGTGTTATTAACTGGCCGGGCACTATAGAACACGTGGATAAGTAATTGTTAACTGTTAACCGGGTATCAACGTAATTCTTGTCGATAAAAACTCCCCAGTCACTACCACGTGTCTCGCCACTCTTCACGCCAGGGATGCCTCGTGTGCAATGGCGTCTCCGCCCTCCCTCAACCCGTTTCTCGCATTCACCACAGAAATTATTAATCACGAATAATTCTTTTCCGCGCAATTATGGATGTAATACGTTAATGAGAACTGGGTTGCAATTATAGGGACTTAAATATTATCATATTCTCGTTTAATGGTCTTAAACGAGAAATGGAGAAGATTTTATTCTCTCCATAGCATTCGAACGTAACAGATAAAAACTGTTACTAAATAATAAGTTCAGTTAATAACTCTCGGTTTTAGATTATCGGGAGTCATATTATCCGTAGGTAATTATTACACGGAATACTGATAATTTTTAGAGAACCACATTCAGTTCTCTAACACATTGGTAATAAACGTGTCTAACTAGACATTATCTGACGCAATGTTGCTACTCGATTTCATGAGAATTCTAGCACTAATACGCAGATGAAATGGTTTAATTTATGTTGACACTACCGTTAGTGAGATTAATAACTACTGTAGTTAGTATATAATGATGATGATTTATTATAATACAATAGTAGTTTATTAGTGTTGGAAATTTCCAACATAACTCCGGGGGGAGAAAACTCGGGTCGCAGTGCAATGTTGAGTACTGACGTACCTATTCCGAAGTTAGTATTAAGGTTAGTATGTTAGTACGTTAGTACACACATAACGGATGTCCCGTAATTGTCAAGGACATACAAGAATTTAAGTCTTGTAAAGGAACTCATGTTAAATGGAAAACATGGAATTGTGAATCATCTAAAGTTAATGACTACTAAAGCCTACAATATACTCCTTGACTAGTGTCGCGATGACATGTAACGGTTATGTTACTAAGTCTTAAAGTTTTGCAAACTCATAGATGCTCTAGATGAAATAATGTTATAGTTGATAGCCTACACAAACAAATTAAGAATTAAATCATACAATTTAAAGTAACTGAGAATCCACTGTGAGGTGAATGTCTTGGGTCATTGTGACTTGTAACTGATTTGTTACTTGACATCACAACACAGCATCATCATGATTACTCAAATTGGATGGGAAATTATTTGCTCTTAGTCAGAGCTATAATAGGCTTGTAGTTTCCGTTTACATTGTTGAGCAGCTGCTCTAGGGGCGGGTGCTCGGTGGATCAGAATTGTTGTCCTCGGAAACTGTAGGTGAAGCTTGTTCTGATAAACACTCTCGTTCTGCTAATTCGAGAGGTACCAACTTCTCTAATGTTTTTAGGGTAGTAGTGCCTCGGCACAAAACCCGTACTACTCTCAGGATGCCTTGGTGATCTGGGTGGATAGACAATTTTGCCTATAGGCCATTCTGACCTGGATCCATCACTGTCAATTAGTACTAGGTCTCCTGGTTTAAGTTGAACTTTATTATAGGGGCTCGAAGCTCCATAGTGGTACTCTCGTAGAGCGGTGAGGTACTCTCGAGTCCACACCTCATTCCACCTTTCAATTACTCTCGAGAGATGTTGGTAACTTTCTACTAAGTCACTCCTGGTTACATAGGAAGGGTCGACGGGGTCCTCTTCTGCCAAAGGTATCAGAGGGCTCAGCAGGCCTCCATGTATTAAATGCGAGGGACTCAGAGGCTCTCTCTGTGAGAAATCATCTGATAGGTAAGTTAATGGGCGATTGTTGACTCGCGCCTCAATTTCCACGACGAGTGTTTGGAGTTCGGAGTAACTAATTTTCTGTCGATGCAAGGTCTTCCTTAAACATTTCTTGACAGTCCCTATCATACGTTCGTAGAACCCACCTTGCCAGGGGGCTCTGGGAGCAATAAATTTCCAGTGGCATTGTCGTCTCTGCATGACAGACTGCACTTCTGGATGATTCCATATCTCTCGTAAGCAGGCTTCTCCTGCCACAAAATTTGAACCATTATCAGATATCATTAGTTTGGGACAGGATCTGCGAGCTGCAAATCTACGAAAAGCTTGGATGAAGGCTTCGGCACTCATGTCAGAAGTCACTTCTAGATGTACGCCTCGTGTGGTAGCACACGTGAAGAGGCAAATATAAGCTTTCACTGGTATCTTATCTGGATTGCCAGTGAGAAGCAAGGCTCCTGTGTAATCGACACCAGTGGTCTCAAAGGGACGAAGATGAACTACTCTCTCCTTAGGGAGTGGTGGAGGTCCTGGGTAAGGACACACTCGAGCGTCGTATCTTTTGCAGATTACACAGAACTTAATGATTGATTTGACAGTTTGACGACCTTGAGGAAGCCAATATTTCTGTCTGAGGTCGGTGAGAGTGTTTAACACTCCGCCATGCAAAGTACCATATTGATGGTGATGTAAAACTAGAAGTTTTGTAATAATGTGGTGACGTGGTAGAAGGATCGGATTTTTGTATCTTTGTATTTTGGCATGAAGCATACGTCCTCCACACCTTAATATATTATGAGTGTTGGTATCATTCCAGATACCTAGAGACTTGGTTAATTTATCGGGAAGTTTTTCATATTCACTTCCATATGTCTCTTGTTGTGCACGTTTGATCCAGTAGAGGATAGGATTGGGAAACTTATGTCTTATTCCTATCTTAGCAAGAAAGTCAAACACATGTGCTGTCACTCTTAATAACTTACTCAAATTAGAATAATTGTGAGGATTAATAGCTGAGATTCGATGAAGTTCTGGTTCTTTCATGAGAGTAGTGATACTGGTCACTATGACTTGTGGTTTCTGTTTGTGCCACTGACCACTAACAAGCCATGAAGGTCCATTAAACCACATCGAAGACTTGCTTAGCTGTTTGAATGTTAAACCTCTTGATAAGTAATCTGCAGGATTGTCCTTAGTGGGGACATGTCTGAATTTATATAGCAGATAATTCATGAATTTCCCTAACACGATTACTAACGTAGGGAGTTTTATTGTTGTTATTTCTTACCCATTGTAAGACTGCCTCATTGTCTGACCACACTACGATTTCACCAAAGTGGATATTATTGAGTGTCTTGGTCAGGCAATGAGCCAATCTTACTCCCACCAGCAATGCAGTTAACTCCATTTGAGGTAAAGATCTATTCTTGATTGGAGCAACTCTTGCTTTAGTTGTGAGTAAAATTGATTGTGCACTATTGACTAAGTAGGCTTCAGCGCCATACACTTTGCCAGAGGCATCGCAAAAAACGTGCAAATTTGTGGGTAAATTTTGTCCTGAAGCATTACGAGGAAATTTCAAAACACCTAATTGATTGAAATCCGTTGCGAGTATTTGCCATTTATCTTGCAACTCAATTGGCAACGGATCATCCCATCCCATATGTTTCTGCCAGCATTCCTGCATTAGGAGTTTGCCCCTTATTAATATAGGACTAAGTAAGCCTAAAGGGTCAAATGGTTGACTGACATACGAGAGTAATTTTCTCATGGTAAGGGATGAATTTGGTTTGTACTGACTTGACATTCATCTCGTCAGTACCTGTGTTCCATTCCACGCCCAGAACTTTTAATTGATTAGGCACCTGATAACCCGGAAATTCTTTCTCGATTATCTGGTTTAATGATTTATTGTTTGAGGCCCATGACTGTAGTGGCATATTGGCTCCTAACAATTCACGGTTAGCCTCAAGGTAGATTTCTACCAATTTGGATTTGTCATTAGTAGTTCCCTGGAAATTATCGACATACAAGTTGTCACTGATCTCTGTTTTATAAGGGCTATTTGACTTCTTCAAATGTGTATCTAATGTGGCTTGAAGTAGAAACGGTGAGGAAAACGCTCCAAATAGCACTGAGGCAAACCGCTAGGTTATGACATCACTGTCAGGATCCAGTGGGTCCTTAATCCAGAGAAATTTGGTGTAATTACGATCCTCCTCTTGCAAGCCTACTCTAAGGAAAGCTTTACTGATATCAGCAGTGTAAGCGAAAATACCAGTGCGGAATCGTAACAATACATCATGTAGCCTTTGTGTTAGGCTAGGTCCCGTTTGGAGACATTCATTCAAGGACACGCTGTTTGCCTTCACTTTGGCACTACAGTTGAAAACAATACGTATTGGCGTTGTCAATGAATCTTTCACCACAGCGTGATGGGGTAAATTGTGACCTGTTTTTCGATCATCATTATCAACAACTTCGATAAATTTACTATTGAGTTGTTGCTGAATTAATTGATGATACATGTTTAATTTATCTAGCTGTTTCTTCAGCCGCATTAATTGAGACTGTAATTGAGAGGCTGCCATGAAATAATTAACTGGAAGTTGTGGATGATTCAACTTCCATGGCAGTCTCACCCAGTATTGTTTGTCTTTATAGACAACTGTGTCCAGATATTGCTGGTAAGTCCACGTATCATCAGGGCTTGGTTTATCAGGGACAATACCTAAAGTGTCTAAATCCCACAGACGATGTACA
This sequence comes from Procambarus virginalis, assembly GCA_020271785.1. Lineage (NCBI taxonomy): Eukaryota > Metazoa > Arthropoda > Malacostraca > Decapoda > Cambaridae > Procambarus > Procambarus virginalis. Next base: position 25,070 of record WNGS01072123.1, on the reverse strand, counting down.
GGTGGATCAGACTCATTATCTTCAGATATTTCTCTGAAATGTAGGGGTGACTGTTCCAAGCCTAGTCACGCCACTATTGAATTGTCAGTTTGTTGGTTGGTTGGCGCTGGGTTTTGTTGGAAAAGCACCGGTCCAGTAAGCAATTTGCCTCCAGCAGATGACATCAAATTCATTCCGTGTTGTCTGGTGCATCCCGTTATAAATTTATAATAACGGTCAGCGCCTATAAGTATACCAACATCTGTGAGGCAGACAGAATTTATTTTGTAATCTGCTAGACTCATGCGGTTTCGTTTAAGATATCTCGCAGTGCGAGCTAGTCCTGTGACCTGCAGGTCTGAAGGAAGTTTTTATCTACTACTACCGCTTGTATTGGACTAGTGGAAGATCCAAGTCTCACTAACACCTTGACTACTTGGTATTCACGAGGTCCACTATTAGTCAAGAACCCAGAAATATTCAGTCTCACACTTTTGGCAGGTTTTAATTTTAACTGCTCGACTAATTGTTGTGTGATGAAGGTTTTCTGTGATCCTTGATCAAAGAGACCTCTAGTGTTAACTCTAGATTTCCTGTCTATTAGTTTGAGTTGAGCTGTAGGCAGAGTGGTATTATTGCCTGACTCAGTAGCAAGTACATTTATTTCTTGATGTACCTTGCCATATTGTACTGTGGTAGAATTCATAGAATTCTCCCCAGGTGTCATAGATTGTGTAGAAGTTTTTCTACATAAGGCGTAATGATGTACACCTTTGTTGCATCTACTGCATAACCGTAGCTGCACAACACATTTACTGGGATAATGAGAACCCATGTACTTGGTGCATCTGTGTAATTCTTGTAGCCGTTTAATCCTGGTATTAAAGTTAGGATTAACAGTGCATTTGTAGGTGACATGTTCTTGTTCACAGAACAGACACTTTCTCTCTCTGGCTGAATTTGCCCTTTTAGTAGACCCATCAGTTGTAACGTCAGAGGGAGATACAGAATAAATACCTACACTACCACTCCTTTTTCCAGTGGATGGAGTAGTCTTAGGCTTGGATTTATTGGACTTATTCAAAGTCAATTTGGGTTTGACTGAGTTGTCAAGGTTAGGTTGTTTAGACTCAGGTTTAATCTTATCATGAGTCTTCAACCTGTTAACAGTTATTCTCAGTCCCTCGAATATTTGCTCGAGAGTGAGAAACTCGGTTTTATAGTGTGAGCAGATTTCTGCTAAGATATTTCGAGGCAATTTCCTCTGCAAAAGTAACTTGATTGACCATTCTGAGGCTGGTACATCAACCTTTCAGAAGACTAATCAGGTAAGAGAATTTAGAAACTGGGTCAAAAGAAGACCTTTTATGGATATGAACTTCATATGAAGTCCAAAATGTGTCCCAATTTTCTTCATCCAGCCCTGCAAATGTAGGTAAGTCTAAAGTAGGTAGACGAACCTCAGGTAATTGATTACTGGATTGAGACATAGTATTATTTGCATTGGATTGATGTTGTTTTACTATATTGGATAGTACATCAAGTTTATCTTGAGTCTCATCTTCATACTGGGAAATATCTGCTAGAATTTGATCTAGTTCATCAGGATCAGTTTCAGTGGCATTCAGTAGGTTGAGATAAGACTGGATTGTAGATCTAACTTGATCAAATTTGAGATCAGCCACTCTCACTGATGTTTCTAGTCGATAGTAATCAATGGGAGTTGCTTTAGACAAGGTATCAGACTTATTAATTAGTCTGGTTAAATGACCTTTAAGGCCAATATAGTTTCTCCTTAATTGTTCAGGAGTAGCCATGGTGGCTTTAAGTCCAAGTTTCATAGGACTTGAATAAGTGTTACTAATGAAGCTTGGGTACTTGCTCATTAGTTGACAAGTAATATTGAGTATAGCCTAAATTAATTCTGGCTAAATTAAACTCTACCTCACTTGAGGTTAAATGTACCTACCTAACAATAAGTAGCTAAGGATTTTGAGCAGTGCTTGAACTTCACCATTAACTTTCTTCCGGCTAGCTCATCTTTATCACCATTAGATTTAATGGTGACCATTCAGCAGCACTCAAAATTCATACACACAAATAATTGATACACAAATAATTAATGTGTATATACTCTAATCAGAGTTACCATAAAGTTTGAATCCCACCCTTGATAGGGTCAGCACAAGAATGTATAATGTATGCACTACTAACTAGTCCAAGACTAGTTGTAAGAATTTCTACCTAAGAAACTACTAATTTATTTAGTCTGTATTTGTGCCAAATTCAGCACAATCACAGCCTAAATTCCTACCTAATAAAGGTTGGCATAGATTAATTTGTGGTGCAATAATGTGAATATATAGTTGTGCTGTGTTTTTGGGTTTTTAGATTTTATAGTTTATATAAAGGTGCACTTACACACACAGGTGAAAATACAATTATGTACAATTAATTTGGCTTGCCAGCCACAGCCTTTTATGGTGGTTGGTTGTGTTGATCAATTTGTCAACTACATGTGACCTAGACTCATCTGACAGGTGTACACCATCTCTTGCCAGGTTCTGCCTGTATGGTCTGGCTGTAAATTGAATGTAGGTTATGAGCTGTTGCTCTTGGTGACCCGAAGATTCTTACCTCAGTATGAGGTATAGGTCTGAGTGTTGTGGGTAATTGACTGTGTCCCACGAGTGCTACTTTATACATGAGGTATAAGCAGCAAATAAATTGGTGTGAATTAGGCTAACCTATGTGGTACACTGCCGGTAGCCACAATTAATAAAATGTGGTTAGTCTAGACTACTTCACACTGTGATTAGTTATGACTAATTAGTAATGTTAATTGGTATGTATCCAGTTCGAAGGACCATAATGTTGGTTATCTGGGGCTTAAACTCATATTTTAAATTATTTGCTTATTGTATTTAAATAAATCAAAGGACCACCCACTTTTGAGAAAAGAGGGAAAACGAATAATAGTGATCATTAGAATGACACTTGAGAACCAGTGTCTATGGAAACTAATTCAATGAATAATCACTTGGAAATAATAAATGGACTGTATTATTAATTAAAGTCAAAGCCTCAAATATCAATATTGGGGGGGGGGGGTATTTCTAGAAGTTCATATATATCTAGGAACTAGTGTGGTTCGTCACTAGTTCATTGTTGAGTTAATAACATAAAATCTAAACTAAAATAGATTCAAGACTATGATAACTCAAATAATGAATATTAAAGATAATGAATTACTGAGCAACAGTCAGAGCAAAACACATTAATTGCCAAATCATCATTTCTGACAATAATTTATTCAATATAAAGATCCTATATGAATTATATAGAAATCAATAATGATATTAGATAAATTTGTACGAAAAAATGTCTTAACTGTAAGACGATTTCTGTAACGCCATTTCGTCATTCGTCCTCGTGGTCACAGGATCCCAATAAAGAAAGAACCCGAAGTGAATAACACGACTGATGAGAAACAACTCGTCGACTCCTTGCATAAACGCTGAAATCAGAGAAATTTAAGTAACACTTGATTAGGCTATGATTTATTTCAAATATTCATGAATTGAAATAAATGAAAGAAATCAACTAACGTTGTATGGGTGTTGGTTGTACATCCTAACGACAGACTACCCATAAATATACAATCTCGAGTGATGCATCAGGCTAGAAACGTATACTTAACATGAGCGTATCAAATACTGAAGTCTGCCGAAATCGCGTCAGCCAATCCCAAGCGTCCACTGCTGTGTTCGTGTAATTACATAAGAACATAAGAACAAAGGTAACTGCAGAAGGCTTATTGTCCCATACGAGGCAGCTCCTATTTATAATTACGAGTCGTGGCTTCAATTGTTGACGCGTTATTAACTGGCCGGGCACTATAGAACACGTGGATAAGTAATTGTTAACTGTTAACCGGGTATCAACGTAATTCTTGTCGATAAAAACTCCCCAGTCACTACCACGTGTCTCGCCACTCTTCATGCCAGGGATGCCCCGTGTGCAGTGGCGTCTCCGCCCTCCCTCAACCCATGTCATAATGATCTTAAACGAGAAATGGAGAAGATTTTATTCTCTCCATAGCATTCGAACGTAACAGATAAAAACTGTTACTAAATAATAAGTTCAGTTAATAACTCCCAGTTTTAGATTATCGGGAGTCATATTATCCGTAGGTAATTATTACACGGAATACGGATAATTTTTAGAGAACCACATTCAGTTCTCTAACACATTGGTAATAAACGTGTCTAACTAGACATTATCTGACGCAATGTTGCTACTCGATTTCATGAGAATTCTAGCACTAATACGCAGATGAAATGGTTTAATTTATGTTGACACTACCATTAGTGAGATTAATAACTACTGTAGTTAGTATATAATGATGATGATTTATTATAATACAATAGTAGTTTATTAGTGTTGGAAATTTCCAACAGGGAGGGCTCAGTCAAAAATGGGACTTACTTTTTGTTATGAGGAGGACCTGTGTCTTAATGACGAGCAACCTACGCACTTGTTGCATTGAGATCTCAACTAAACAAATAAGTATGGGACTTAACGATATTACGCTTGCCGAGACGACCGTCTAACTGATGATGGTGCCACTCCGGAAACCAGGCACTTGCTGCTGCAAGAAGATCCTCAATACTGGCCGGTAAATTACGCGAACTACGAACACCACAAGTAGTCAGGAACAGGCTTCTCTTGCCCTCTCTCCTCCTCCCTTCTCCATCTCGCCCACGCATGGAATTTAGCATGAAGAGTTTTTTACGGAGAATTTTTGTCCTAATAATTATTCAACTATGTGAGATAATAAAGCTGGGTTTTGTTATTGGGACGGTGATACTATTTGTATTCTCGTCATATAATAATTTATATGAAACAGAGTTCATATAGATGAGAAGCGGATGGAGAAATTCGTTCCTCCATGCTATTCAGTGATAACAGTGTTACGTATTCCTATTTAAGGAATACTCACGTTAATGTACTCAATATAAAATTTATTATAATTGTCTCTTGCATGAAGGCATGTGTACATATTTTTATATTTGTCCTATATTTGGCAACACAGTTGAGGGAGCGGGGGCTTGCTAAGTCACAGGTACAGGTCGTGTCAGATCCGGGTAAACTTCCTGATAGAATACAGGAAAGCTTGTATTTCTGTAGTTGCCATTTTTCCTCTTTATTATTCTATATTAAATAATTTAGTTTTATATAAATATGTTACCTCTGTTGATGCATGTCAACCTGACCATCCAAATTTAAGTTGTTCTTATATTTGTATTAGCAAGAATTCGTTGCTCATTTAAGTAAATTAAAATTAAATAAATTTACCACTCGTCATGTTGTGGAGGGGCGAGAGCTGGGGGCTCCGACCCCAGTTTTGAGTCAGTATCTGGAAGCGGGCCTTTGAGTCAACTGGTCTGATAAGTTTTGTCTCTTTTTTAATCTTCTGTATTTTGTCTTAGTAGTTCATTTTATCTAAGGAGAATTCTTTATTATACTATAATACTTTAGTAGGCCATCTGATTAACTGTTATACCTGAATGATAATATTCCTTTGATATATGTATATAGATTATTTAGATTATACAAATAGTTTATATATCCGTGTTATTCTTATTCCCTGTAAGAATTATTTAGTTTTTGTGACAGACTTATGGGACACTGGTTGTACATTAGAGACAGGGATTATTGTTATTTTCCCCTAGCCCTGTGCCATTGCTTACCCCTGTAGTGCAACGAGCAGTGTGGACAAGCCGTTACATAAAAAATGTACTGTTAAGTGGTTATCTTTAGCTAATAACGTGATATAATTTGATCACTGGTCATCACAGTATCAGTTAATATTTCTTAGGAAAGAATACTGATATGAAGTGAGAATAGAACTTAATTCTCTGAAATGTAGATGTTATCTTTCCCTATGCTAAACTGTTTGACACAACCATGCCATGAAGTTGGAAATATTTGGCGAAATAATTACGCAGTAGGAAAGAAATTAATATAATTAATCTACAAGTTAATAATATTGGTAAATTACTATTGTTAGTACATGGATACTTAATGGAAGTACCAAAATAATGAATAAGTGTTGGATATTTCCAACACCCCAGACATCTGTTTGGACTGAGACACAGAACACAACTCTCCCTTTCCCTGATTGATAAAGATTAAGCAACCCAAGAGGTGGCACAGGCATGAATAGCCCATAACCTCTCTCTCTCTCTCTCTCTCTCTCTCTTGTAGAGTTGCCACGGTTCAATGAGGAGGACCCTGAAGTTTTTTTTTCACATTTCTCTAAAATTGCAGTTAGCATGACCTGACCAATGAACCAATGGGTAGCTATTATGCGGAACCAATTCAGGGGAAAGAGCCAGAAGGTGTTCGCATCTTTGCCTAATGCAAACAGTTTCGATTACAATTTTGTTAAGAACGGCAACCTAAATACTTACTAGTTGAACCCTGAAGCACACCGACAAAAGTTCAGCAATTTAAAGAGGGCAAGTGAACAAACAATTGCAGATTTTACCAGGTTAAAAACTAATTACTGTAACAGATGGCTTAAGTCTCTTTCAATAAATGAGTTTGATGCTCTTAAGAATCTTCTTATCACATAAGAAGTGTTGTCATGTCTCCCAGATAAATTGTCTACTTTTATGGCAGAACAGAAGAACATAACAGATATTTATGAGTTGTCTAAGCTCGCTGATGAGCATGAATTGTTAACTAAGGCCTAGTTTAAGGCCCAATCACCTAAGTTTAAATGTAGAGTAAATTATAATTCTCACATAACTACTTATCAGAACCAATCCATTCCTAGTGCTCTAGTTACTCCCATGAACTCTTCTCTTACAAAACCTAAACTTGCTACTCCATTGCTAGGAACATCAAATCCTAGGAATATTAGTTCTAAACCTACAGTTGATTCCACAGGTGTGACCATCATAAGGTACTGTACCCATTGTAAGAGAAAAGGACATGCGATTAATTCTTGTTTTAGTTTGTACCTTGAGTTACGACCAACTGGTCTCATTTATTGTAGAGGTGTGCAGAATAAGTTTACTAATGAAGATGTCACTGTTGACCCCAATTGGGTAAAACAGTATTCTCCATATATGTCTTCAGGCGAAGTTCTTTGTGTAAATGGGAAATGGAAGTCAGTGGTTCTTCTTCGTGATACTGGTGCTTCCCAAACATTAATTTCTGACCGTATACTCTCTAATGTTGCAAAGAGAGATACTGGAGAGTTTGTAGTTCTTCAGAGTGTTGCAGGATGTAAAACTGTACCTCTGATAGATGTTAATTTGATCCACCATTATCCCAGGTTTATGCACTGTTAGTGTTAGTAAACAGTTGCCCATCCAAGGTGTGGATGTTATATTGGGTAATGATGTCGTAATAAATCATGTTGTGTGGGAGATTGATCCCAGGTTGTTTAAACAGCCAGTTGCAGACCCTGTTGTCTATTCTGCCTGTGCTGAGTTTAGTTCTATGAATGAATGACCTGTTGTAGTGGATGGGATTTTCCACCCTACCTGTGCTGATGTCAGTACTATTGTTGATCCAGTTGTCAGTTCTGATATTACTCAAGTATTTGTTCCAGAAACCAGTACCCCTTCAGAGGAGCAGTGGGATGTGGTTGTTCAAGATTCATGTGTGGCCAACCTAGTTGTTGAGAGTAAGCCAGGTACTATGACCCCGCTATATTCCAATTCAGTAGATGATTTGGGAAAGGACGTCCATGTGCCATTGTCTTGCCCGCTCACTATGAACGTTTTGCCAGGAGTTGAGAGAAACTGAGATACCACGACTCTATTGTATTCTAGCCAAGTGAATGGTTTAGGACAAGATGTCGGGTTGGCAGAAGATTTGCCGCTCACTCCAAAGTTCGAATCAGTGGACCAGTTAGGATCAGTTGTCGGATGTAAGTTTGTTGAAGGGGCCCTGCCTCACCCTAGTCAAGGTGACAGTAAAGGGGAGGTGGCCAAATTGCCTGTTACTTGCCCGCTCGCTTCAGATTCCTAGTCCTTTAGTTTATGTAAGTTGAGTAGAACTGACCCCGAGATTTCAGAGAAAAGCTAGGAGACTGTCTGTACTATAGTTCCAGTATTGGAGAGTGTGGGAGAGCAGCCAGAGGATCAGCTTCTCTCGAGTAGATAGAGACCCATTGAGCCTCCCTCTTCAGTTGTCTGTGAGGATGTGACCCAACTTGGTAGTGTTATTGATTGTGAACAGACAGTACTCCAAGCAGCTCCAGATGTCATGGGAGGAAATTTTGGTAAATCGTGTATAACCATTAAAGGTGGTACAGTTTCTTTTAGATCTAAGTTGCAGAGTTTTGTGGACTGTGATTCTTATTCCATGGGGAGTAAGTATTTGTCATTGTGTCGAGTCAGAGTATTCTTAGGATGTTCTTGCAATTTATTGTTGTTCCGCAGGAGCCATTATCCTTTGTAGAAAGGGACTGTGGGACATCTTTGTCCAGCCTTGTGGTTGAGCAGAGAGAGTTTACTCAAGTAGGTTGTGCATCCAGTTGTTCTGAGGAAGTGGTCAGTCATACCAGAGCAGTGTCTCTACTTTCAGGTCCAGTTTATTTTGCCGAACGAGTAGTGAACAACATTTAAGTTCCACTCAAGTGTTGTGTTGGCTTTCAGAGTCAAATTGGTGTTGAAAGATTTAATCAGACTTTGGAGCAGATATTCAAGGCTCCAGGTGTGTTTCAAGTTGGGGGACAAGTGTGACGGTGTCCACCCCTGTATTTCTTCCTTCCCAGCTTAGAAGAGTCATATCTCCGTAGCCTAAGTATTCCCAAATGTTCAGGGAACATTTTCATGTGTAGGAAAGAGTGGAGCATGATTAAGCTGGCTATAAAATAGCCAGCTAAGTTTGATAATGCAAGGGGCTTATGCCTTTTTGAGGCACAGGACGGTGTCGAGCCATCCTGTTTCCCGCCAAGACGTCCTGACGCTTCCCGGCACCTGATTGGCCAGGTGAGGTCATGTGCCGGAAGTGACCAATGACGAGAGCCCTCGGGCGGTGTGACGTCATAAGGCGGTGGGCCCGGGGTGGCTGGCGCCTGGGTGGGAACAGTACGTCATGAGCCGTCATAGAAGGGAGATGCGCTCGAGCAAGCTCCGGACCTACAGAGCCCTTACCAGTAGATTTAAGCTCCGCTTCGGTTCTGCAGACAGTCTGAGAAGCCATCCAACTTCCGTGGAGTGCCCAGAGGCAAGGACGGACCGGATTGAAGAGCCAAGAGCCCTATCAGGAGTCTGCAGCAGAGGGAACGTTGGGCTGGTGACGTCTGGGTCGCCCAGGGGCCCACGTATTCTACATCAAGCGAGTAGCTACGGCCGGGCCAAACCTACTGGCAGTGAGGCGAGGGGAAGCTGTGCTGGACTGTGAGGAGTCGACAGTGCCAGTGAGAGTGAGGACGAAGACGGAGGTACCTGTCTCCAGTACCCCAGAGAATAGGAGGAGGAAGGCAGTACCTGTTGAATGTGAGCACGGTGATGACGCGTTATCACGAGGACGACTGAGGAACCTGTGTGTGGGAACTGTTCATCAGGAGACCAGAAGCCAGGACCAGGCTCCTCAACATCCCTCAACAGAGGACGAGTCAGCTTCGTGGTTGGAGTGAAATAAAGTAGATAATTGTCCCTCCTTTTACCCCTTTTGAGCTAGGCGAGCTAGAGTATTTTGTATGTTGTGAACATTTCTTCTCATTTTATTGTCTAAGTGATAGAATATTAGGCTGGGAGCCAAGAGCATTTAGGTGTGAGTTGGTGCGTGTGAGCATTAACGTGGTGACATTAGTGATCCTGGAAGGGTAGTTGGTGTGCAAGGAGCCAACAACGTACTCTGAAACATCCAGCTGATCGCATTGCTAGATGCGTGGGAAAATCACAACGTTCTGACAGCTGGAGCTGTCAGCTGATCATGCTGCCAGAGGCGTGAGGTGTGTGCCCGCGCTGGAGAAGTGGACCCAGCAAGCTGACTGTGTTGCCAGAGACGTGTCATCGAGAAGTGTTGCCGTCAGCGGATGATTTCAAACATAGACATTTCTTTATGCCATTTATATGTGTATATATGTTTTTCTTCAGTAAACATTTAAACTAACTGAGGAGTTTAAGTGAGCCTCCATTCTCTATGGCTATGTATATATATATATTTATGAGACCATTAGTGACACCTTTTACTGCACATGATATTGCATCCTTGATTAAGATAACCATTAAGACCACTGACGTGTTGCTGGGACACGAGCATAAGCACCCAGCTGGCGACCTGAGCAGACGTGATAAAGAAGGAGAAAATGTCCCAGTGTCAGGACGGGCAAGTTTAGGTGAGTTATAGGAAGCTTGAACCTCCCCACTCGCTAGGGGTGTATAAGGCCAGCCCTTAGTTGACTGGGGGAGCCCAAGGGCGAGCAGTGGCGCCCGGTATTGAGAGGCTAAGACCCGTGGGACGACCCCAACCACAGGTAGGTTAGGGCGTGAACACCCTGACAAAGGCTATCCCACCTAGTTGTTTTAATAAGTGTGAAGGGTTACAGATTGTCCTTGGATGGTTCCCAGGTAATCTGCTGTGCATCTTCAAGACGATAAGTCCCTTAAACCTCTGGTTTGATTGTTTGTCACTAGAAGGAGGTCACTTACGGAGTGAAATCCATGGTAAGGGTTGTCAAGTTTTCAGCATGTTTTTGTTAACTTTTTGGAAGACTAGAATGTTTATGAAGGTGTGGGTTGTATTCAAGTCCACCATCAGAGGGGTGTATACTTGTTTTTGGAGTTATGATTGAGATATGGTGCATAGGCATAAACCTGTTTACTTTCACTGATTGTTATGACAGAGTTATGAGGAAATTGACTTACGTGTTCCTTGAGGGTCATCTATGTCAGTTCGATCAGGTAGTCTTTTTACTAGTCTTTGTGGGTTGTATTTGTGGGATTGGAGATCAAAGGTTTGTAAAGTCGTTGTGATGTGCTTCTGAAGGTTCTACGAGTGAAGAAGTTTTATATGTAATTGTGAGGTTTAACTATTTTCTCTAATTTTAGTATCCATTGGGCGAGGTTATGTGTTCCACAGAGGATCAAGTGTGATGGGAAGCAGATGTCCTTGCCAGGGCATACCCACGAGAAGTCTATAAACCACCTTACATCCCATCAGTTTCTTCTAACTTCAGAAATAAAGGAAACTGACCAGAGAAACATGTATTGGAAAAATGTACCAAATAGAAAATTAATATGGAAACATGAGACTGATCTTAGATCTATCATAGAAACACTTGGAAAGATAATTTGTGGTATAGACCTTGTGAAAGCAGTTACATTTATTGACAGTTCTATTCATGAATATAATAATAATATTGTTGATAGTATGAAATATGAGCTAAAATTAAGTAAAATTAATGAGATAGTACCTTGGAGAGATAAATTTACATACTCCAGAGGAACATATGTGAAATTTTTGATAAATATATAGACAGTGATGTAGAACATGATCACAAGACTGAACTTCTTACTTTTCATGAAAGAATATATTGGAAGTGTTTTCGTTTTTTTCAGAAATATGTCCCTATTACTTTTATATGTTTGATGTAATTAATTCAATAAATCTCAAGTGTGGCACATTTTTACTCGCAGAAAAAATGTCATTGATCTTCAATCAATTGCATTTTTTTTCTTGGAGATGGAAGTGTGTTACGTATTACTATTTGAGAAATACTCACATTAATGAACTCAATATAAAATTTATTATAATTGTCTCTTGCATGAAGGCATGTGTAAATATTTTTATATTTGTCCTATATTTGGCAACACAGTTGAGGGAGCGTGGGCTTGCTACGTCACAGGTACGGCACGTGTGAGATCCGGGTAAACTTCCTGAGAGAATACAGGAAAGCTTGTATTTGTGTAGTTGCCAGTTTTGCCTCTTTATTATTCTATGTTAAATAATTTAGTTTTATATAAATATGTTACCTCTGTTGATGCATGTCAACCTGACCATCCAAATTTAAGTTGTTCTTATATTTGTATTAGCAAGAATTCGTTGCTCATTTAAGTAAATTAAAATTAAATAAATTTACCACTCGTCATGTTGTGGAGGGGCGAGAGCTGGGGGCTCCGACCCCAGTTTTGAGTCAGTATCTGGAAGCGGGCCTTTGAGTCCACTGGTCTGATAAGTTTTGTCTCTTTTTTAATCTTCTGTATTTTGTCTTAGTAGTTCATTTTATCTAAGCAGAATTCTTTATTATACTATAATACTTTAGTAGGCCATCTGATTAACTGTTATACCTGAATGATAATATTCCTTTGATATATATATATAGATTATTTATTTATTTTATTTATTTATTTATTCATATACAAGAAGGTACATTGGGAATGTGAGAATATATAATATGGTAATTACAATCTTGTAAAGCCACTAGTACGCGCAGCGTTTCGGGCAGGTCCTTAATCTAAGAAAATTTTTAGTAGGTAAATACTAGCAAAAATTATAAAAAGGAAATAATAACAGTTACATGGCAAGAAAAGAAAAAAGAAAAAAAAAGATGAGAGAAAATTGTAGGTACAGTATAATAAAGCACTTAGGTAGCTAAGATTGATTGCAATGAAAGCTTGAATGGTAGTTGACAAAATTTGGTAGGCACAATACAGCAAATGGCTAGCACATAAAGGAAGACAGCAATGAACACAATGATAAGGTTGTTTGGGTTAAGTACATAAGAATTAGGAGATTGGGTAACACTAGATACAGAGCAAAAAATAAAGCTCAGTGTAGGAAACTAAGAAGATGAAATTAAGTACTTTTTGGTTTTGTTTTTAAATAAGGCAAAAGTTTTACAGTTTTTCAATTCACTAGGGAGTGAGTTCCATAGACTAGGTCCCTTAATTTGCATAGAGTGTTTACACAGATTAAGTTTGACCCTGGGGATATCAAAGAGATATTTATTTCTGGTGTGGTGATAATGGGTCCTATTACATCTGTCCAGAGAGAGTTTCAGAGCATGGTTTGCATTTAAGAACAGGGTTTTGTAGATGTAGTTGACACAAGAGAATGTGTGGAGGGAGTTAATATTTAGCAAGTTTAGGGATTTAAACAAGGGAGCTGAGTGTTGTCTGAAAGCAGAGTTAGTTATTATTCTGATAGCAGATTTTTGCTGGGTGATGATGGGCTTAAGGTGGTTTGCAGTGGTAGACCCCCATGCACAGATACCATAATTAAGATAGGGGTAGATTAGAGCATAATAGAGAGAGAGGAGAGCAGAGTTAGGAACATAATATCTGATTTTGGAGAGTATACCAACTGTCTTAGAGACTTTCTTAGTTATGTGTTGAATGTGGGTGCTGAAGTTGAGTCTCTTGTCTAGGAATAGGCCAAGAAACTTGCCATCATTTTTATTACTGATGTTAATGTTGTCTATCTGTAGCTGAATTGCATTTGATGATTTGCTTCCAAATAAGATGTAGTAAGTCTTTTCGATGTTTAATGTTAGTTTGTTAGTTGACATCCATAAGTGGACTTTTTTTAATTCATTATTCACAACATTATTTAGTGTATGTGGGTTGAGGTCTGAATAGATAAGAGTAGTATCGTCAGCAAACAATATAGGTTTGAGAATATTAGAGACATTAGGCAGATCGTTTATATATATAAGAAATAGAAGAGGTCCTAAGATACTGCCCTGTGGCACTCCAACGGTAATTGGTAGAGTGGAAGAAGTTGTTTCATTGATAGTTACATATTGGTGTCTGTCACTAAGATAGGATCGGATGTAGTCAAGGGCAAGGCCTCGGATTCCATAATGCTGGAGTTTAAGTAAGAGGTAGTTGTGATTAACAGTATCAAAGGCTTTTCTTAGGTCAATGAAGAGTCCAATCGGAAACTCATTTTTGTCAAGTGCTGAGTAGATTACGTCAAGGAGACTAATGATTGCATCGTTGGTGCTCTTTTGGGACCTGAAGCCAAACTGGCAGGGGCTGAGTATGTCGAATTTTACGAGGTAGGAATAGAGCTGTTTGTAAATAATTTTTTCAAATATTTTTGATAGAATGGGTAGATTTGATATTGGTCTATAATTGTTTATGTCCGCCGGATTGCCTCCTTTATGGACTGGCGTTACTCTTGCTTTTTTGAGGATATCAGGGAAGGTGTGACACTCTATAGATTTGTTGAACAGTAGGGCTATGGGTGGGGCAAGGGCATGGGAGGCTCTCTTGTATACAATGGACGGAATTTCACTGGTGTTCCCTGCCTTTGTTTTTAGAGAGTGTATGATGGACACAACATCTTCCGGGCTGATTGGTGAAAGGAGAAGAGAGTTTGGATAGCTGCCTGAGAGATATGTGTTAATATGTGTCTGAGTCTGTGGGATTTTACTGGCAAGATTAGCACCAACCGATGAAAAGAAACTATTAAATTCATTTGCCATTTCTAAATCAGTTGACGGTATATCCCCATCCTTGTAGAGTTTTATTTGGTTATGTGAGTGTTGTTTAGTTCCTAGGATACTAGAGATGGTTTTCCAAGTGCTTTTCATGTTGCCTTTTGCTTCATTGAATCTATTCACATAATATGCAAGTTTTGCCTTTCTTATGATACTGGTAAGCATTGATGAGTACCTTTTAGCTACTTCCTTTGAAACTAGGCCAATCCTAAGTTTCTTTTCATATTCATGTTTCTTGTTGATTGAATTGAGAATGCCGCTTGTGAGCCATGGATTGTTTAATCTTTTGTCAGTTACTTGCTTGGTAAGAAGGGGACAATGAAGGTTGTAGAGGCTTAGAGTTTTGGAGAGGAAGAGGTTAGCTAATGAATTTATATCCTGGGTATTATTGAATTCAGAATCCCAGTTAATATTGTGAAATGCATCTGTAAGATTGCCCAAAGCTGATTCACTGTGTAGCCTAAATGAAAGTTTCTTGCTTTTTGGTGGTGTTATGTCCATGTTCGCTATGAGAAAGGTAGGATAGTGGTCAGTTGTTCTGTCGTAGATTATACCAGATACAAGGGGAGCTGTTATGTTTGTCCATATGTGGTCCAAGGTAGTGGCTGATGTTTGAGTGACTCGGGTAGGTTTGGTGATTGTGGGGATTAGCATACAGGAGTTCATGCTGTTAAGGAAATAGTCAACTTGAGAGCAATTTTGTTGACCCAGGTCAATATTAAAGTCTCCTCCCAGAATGATGTGGTTTTTGTTGAGATTGTTGTTTATAATAAGATTACTTAGGTTGTCTGAGAAAGAAGCTATGTTAGTATTGGGAAATCTATAGATGGCTCCAATAGTCAATGAGGATTTAAGGGATTTAATTGTAAACTGAGCAAAAGTATATTCACAGTAGTCATCTCTGTCACTAATAATACTGTTGCAGATAAATGTATCTCGGTAATATATAGCTGTGCCACCACCTTTTTTATTTGGCCTACAGTTATGAATGGCTTTATAACCAGCTAAGTTGTAGAGTTGGGTATAGTCTTTATTTAGCCAAGTTTCTGTTAGAATAATGAACGATAAGTTAGTACCTAGTGCTGTGAGTAATGCATTTAAATCGTCAAAATGTTTACCAAGTGATCTAACATTTTGGTTGTAAACTGATAAACAGGTGTTATTTTGGAGTTTGTTTTTAGCCTGGTGTGCTGTGAAATACTTGCAATAATGATGATCAATGTGCTGGTTGGTGTAGATATGAGACAGAAGATTTTGATCAGGATCAATATCAGTGTGCATAGAGATGCAGAGGGATCACGATACAAGATACATGATATAGCAAAACACAAGAATAAAAGCAAATACAATAAAATAGTAACAATTTAGAAGTAAAATAGAGATCCAATAGATAGCCAGGAAGGACACAGAAGTTAGATAAAATAAAAAAAAAAAAAATCAGTAGAGACTGACAATATAAATGTAAAATAAAAAATAATAAGAAAAATAATAATCATAAAGTAAAATGAACTTGAGGATAATTAGCTTAGTAATGGTTAATTAAAATCCTATAGTTGGTATGAACCTAAGAAAACAAAGTGAGCTCAAATAGATAATTCCGAAAAAAAGAAAAAAAGATATATATTACTCAGATATATGTATATCTGAGTAAATCTTGAATTTTACTCTAATATAAATCTAAGTGTAAAAATAAACAGGGTGAGAGTATATTAATGTGGAAGATTTTACTATGATACTGTGGTAGATGATATAAACAATTATACTATTACTTAATTCCAATAAATGATTACAAGAAACAAATACCAAGTTACTTTAAATATAACAGGGTAATAAGATCCCTAGGTTTAGTGACAAGGGGATTAACTAAGAACAAATAATTAAGAGTAAAAAAACAGGCATAGATGACAAACAAAAAATAAAAATAAAAATAAAAATAAAAAACCTTTGGAAAGGAAAGGCAGAGCTTAAGTACACTTTGGTTGTATGTGAGACTACAAATTATGATCTGGTTATTCAGCTGATATCCCACAGTCAGCCAGGAAGGAAGTGAGGTGAGCCTCAGTGGTTATGACATAAGTTTTTCCAGAGTCAGTCTTCCTAGCTATTATTTTACCATCGCGCACAAAACAATGTTTAATAGCAGGGGATTTTTTGCAGATTCCACGTAGTTTATATAAGAGATTTTGTCTGAATCTGGTTAGACATTCGTTCACATAAACATTGGATTTCCCACCGACTGCAGCAGTGATAAGGTCAGACTTGCGGGAGCAGCTATCTAACTTCACACGTATCTTCCTGTTATTTGTGCCAGATGATTTCGTACCCACTCTATAAGCTGACTTGATGTCACTTGCTTCGATTGAATAATTCAGCTTAGTACGCAATTCCTGGATCACGATGGCAGTACAGTTTTCCCTGTCAGTTTCATGGGGAAAATCAAGTGATGAGATGATAACAGAATCAAGGAGCTTAAGTTGATCTGATTCGTCTTGGGTTGTAGTGTGTTGCTGTTGTAGGGAGTTAAAATGGTTCTCTAACTTTTGTAACATCTCTTCTTGCTTCTTAGAGGTTTCTGCTGATTTAGAGTTAGTAACCGAGATCTGCAGAGAGCTTAATTCCTGTTCGAGGTGGCCGACTCTGGCAGACAGATCTTGGTTAATCTTGTGCATGGCCAAAGCATCACTCTGTAGCTTCATTATCAGGTCCGACTGCTCTCGGATTATAGACTTTTGGTCATCATGTATCTGAGTCAATAATTTGAACCATGGATTATCAGCGAGACGCTTAAAGTCAGAACATGGGGAGGCAGCTCGTTTAAGTTGCTCCATATGGTTACTTAACTGTTGCATGGCTCGAGTCGGCGACAACGCTTCACTCAGCTGGGAAGGTTTGTTATTGTTGACGCAGGGAGGGTCGGTACCCCCCCCCGGTTGCCGCTAGGGGGGAGACAGCCGCGTTATTCCTGTTGCTAGCTTGGCTGGTTGGGTTCATCCTGATAGGTGTGTTATCTTTCTTTGCAGCCTTACCGAGCTTAGAATTGTTTTGCATGATAGCAGCAGAGCTGTACGCAGGCAGATGGGGTAGACTTGTTGATGTGGCAGCAGCAAACGTCAGGTTAGCTTCCTCCAGGGAGCACCACTAATGAGGTCGAGATGAGCTAGTAGGTTAGGTTTTGTCGTATATTTCGGTCACATTTAGGTCACTGGGTACTTAGCTGCCTTCTGGGGTGATTACATCATGTTTGGGATGATGTGGGCTCAAGGAGCAGCGGATAAAGTTGGAGGGGCAGCAGGGTCGTCAGGAGCGGATGAGCGTTCCTTTGTTTTTTTTATATGGTTTTGTGATTATATTATAGGTTGATTATATGTAGGGCATTATTGTTAAGTAAAGGGTTACTCCCAGTGATTCATAATCATCCCTCATGTGGTCATCAATAATCTGTGCAGGAATGTTGTTACTTACAAAGGTAGTGTCGAGGCCCCGTTTTCTTTCCCCAGCTTGAAGGGAGAACTTCTCATAACTGCTAAATCTTGGGTTGAAGTCTTCATCACCCACCAGTCTTTCTTGTAGCACTATGATGTCAGTTTGGTGTTCACGGACGTACTGCATGATGTCATTAATTCTACTGCGAACTCTATTACAATTCCATTTTAGTATAGTGAGATGTTCTTCACTGTAAGTATCTATTTTGAAGTTATTTGCTAACAGATGCACTTTGAGCATTATTATGATGTTCACTTGCGTTATTATGTATTCTGTGGTGACCGGTGAGTGCACTGGTGTTATTGGGTGCACTGGGGGTACTGTGTGCACTGATGTTATAGGATCATTGTTGTATCCGCTGTCATATACCATGACAGCATGTGCTGCATCACCTTGTACCAGACTCTGGCATGTTGGGCCTTCACATGATGGACTCTGATGCTGTTGCAGGAGCTGGAGGATTTGATCCTGTGTCCTTTTGATTTGATCAAGGGGGTTCCCAACTTCAGTTTGCTTTTCCATTATTTCTTGGACCGCTGGATGATTTCGTATCATATTATCAAGTATTGTTTTGATGTGAGTCAGGGTGATTTCCTTATATGAATAAGTCTGATTGTGTTCTATACCCTGTGTTTCGTTTAAGTTCCTCGTTTCTACTATACCTAAGTACCTGAAACTTATCACCGTTTAACATCATGAGAATTTCAGTTGTCCAATTGTAGTCAGTTGCCCAATTGCAGTCTCCGTGGTGTAGTGGTAAGACACTCGCCTGGCGTTCCGCGAGCGCTATGTCATGGGTTCGTATCCTGGCCGGGGAGAATTTACTGGGCGCAATTCCTTAACTGTAGCCTCTGTTTAACACAACAGTAAAATGTGTACTTGGATGAAAAAACGATTCTTTGCGGCGGGGATCGTATTCCAGGGACCTGCCCGAAATGCTACGCGTACTAGTGCCTGTACAAGAATGTAACAACTCTTGTATATATCTAAAAAAAAAAAATACTTTATATCTGACTGTAGTTCTTCAGTGTCATCTACTCCACATTGTCCTAACTGCATTGTCCCTCTTACAGTTGTGCATATCCTTGTTGAATGTCCGGTCTTCCAGGACGAGCGTGTGTCTTGCTTTCCGACCGTCCAAGGTCGGAAAGTGACTATCGTACAGGGACAAGTGACTATCGAGGTCACTTGTCCCTCCATAGACTTTTTGGTGAATCGGATACTTTTGATAACGTTTGCCTTATGCGTTTCTGTTCTCGTATTGGCATCCTTAGTGATATTTAGGGCCCTCTGATTATTCCGCACACTTGACGGTGTTACAAAGCCTTCCCGGTTTAGTGCCTTCTTTTGATAATTACTTAATTTTCAGTGATGTGGCAATTTAATGCTGATTTTTGTATCATCTGCAAAGAATGACGCGAATCTTTGTCTTGTGTTTTTGTCTATATCAGAGATAATAATGAGAAATACCAGTGGTGCAATGATTGCCCCCTGAGGCACAGAGCTTTTCACTGCATTTGGACTTGATCTTACTTGGTTTACAGACATTCTCTGTATTCTATTTGACAGTTGAAAATCCAACGCCCCACTTCACCCTCTTTGTAAGAGGGCAAAGTTTATCTCTCTGTTTATCTCATCAACATCATTATCATTTCCAAATTTGCCATAAAGCTTTGTGTCATCTGCAAATTTGCTGATGTGGTTTGTAATATTCCCATTTGTCATATATTTATTTATTTATTTATTTATTTATATATAAGAAGGAACATTAGGTTTTTGAGAGTACATAGCATGATATTTTTACATTCTTGTAAAGCCACTAGTACGCTCAGCGTCTCGGGAAGGTCCTTAATATAACAGATAATTTTAAGTAGTTAATTTCTTGCAGAACTTATAAAATGTTAAGAGGTACATTGTAGGAATATTTGACAAAGATTAGTAGGCACATTAAGACACATTGATAGCACATAAAGGATGAGAGCAATGATCACAATGGTAAAGTTGTATGGGTAGGTACATATATTGGGGGATTGGGTAGCATACAATATGGTGTTCAATGTAACAACTGTGTATATGACAAAAAGGGTTGGCTCCAAAATGGACCCCTGTGGTACCCCACTCACCACATTTCTCCAATCAGATTTATTCCTTAGCACCACTCTTTTTTTTACCCCATTGTTTAATCAGTCTAGTATTCTTTTTTTTTTTATTTATTCAAGAGTTCTTATATTCCAGTAGCACGCAGAGTTTCGGGCAAGTCCTTAATCCTAGTTTTCACACACAAACACATCCCCAGGAAGCAGCCGTTGCAGCTGTCTAACTCCCAGGCACTTATTTACTGCTAGGTGAACAGTTGCATCACGGTGAAAGAAATTTCCAATTTGTTTCTACCTCCGCCAGGGATCGAACCCGGACCCTTAGGACAACAAACCCCGAGTTATACTGAGTCGGCAGGCTCCAAAATTTTTGGTTTAAGTTTTAGTCTAAGAGTTTTTCCCACATCTTGCACCAAAACGCTGTGCGTATTAGTGACTTTGGGCATAGTATGTACTAGCTCTATCTAGAAATACAACATTATGTTTGGAACTCATCTTGTATGTATATATGTTTGTATGTATGTATGTATGTATGTATGTATGTATGTATGTATGTATGTATGTATGTATGTATGTATGTATGTATGTATGTATGTATGTATGTATGTATGCATGCATGCATGTATGTATGTATGTATGTATGTATGTATGTATGTATGTATGTATGTATGTATGTATGTATGTATGTATGTATAAATTTTTGTTTTAAGTTTTGTCTAAGTGTTTTTCCCACATCTTGCCCCAAACGCTGTGCGTATTAATGGCTTTGGGCATAGTATGTACTAGCTCTATCTAGAAATCCAACATTATGTTTGCAACTCATCTTGTAAGTATGTATGTATGTATGTATGTATGTATGTATGTATGTATGTATGTATGTATGTATGTATGTATGTATGTATGTATGTATGCATGCATGCATGCATGCATGTATGTATGTATGTATGTATGTATGTATGTATGTATGTATGTATGTATGTATGTATGCATGCATGTATGTATGTATGTATGTATGTATGTATGTATGTATGTATGTATGTATGTATGTATGTATGTATGTATGTATGTATGTATGTATGTATGTATGTATGTATGTATGAATGTATGTATGTATGTACTTTAACTTAATAAACATTTATTATTATGAAGAAGAAAGTAAATAGAAAAGTTATCAATTTAACGTGTAATAGAAAATGGACAAAATATATATTTCCAGTTTTCTAGTGCTGGATCAGAAGAAGCAGCATATTTAAATGTAATATATTCTGCTTAGTTTTATCATTTAAATCATCATTATTTTATTAAAGTAAATAATATAATATTACGGCGTTACATAAAAATGAAATTACGTTATAATTATTTTGTAACAAACTTTATAATTATATAAAATATTGTAATTTATACGGTTTTGATAATTGTTTTCATGTGGGGTAATATGATTCAAGGAATTGTTTAATGGATACTCCTAAAAACTTACTTAGGATAATTTTAGATGCCCGCGAGGGTACTAATTATTTTGTTATAAATTTTATAATTTTTGTTGAACCATATTAAACGGCTCACTTCTTTCCCGGACACAATAATGGCTATTCCTGCATGCAATATTCCATATTAAAATTATCATATTTATGAAGTAAATTGTTCAGTGTTAGTTTACTTGAGAGCAACTAACACTAGTGGCCTCGACGAGCACAGGAAGCCGGCGGCTTGTCGAAGGTTCCTCTCCCTCCCCTTATGGGTCCCCCAATTATTCCTTCAACGTTAAGAGTGCATCTATCACAGTGGTGTGTACGACGGCTCTGGTGTCCCACGTTGGTTGCCGGGCAGGACGGTTGGGCACGTTTCCTTTCACCTGATGCTTTCTATCACCAAACAGTAAATAGGTTTGCGGAAGTTAAAGTTTTTCTCCATATAATATGTAGGTTTTGTGTGGCGTATTTTCTATTATTTAACATTTCATAACGTGGCATTAATTGACATTAAATTGCATCTGCCAAGTGTTGCTCCATACACTTCTTTTGTCCAGGTCTTCCAGGGCAAGGGAAGGGAACTGTCAGGGGGAAAGCGCCAAGCCATTACGACTATATAGCACTGGGAAGGAGTCAGGATAAGTATTTGGGATGGGACGGGGGAAGGAATGGTGCCCAACCACTTGGACGGTCGGGGACTGAACGCCGACCTGCATGAAGGGAGACCGCTGCTCCACCCTCCAGCCTAAGTGGTTGGGTTCTTCAAGGGCAAGACAATCGTGTAAGTTTCTTAACTTCACAAGTATCTTAACGTCATCAACAAAGATGTTCACATAATTCTGTATTCCTTCTGGTAAGTCACTCATATAGACGATTAACATTACGGGTGTTGGAACTGAGCCCTGTGGCACTCCTTGGTAATACTTTTCCTGTAATGTTGGGGTGACGCCTCACGACGTACAGTACCCTAGACTACACATTCATCTGACCTCTACAGTAACCTGGACTACACATTCATCTGACCTCTACAGTAACCTGGACTGCACATTCATCTGACCTCTACAGTAACCTGGACTACACATTCATCTGACCTCTACAGTAACCTGGACTACACATTCATCTGACCTCTACAGTAACCTGGACTACACATTCATCTGACCTCTACAGTAACCTGGACTACACATTCATCTGACCTCTACAGTAACCTGGACTACACATTCATCTGACCTCTACAGTAACCTGGACTACACATTCATCTGACCTCTACAGTAACCTGGACTACACATTCATCTGACCTCTACAGTAACCTGGACTACACATTCATCTGACCTCTACAGTAACCTGGACTACACATTCATCTGACCTCTACAGTAACCTGGACTACACATTCATCTGACCTCTACAGTAACCTGGACTACACATTCATCTGACCTCTACAGTAACCTGGCCTACACATTCATCTGACCTCTACAGTAACCTGGCCTACACATTCATCTCACCTCTACAGTAACCTGGCCTACACATTCATCTCACCTCTACAGTAACCTGACCTCTACAGTAACCTGGCCTACACATTCATCTGACCTCTACAGTAACCTGGCCAACACATTCATCTGACCTCTACAGTAACCTGGTCTACACATTCACCTGACCTCTACAGTAACCTGGCCTACACATTCATCTGACCTCTACAGTAACCTGGCCTACCTTGAGGTGCTTCCGGGGCTTAGCGTCCCCGCGGCCCGGTCGTCAACCAGGCCTCTTGGTTGCTGGACTGATCAACCAGGCCTACACATTCATCTGACCTCTGCAGTAATCTGGCCACTACAGCCTGGTTGGTCCGGCACTTCTTGGAAGAACCTGTCCAAGTGCCTCATGGATACATCCATCTTCGTTCCGGCAACATTTATTAAGGATGTTTATCAGCCGTGGACCTCTGATGTTCAGTGTTGTCTCATTGTGCCTGTAGCACCTCTACTCCTTACTCCTTCCATTCTGCATTTTTTCCGTACCAATCGCTCCCGTATGTTGTTATTCTACTGTGCAAATTTGGGACCTGGCCTTCCAGTATGTTTAATGCATATATAATTCTATACCTTTCTCGTCTCCTGTTCAATGAGTACATTTTGAGAGCTTTAAGACGGTCCCAATAATTTACATGTTTAATCGCTTCTATGCGTGCTGTATATATATATTTCACTGCATTCCCACTATTTTCATAGATCTCTTCTGCTCTGAAGGGGAGAAGTGTGTACCGAGCAATACTCTTGACCGGAGAGCACCAGTGGATTAAATAGTATTACCATTGCTGTGAGGTCTCTGGATTTGAACTTTCTCATAATCCATCCCATAATTTTCCTTGATGCCGCTAAATTTGCTTGTTGTGTTCACTAAACGTCATGTCGTCAGACATCATATTTCCCATGCCCATTACATGTTGCTTTCCGTATATGAGTACGTCTGATTGTGCTTTGTACCCTGTGTTTCGTTTATGTTCCTCGTTTCTACTATACCTAAGTACCTGAACTTACCACCGTTAACATCATGTTAATTTCAGTTGCCCAATTGAATACTTTATATCTTCCTGTAGTTCTTCAGTGTCATCTGCTCCTTATTGCCCTAACTGCAGTGTCCCTCTTACAGTTGTGCATATCCTTGTTGAATGTCCGGTCTTCCAGGACGAGCGTGTGTCTTGCTTTCCGACCATCCCTCGCGGTCACTTGTCACTCAATAGAATTCTTGGTTAATCGGATACTTTTGATAACGTTTGCCTTATGCGTTTCTGTTCTCGTATTGGCATCCTTGGTGATATTTAGCGCCCTCTGATTATTCCACACACTCGATGGTGTTACATAGCCTTCCCGGTTTGGTGCCTCCTTTTGTTAATTACTTACTTTTCAGTGTCATCTACAGTGGCAATTTGATGCTGATTTTTGTATCATCTGCAAAGAATGACACGAATCTTTGTCTAGTGTTTTTGTCTATATCAGAGATAATAATGAAAAATACCAGTGGTGCAATGATTGCCCCCTGAGGCACAGAGCTTTTCACTGCATTTGGACTTGATCTTACTTGGTTTACAGTCATTCTCTGTATTCTATTTGAAAGTTGAAAAATCCAACGCCCCACTTCATCCTCTTTATAAGAGGGTATAGTTTTCTCTTTGTTTATCTCTTCTATTTGAATATCTTCATTATCATTTCCAATTTTGCCGTAAAGCTTTGTGTTATCTGCAAATTTGCTGATATTTCAATCTGTCATTTTTTTTATTTATATTCAAGAAGGTACGTTGGGTTTATGAGAGTACATAGCATGATATTTTTACATTCTTGTAAAGTCACTGGTACGCACAATGTTTATAACAGTGTTATAAATATAACAGATAATTTTAAGTAGTTAATTTCTTGCAGAACTTATAAAATGTTAAGAGGTACTTTGTAGGAATATTTGACAAAGATTAGTAGGCACATTAAGACACATTGATAGCACATAAAGGATGAGAGCAATGATCACAATGGTAAAGTTGTATGGGTAGGTACATATATTGGGGGATTGGGTAGCATACAA
>WNGS01072121.1:0-10541 GCA_020271785.1 Procambarus virginalis | reverse complement strand
TCTAAGCTTGTAGTGCCGCCCAAAGAGGCACATAGTGGCCAACCTCTAAACAAGCTCGACAAATCGTGCAGACAGACGTCACCCTCCGTCCACCCCAAATTGCTCTCCCAGGCATAATCCTTTGCTGTTATACACTAATACACACATGATATATAAGTATCCTACATACTGTTGGGGTCACCATAGAGAACCACTGGAGCTGGTATGGTGGAATGCAACAAATAACAGGTGGCCCACACAGTCAGTAAACGATGCTATCTCCTTCCGTCTCTCAGCATGACTCCTCCTACAGCGCTAATTATTACAACAATCCTCCTATTATCACAACCCTGGTTATTTCTATCACAGTCCGGGGTCATCTGTAATATTGTCATCACTAAATAATAAGTTATATAGTTATTTGACATTTTTCGGTGATGCTGTGGTTACAAGCCTGAACAGCAAATGCTGATCGCTCATGCTGCATGCGCCAGCCCTTGGTTGGTCCAACAGTACTGTGCCTCTTCACACCTGAGAATATTGCCCACGATTTTTTTAATGCGTCGTTTACAAAAGCCCTAAGGAAGCTACTGTGAACCCCGTGGAGCCGCGGGCCATTTGAATCGGACCTGGCACCCTATGGCGTATATATACCTGTACGCCATGCGCACCATGGGAAATGTTACTCAGGGCGTATATACGCCATGCGCAGTTTTAAGGGCTAGAGGCAGTCATTATACACGAGGCCCAGTCTACACCCTACGGATGATGTTTACTGATGTGCTCTGGGCTCCGGATCACCTCAATAGCTAAACTGTCTACTACTTTACTCGCAATTTAATCTAGTGTTTTTAATAAACATATCAGAAAACTAATTTACATATTAAATATTATATAAATAAAACACTGATCTGATTTTAATTAACTAATATATCTCCCCTCGCTGGAAATGGGTGGGGGGGACAAATTAATCAATATACAGTATTTGCTACCTAAATTAATATTTATTAACTGATCCACAGTCCCCACACACAGTATAGGGTTACGTGGACAAGTCACACCTTGATTCCAAGTTGCTCTTTTCTGAAGCCTGGATTCCAAAACTTCCGCAGGAAGCTTCACGATGTCTTTTCTGCTGTTTTCCGCCCAGCTCTTTATTGTCCAAATTGCAGTGTCCCTCTTACAGTCGTGCATGCATATCCTTGTTGAATATCGTGACTTCCAGGACGAACGTTGTAGTCTTGCTTTCCAGGACCGTCCAGCGGGGTCACTTGTCCCCTCGATAGAATCCATGGTGAATCTTGCTACTTTGATATCGTTCGCCTTATGGCGTTTCTGTTCTCGTATTGTTCTCGGTATTATCTCTTTGTGATATTTAGCGTCCTCTGATTATTCCACCCACATGTTGCATGTGCTACATACGCTTCCCAGTTTGGTTCCTTCTTTTGATAATTACTTACTTCTGCTTGTTGGTGCCTCGGATATTACCAGCCAAAAGACATTAGAATACTTTGGGTTAAATCGTCGTCTTGCTGGAGCTGCAATCGGCGCGACCTCTCTGGGCGACGGGTACGGGGTGCAATCACGCTTCCCCGGGGTGCAGCGCCCTCCTCAGGAGGCTGTCACATCATTCGTATTGCTTTTGCTGCGAAGACGTCTGTTGTTGCCGTCCTTTTAGACATGGATAGGCGTATGATACCACCTGGAGATACCATATCTGTTCCAACTCCTGTTCTTGTTGGGCCTTCAATCTTAATCTCCCTCTCTACTCCAAAGCTTCCTCTCTAGTCGTTCCTTTAGAGTGAGGCGTGGTACCACTTTCTCTGCCTTTTTTCGGCAATACGAAAAGGTATACACCAAGGTAGTGTTTTGAGCACTAATCTTTTTCCTGGTTTCCCTTGAGCACTTTTCTTCTCACTCCCGCTCCGTTTCTGTCTTCACTGATGGGTCTAAGTCTGCGGACGGTGTTGGAAACTCTGTTGTTTTTCTGATCGCACTTATATGTGTCACTTACCTCCGGAGACTTAGCATCTTTACACCGGAGCTCTATGCTATTCTCTATGCCTCTTAGTCTCCTGCTTTTTCGTTGTCAATCTTCTTTTGTGGTTGTTGTTGTTGCACTTCTACTAGTGCCGTTCATGGCTCTCGGGTCCTTTAGTCCAGTCCATCCTGTGAGTGTAGAGATTCCAGCATTGGCTGTTTCTAGTCTCACAAAGGTTTAAGATCGTTAGTGTTATCTGGGTTCACCAGCCATATTGTGTTTCTTTAATGAGCAATGGGATGCTGACGTCCGTAAGGTATAGCCGCACCGCTCTTGTCCCAATTCTCTCGTACAAGGGTGTCCTTATTCGACTTTCTACCCGGCTTACTCCATTCTCTCCGCCTTGACCCCGTTGGCAGGCTTCTTTGGTCGTTCGTTACTGGTAACAAACTCCGTACTCTAAATGTTGTGTTTCCTCGGTGCCGTTCCTCCTACCACCGTAACCGGCGGTGGGAACTGCTCTGGCGAGGTTGCGTATAGGTAATACTCGCTTAACCCATGATCACTTGATGGAGCGCCGCCCTACTCCTTATTGTTCTAATTGCACTGTCCCTCTTACGGTCGTGCACTGTCTTCTTGAATGTCCTGACTTCCGGGTCGAGCGTATGTCTTGCTTTCCGACCAGCCACCTCGCGGTAACTTGTCCCTCAATAGAATTCCTGGTGACTCGGAGACTCGTCGATACTTTGATATCGTATCGCCTTATTGCGTGATATTTGTTCTCGTATTGGCTATCCGTGTGGTGATATTTAGCGCCCTCTGATTTATTCCGACAACATATGATGGTGCTACATATGCTTCCCGGTTTGGTGCCTTCTTTGATAATTACTTACACTTATTTTCCCCTGGTTGCATTTGAAGGATTCTTCTTTCCTCCTTTCCCTCTGGCATTTTCTCAGCACTCTATGTTGATGCGACCATTCCTGTTTGTCAAAGTAAAGGCTCGCCTTTCCTCCATCGGCGGCTTCAACCTGCGATTGATGCCATGTCATCCTTGGTCACCAATCATCACTTTCAAGTTCTCTACGAAACTAATGTCTTGTGCTAGGACCTTAACGCTGGAAGCAGGTCGTTTCTTCTGACCCATTTTGTATCTGATATTGTGTAATCCTCTTTTGTATAATGATTCTGTTAAACTTCTGGGGGGTTTTCTTTGGCACTACATCGATTATGTCGATGGATACGGCCCACGTGCTATCCCTTTATCCCTCATGAGATTTGAATGCTCTAAGAGGCCTTTTAACTTACTTAAAGGGTTTTATCCCAAACTTTCCTTGGCAGGTGATAGAGTGCACGCGTCCTCCGCTGTTATATTTCCTGCTCCATACATCAGTATCTGTCTAAACTTCAGGATATGGCTGTCCTGCTTGATGCTTCATCTGACCTTCTCCCTCAACTCCTTGTTTGACTTGATGCTCTTCACCATATTGTTTAATGGCGCCAGCTCTGGTGCCTTACGTTCGACTCCCACCCAGAGCTTGTATGATGAGACCGACAGGGTGTGTCCTACATGAGATCTGCTGTGTGATGAGCGCTATCTATCGTATCCAGCCTTGTGTACGCAGTGCAAAACAATACCCATACTCTACTCTGCTTATCTCATTCTTTTGGGCCATTACTCCTCTGTGGGTCAGTACTGGTATTCTCACCAACCTATCCCACATTTCTGTATTTGTATTGTCTCGCTTGCAATGTTCTTTTCTTTCGTGTTGCCAATATTTCTACTTTACATGACGATATCCATTCCTTTTCCCAACTTGGAGGGTCCGTCTTCCTAAGTTTGGGTAAAAAAATCAGTAGACCTGCATGACCAACAAGCTTTTACACCCCTCTACAGTCTGAAACGCCTTTTTATCACCTTGTCTTCGACTTTTCTACCCGCTCTTTCTTCGTTTTCGTCTTCACAGATGGGGACAAGTCTAGCGATGAGTAGGCTACACAGTTGCATTTCCTGACAACACCTGTGTGTTGCCTTCCCCCGGAGACTAGCATCTTCACAGCGAAACTTTATGTAGTTTTGTATGCTCTTCGTCAACTGATTTCTTGCTGTCATCTTCTTTTTGTTGTTGCAGTTGACTCTTGCAGTGCCTTCATGGCTCTGGAGTCCTTTAATCATGTCCATCCTGTGGTCGTCGAAATTCAACATTGGCTGTTTCTTATCTCCAACAGATTTAAGATAGTCAAGTTTTGCTGGGTTCCCAGCAATATTGGTGTTTCCTTAAATGAGCATACGGACGCTGCCGTGACGGAGGTTAGCCACACTTGTCCCATTTCCTGCAAAGGTGTTCCTTATTTCGCTTCTACCCAGTTATTTCTTCTCCAAGCCTTGGCCGTTGGCAGGGTCGTTGGTCTTCTGCTACTGGTAACAAACTGCGTGCTCTTGAAGGTGGCTTGTCCCTATGACCTTCCTACCACCGTAACCGGCAGTGGGAAATGGCTCTGGCGAAATTCCGTATTAGCCATACAAGTTTTACTCACAGGCACTTAATGGAGCTCCAACCTGCTCCTTATTATCCAAATGGATTGTCACTCTTATGGTCGAGCATATCCTTGTTGAATGCCCTGACTTCCAGGATGTGCATGCATCTTGCTTCCCACCGGTCCCTCGATAAAATCCTTGGTGAATCTGTTAACTTACATATTGTTCAATTTATGCGTTTTTGTTCTGGTACTGTCATTCTTTGTGATATTTAGTACCTTTTGAATATCTGCACATATGATGGTGCTACATAGTTTTCCCGGCTTAGCACCTTATTTTGATAATTATTTACTTCTGTTCCTCCAGGTACACTTCCATTTGACTGCGACAGTAACACAAGTCTTTTGTGAGAAGGCGAGAACAGTACAGAAAGGTTTGGAAAGTTATAGTATATTAGTATTATTTGGTTAATACAAGTGTGGGTGATAAATTTAGGTATGGTGATGATGAAGAGGTTGTGTTGGGCCAAGCTTCTAATAGTGTGGCAGGAGGAGGAGGCAGGAAGGTGGTGTTGGTGATGAGGAAGATGGGAAGTAGCCGGCCCCGATGGTGCAGGAGGTACCGCTGTCATTCTTGAGCTGAATAGTAAGATCACTTGCCAACGTCCACGCAGGGCAAATAATGGCGACGAGTTGTGTGGTGTTGCGTGACGAACACCAGCATCTCGAAGGCAGCTGGATAGCGGTACTGATCAATCGTGATAAACATTAACGATGAATCGGTTACTTTTGACGTTGCCTGTATTATACTCTGGTATAAGTATCTTCATTGATATATAGGACCTTCTGAATATTCTGCGACATGAACTGTGGTAAAACAATCCTTCCAGCTTGGTGGCTTCTTTTGCTACTTGTATTTCAGATCACTTTTTACCCATCTGCATCATGTCTATTAATCAATTCGCATTTCTGTAAACACACACATTTGTAAACAGGCCACTGAATATTGATTTTGAATATTAAATTATTCCAGTCCCTTTGTAATAAGTATATGAATTACTGCCAGGGAGGCGTCACGTTTGCTGAGCTGAGAGTGATGAAGGGGGAGCCACGGATGTGCAAGCAGGAGATCCGCTACAGGTAAAGTCAGTGTAAAGCGCTCTATTGACACAACAACTGATGACAAATTTATTAAACACTTTTCATTGATTTTCTTTTCCGTTACGATATATAAACACTTGTCTATCATAAATTGTCAGTTACTTATTGTAAAAAAAATCCCTAACATTCGGACATTAGTATACTTATGGAATACTTGTATAGTGAAAATTATATCTCGGTAATGATATGTACAGAACTTGTTGCATCTTAGTTATTTACCTGAATTACCTGATGGCCACTTACCACTAGTGGCCTCGACGAGGACAGAAGTCGGCGCTTGTCAAAGGTTTCCCAATTTGTCATTAAAATCTGTTCTAGTGTGATTTTGAAATTCAAAAGACTCTTGGCATTTACGGCTTCGGCGGGAAGGTGGTTCCGTGGCTTTATAACACTGTGGTTAAAAAGAATATTCTCAGTTCTGCATTGTGGCTTGACGAGCTTGAAACCGTTGCTTCTTGTTTTTGTCACGTTAGACCTTTTGAAGAAATTTCCCGAATACACATTCACCAATTTTTTAGTATTTTAAAAGTTTCAATGAGATCCACCCAGTCATGCCTGGTTTGAAGTGTTAACCCTGTGGCCCTCGACCGTTCCTAATACATGAGATGACTTTGCTCGGGAATTATTATTATTATTTTTTTGTTTTTTGCCCGGTGCTACATTTTCTCCAGAGCAGCTATGTCCTTCTGAAGATGGGGTTTCCATGCTTGGATACAGTAATCCAAATGAGGACCGCACCAGAGATTTATACAATTGAATCACCACCTTCCTTTCCGTAAAATCAAAGGTATGTATGATTATTCCAAGGGTTTGGTTAGCTTTTTGATTGCTGCTCCTACCTGTTGTGCAACTTGCAGTGAGTGGTGGATATTGACTCCAAGGTCCTTTTCTTCATCAATCTGCTGTAATGGAATGTTATTGATTTTGTTGTGGTGGCGTGGGTTGATATGCCCCACATTCAAGGTGGGGGGCACTAAAATCATTTGCCAGTCTTCTGACCATATATGGCGTTCATGTAGATCTCTTTGTAGGGCTCCAATATCATTATTATTTTCCACTTTACTTCAAATTATTGTGTCATCTGCAAATTTGACGTGGTTTGTAATATCCTCATCTATGTAATTGATGTAAATGATAAAGGATTGGCCCCAAAATGAACCCCTGAGGAACGCCACTTACCACATTACTCTAGTTAAATTCGGACCCATTTAGTACAACACATTGCTCTTTGTTTCAACCACTTACTTTATCCATTCTAATATTCTACCATTGATTCCATGTGCCTGTAATTTCTTTGCCTGTCTTTCATGTGATATCAAATGCTTTCGCAAAATCCATGCATACTAAATCCACAGGAAGTTCAATGTCTGGGAAGCTGTTTCCTGTTAAAAAAACGTGAGCAGGTTTGTAAGGCACGATCTATTTTTAACAAACCCATAATGTGTCGGTTCTACCAGATTCTTCATTGAAAGATAGTGAATGATTCCCTCCATTAGTTTGCAGATGTGTGATGTCAAGCTGGAGTGCTCTTCTCCCCAGCCTCACTGCATCAATTGCGGTGACGCGCACCCTGCCTTCTCCTGCTCATGCATACTCTACAAATTTGTAGAAACCATTCTAATTTAAAACGTCGTAATCGGATTTCTTTTCCCGAGGAAAGACGCAACGTTCGTCGTCTGTCAAAAGCGTGAACCTGGCTCCTATCCATCTTCCTCCCCAGTTGGTAAGAAAGCGTGGGTCAATCCCCTTGCTTTCCATCTCCAGCTCTGTCCGAGTCTCCTCCCATCTCTGTGGCGGAGTCAGCTGACCCCTCTATGGAGCCTCCAGATGTCCTTGATTCTCCTTCTGACTGTCTTTGATCAAATGATCTGAACTGGTTCAGTCCTTCACCATCCCTTGACCGTTCATCTTCGAGGCCTCCTACCACCCTAGTCACTATAGAGTCTGTCTGTCTGCCTGCTCCTTCTGTTCCCTCGACTCAATTGTCTTTTCTAAATTTACATATGTGCAATGGAAAAGTAGAGGGGACACGGGGAATATCATTACGGATCAAGAGAGCAGTAAAGCCCTGAGCAAAAGATGGACAGGAAGAGAGAAAGGAATTACTGTGAAAGTGACCAGGATGAGCGTCAAGCATCGGCTCTTGGAGACAAGTGGCGAAAACTGAGAGATCAGAGGATGGAGATTATGAAAGTTAATATAACATCCACGAATATTCCATTCAAGAATGGACATAGTTAAAAACGGAAATAATAGAAAAAATAGACAAACTAATTAAAAGTTGACACGGAAAACTTGGGACGATAAGACTCTGGTTTCGCTTTCGAAACTGACCCGGATTTCGCTGAACCCGAGCCTGATCCTCCCAAGTGTCCCGTGTTCAACTTTAATTAGTTTTTCAATTTTCCTATTATTTCTGTTTTGACTGTCTATTCTTGAATGGGGTATTAGTGGATTTTATGGTAACTTTCATACTCCAATCTCTGATCTCTCAGTTTTCGTCAATTTGTCTGTCTCAGAGAGCCGATGCTTAACGCTCATCCTGGTCGCTTCGCAGTAGTTCCTTTCTCTCTTCCTGTCCCGCTTTTGGTCAGGGCTTTACTGCTCTCTTGATCCGTAATGATATTCCCTGTCCATCTTTTCTCCCGTATTTCTCTCTCTTCTGAATACTGCTGAGCCTACTCATGTTGACTCATGCACTTGCACCCCTTCCTGTCTTGATCTTTCTCTCTGCTTGTCTTCTCTTTTAGATTTTACACAGCGGACTCTTGATGACCTCCATAAGTGGCAACCTCCTTATCCTTGTCACCTTTTTTTTTCACCCTCTCCTCTCGTTCCCTAGGTAGCAGTGTGCCAAGGCTGCTTGGAACCTCTTCACCCTATATGCTACTCTTTCCGACCTCTGATCTGCCACTCCCTCGAGTCCTCCATTTTCCTGACACCATATTCGACGTTGCTCATCGCCCTGTACCTCGCTCTACCTCCCTGGGATGGGAAAGTGTGTTCCCTGGTGGAATGCAGATTGTGCTCGGGCTGTCTGTTGTAAGTGTGCAGCCTAAATGAAATTCCAACAGATTCTTTTATTTTGTTTCGGAAGGTGAGTGTGGCATGTCAGGCCATCCATATCGCTATCTGTATTGCTAAGCGTGAGAATTGGAAATCTTATGTCTCCATCATTACGACTGATATTCCTCTTCCCTGATCTGGAAGAAAATCCGTATGATAGCAGGTAAGTGAATTTCAGATGTCTCGCCAGTCCTTCACCTCCGCTGTTCTGTTGCGGACAATCCGGTATCGGTCGCATCCGACCTGGGTTCACACTTTTTGTCTGTTAACTTCAGTTCTCATCTTCCTCCGTCTTTCCTTACTCGTAATCCCCTTCTCGAACTTTGTCCCTTAAACTTTAGCACAAATCTGACCCTTTGCAATTTACGGGCAGGCTTAAATGACATTCACGGAGATGCTTCACCATTTCCCTCTATGCAAATATCATTATTTACTGAATATTATTAACCGAATCTGGGAGCCGTTTTCAGTCCCCTAGGACTAGCTTCCACCTCATTGCTCTAACGATTTGCATATGCAGACGTTTTGAACGTATGGTCACTGTCTATCTGATGTGGTTCATAGAATACTATCACCACCTCTCCTCCTCTCAATTTGATTTCCCTAAGTGTAGCAGCATGACTGATGTCGTGGTGAACTTGGAGGTCAATATTCGTACTGCCTTTGTTGAGAAGACCTCTGTTGTTATTGCTGTCATTTTTTACCCGGAAAAGGCGGATGATACCACTTGGAGATACCGTATTATGTATGGTATCTCGATACAGAATATGATATATTTACAGAATATGGTATCTTTCAGAGAATATGGTATCTTATGGTATCTCATATGATACAGAACCATATTCTGTATCACATTATGGAATATGATATAGAATATGGTTCTTTTGGCACGAACGCCAAAAGAATGGAGTTCTTTTGGGCTTTGTGGTAATATCCCTATCTTCCAACCCGTTCTCGCACTTTCTTAGTCAATATTGACTTATTAAATACGTGCATATGTGACATACTAAACATACTAGTTTACCTTGAAAAACTTCATAGAAAACACCAACCTTACCTAACCTTCTTAGTATGTTAAGATAAGCATCTTATTGCTTAGTAATTACAATTATTACTTAACCTATTATAAGTATAGGTTAAGTAATAATTGTAATTACGAAGCAATAAGATGCTTATCTTAACATACTAAGAAGGTTAGGTAAGGTCGGTGTTCTCTCTGAAGCTTTTCAAGGTAAACTAGTGTGTTAGTATGTCACATATGCACGTATTAAGTAAGTCAATATTGACTATACAAAAGTGCGAGAACGGGTTGCTATCTTCCTATAATGTTTCCTCTCTAATCGTTCCGCTAAAGTAAATCTTGGTACTCTCCTTCAGCAATACGAAAGTGTACCCAAAGGTAGTGATTTGAGTACTACTGTTTTGTTGGTTACCCTTAATGGCCTTCATTCCTTCCTTCCCTCTAGGAATTTCTCGGCTCTTTAAGTTGACGAGTTACCTTCTGCTGTCAAGGTGATGACTAACTTTCCTTCAACGACGACTTTAACTTGCGATTGATGTCAAAGACGTCCTGGGCCAACAATAATGGTTTCAAGTTCTCTACAACTAAGACTTGCGCAATGACTTTGTTGGAAGCAAGTCGTTCTTTATCCCCCTTATTTAATTGTTGGGGTTAATCTTTGACACTTGTTTGTCTTGGTCGCCCCCATATCTTTTACCTCGGAGTTGAATGCTCTAAGGCCCATAACTTACTTAAGGTCTTGTCCCATACTTTTTGGAAACTGATAGACGCAAGCTCCTCTATTTACATTCTTCTCGTGCTGTCTAAACTAGATTATGACTGTTCCGCTTACTTGTATGCCTCTCCTTCCACTCT
>WNGS01072111.1:0-34169 GCA_020271785.1 Procambarus virginalis | reverse complement strand
ATAATATATATATATATATATATATTATATATATATATATTATATATATAATATATATAAATCGAGGAGGTCCTGGCTGCAAAAATCACTGATCTAAAGAGAATGCTGTACAGGATTGACAAGATTGATGCCCATGATGCTCTCTTTCTCCTCACAAGATGCCTGTCTCTCCCTAAGTTGACCTACTTTCTGAGATGTTCTCCATCCTACAGCAGCCCTAAGTTAAATGTGTATGACACCCTTCTGAGGTCCATGCTGGTGAAAGTCCTGAACCTGCCATTGGACGACTCTCAGTGGGAGCAAGCAACCCTTCCTGTAAGACTTGGCGGCCTTGGTGTCCGCACAGCCTCCCAAATTGCTCTACCAGCTTTCCTTTCCTCCTCCCACGCATCGCACGACCTCGTCAGAGATATCTTACCTGCAACCCTGAGAGATTCAGCAGGAATACACGATCCTGCTTTCACTGAATGTTCAAATCAGTGGGATGTTCTCGCAGCCCCAGCAACCATTATAGAGCCAACAAAACAACACAAACAGTCCGGCTGGGACCACCCTCTAGTGGAAAAAGTAGCTGATGCCATGCTCAGCGCCGCAACATCAGACAAGGAGAAAGCCCGCCTCAGAGCAGTGCGTGCCTCCCATGCAGGAGACTTCCTCCTGGCAGTACCTATGTCAACAATGGGCACGCGCCTAGATCCAGAATCCCTTCGTGTAGCAGTGGCCCTCTGCCTTGGTGCCCCAATTCACACTGAATACAAGTGTATTTGCAACAGGGTGGAAGCAGACCAATACGGACTGCATGGGTTGCATTGCGGAAGCACAAAGGGCTGGCATGCAAGACACAACGAGGTCAATGACATCATCAAGAGAAGCCTCGTCTCAGCTAAGTGCCCAGCGGAGAGAGAACCTCGCATCCTAGGGGTCCAAAACCGGATTTCCCCGCACTTCGCCCTGATGGCATCACCATATACTCATGGAAGGAGGGTAGACAGTTGGTGTGGGACTACACATGTGTATCCACCCTGGCTGACACCTATGTACACTTCGGAGCTGATCAAGCAGGTGGGGCGGCCAACCACAGGGAAACAGCAAAATCTCTCAAATACAGGCGACTGGCAGGTCAATACCTCTTTGTTCCCATAGCGTCTGAGACGCATGGCCCCTGGGGCAAGAGTGCCTTGGGATTTCTCAAGGAATTGGGTTCCAAGCTCATTGACGTCACCAGAGACCCAAGGGCTTGCAGTTTTTTGTTTCAGCGCCTCAGTGTGGCGATCCAGAGGGGAAATGCTTGCTGCGTCCTCGGTTCCTGTCCGGAAGCGGAGGAGTTTCAAGAGATCCATAACCTTTAGGCATTTGTCTTGTATGTTTTGTAACCTTTAAACACACAATAAAGCATAAGAAAAAAAAGGAAGGGGGTGGTAGGAGAAAAGCACACAGAAACTGTATTGGAGGGGACCTACATTCCCTCCAATGCGTTATGTGTAATTTCCTCCGAGGCTATGGGTCCCCCTTCTTCCAGCCAGAGGTGGTACTCCCTTCCATATTTAAAAAGAATATATATATATATATATATATATATATATATATATATATATATATATATATATATATATATAATATAATATAATTTAATATAATATAATATATATGTATATGTATACATATATTAGTATATTTTGGTAGCAGTCTTTCCTTTAGACATATATTATTAAATATGACCGAAAAGGTAAGATTAATAATTCTAACACGAATTTTCTCAATATTTCTTATGTTTCTTTTCACTGTTGAAGGTAACTGAAAAATCAATTCTCCAAAATTCATTTTTATTTCTAGTCTGATGCGACACTTGAAGGCTAGCTGACTACTTATGTCCCTTGCGCCTTCAGCCTGAAGTCTCCAAAGGAATTTGTTGACTTACTGCGGGGAACACGGGCCACAGGAATAAGAGCCTCGTTGGATGTAGAATCACTGTTTACCAACGTACCTGTGGATGAAACAATCGGGATGATAGCGGACAGAGTGTATCGTGATCCGGCCTGTACTCCTCTTGACATACCAGAAAACATTCTAAGGAAACCACTCCAAACTTGTACTAAAGAGGCACCCTTCTTGAGCCCGGATGGGCACATGTATAAGTAAGTAGATGGTGTTGCCGTGGGTTCTCCCTTAGGTGTCCTGTTTGCAAACTTCTACATGGGTATCATCGAGCAAAAGGTCTTAGTCGACATGAACTTGAAACTGGCCATATACTGCAGCTATGTTGACGACATTTTTACACAGGTACCTGATGTCAGACATCTGCAGGAGATGAAGGAGGCATTTGACCAGAATTCTGTGTCGCATTTCACTTACGAGATGGAGAATGATGGGAAGCTGCCCTTTCTAGATGTAACAGTCATGGAAAGGAGCGGAGGTTTCCACACTGCAGTCTACACTAAGGAAACAAACATAGGAATGTGCCTAAATGCCAACAGTGACTGCCCAGACAGGTACAAGAGGAGTGTTGTTAACGCTAATGTCGACCGTGCTCTCAGCCATAGCTCAGGATGGAAGCAAGTCGATGAAGAACTCTGTAGGGTAAGGCAGGTCCTAGTCAACAACGGCTTCTCCAATGGTTTCGTTGAAGACATCATAAGAAGGAAGGTGAAATGCCATGCAACCTCTGAAGAGACAACCAACACAACACCTATACCCCCTATTAGACTACTTTACAGGAACTTCTTTTCCACAGCTCATAAAACGGAGGAAAGGGTCCTGAAAGATATTGTTAATAGAAACGTTATCCCTACAGACAAAAATCAGAAGATTCAACTGATGATTTACTATAAAACCAAAAAAACAGCCAACCTTCTCATGAGAAACTCTCCAGACACAAAGCAGAAAGCTTTAAAAGAGACTAACGTTGTCTATGCCTTCAAATGCCCACTTGGGGACTGTAAGCCTCAAAGAATACAGTATATAGGCAAGACAACAACATCTCTTTCCAGGCGATTAACGATACATAAGCAACAGGGCTCCATTAAAGAACATATAATCTCCTCCCACAACCAAACCATCACCAGAGAAATTATAGCAAACAACACAGAAATCATCGATAGATACAGCGATAGCAAGCGGCTTGACATCTGCGAGGCACTACACATCAAGAAGTCAACACCAGCAATCAACAGCCAATTAATGCACATCTATATTCTACCCACTTCAAGACTCAGCTCCAATATAGAAGCATCAAGAAATACGGGCCAATAGGCCCTTTGCTGTTACTTCCATCCTTACCTTCAATTTACCCAATAAATACCCATTGTTTCGTGTTCTGTCCTGAGATGAAAGTTTTGTTCACCTCATCCAAAACTGTTGTAACATATCACCTCACCCAAAATGCGGGTATAAAATGGAAGCTGTTTAAATAATAACGTAGTAAGAACTCTGTTTAGTGTTTGCAGGTTATAGTTGTGTGTGTGTAAACTAAAAGTCTTTGAAAATGTAATAAGTTATTACGAAACGCGTTCAAGTGTCGCGTCAGACTAGAAATAAAAATGAATTTTGGAGAATTGATTTTTCATTTACCATCAACAGTGAAAAGAAACATAAGAAATATTGAGAAAATTCGTGTTAGAATTATTAATCCTACTTTTTCGGTCTTATTTAATAATATATGTATGTATATATACATATATATATATATATATATATATATATATATATATATATATATATATATATATATATATATATATATATATATATATATATATATATATATATATATATATATATATATATATATATATATATATATATATATATATATATATATATATATATATATATATATATATATATATATATATATATATATATATATATATATATATATATATATATATATATATATATATATATATATATATATATATATATATATATATATATGCCCCTAGGAATCACATGAGACAAGCCCATGACATCACCCTAACAAGAGAAATGTTGAACAAGAATACATGCATAATAGACAGAACCCAAGATGCAAGAAGATTACAAATTCTTGAAGCAATTCACATAAGAACAGAACAACCTACCATGAACACCCAAATCACGGAACTATTTACTCTTCCCACAATGAGAGTAAGGACAAGACCAGAACATAACGATGCCAACACAGAAGACAATGTTCAACATAACAGACCAATTACACTGGATTAATCTTTGTATGTAGATGCCAGCTGCCTCGTATGGGCCAATAGGCCTTCTGCGGTTACCTCTATTCTTATGTTCATATGTTTCACCCCATTTATCCCCTATGTATCCCCTATGTTTTCACCTTTATTGTCTTATCACCTGACCCAGTGCGGGTATATAATCAAACCACATTGTAACATTTCCTCACTTGAGAATGAACCATGGAGGTTCGAAACGTTGTGCAAATTGTTTAAATAAGTGTAATACATTCTATAGTAATCCACATCTTTTCTTCACCCAGAAATTACGAAAATGAGTTTTGGAGAACTCCTATTTCAGCTAAGCCCTGATGCTAAGAAAATAGTTAGAGGGATAGAAGCCCTAAATCAGAAGATAGTAAATACAGAATATGCGGTCATATTCAATGAGACATGTTTAAAAGAAAACCTGCTGCCAGTATACACAAATATATATATATATATATATATATATATATATATATATATATATATATATATATATATATATATATATATATATGCGAACAAGCCTGAATGGTCCCCAGGACTATATGCGAATGAGGTGTGGGGTGTGAGTTTTCATATATATATATATATATATATATATATATATATATATATATATATATATATATATATATATATATATATATATATATATATATATATATATATATATATATATGTGTATATATATTGTGACGATAATCTCTTTCAAGAGAGATTGAGCCTGCTCTTCCCTACATAAAGTTACTTACATATACACAAGAATAAGATGCTACCTTCAAGATACGTCTACCAGTAGCAGAAAACGTTTTGACCAGGAGGCAAAACGAACCCCCAACTCCACACTCCCTTCACGCCGGCTCGCCACCCGTCGTCAACCAGCAAACAACCATTCCCATCCTGCCTGCTTCTGATTGGTGACCTGCCGACTGCACACCTGCACCTCTCCACCCCCTACCTGAGACAATGTCTGGGCTTGTACTAGCCATTGAAGTCAGAATATCTTGTGCTCTCAAGCTGTGAACAACTAACTGATATACGCTGTGTCTATCAGGTGGATGTTTCTCAACTAGCGCTTTATTCTCAGCACCATTAACTATTTTGTCTTATCACTACTTTATTTTATATTGTGTTCTTGCATTTGTCTTTTTGATTGCACTGTATATTGCCATGGGACTTGTCTTTATTTTTATTTGTATTTAAAGTAAATTAAAGTTTCATTTTTTATACGATTTTTTGACGTATTCCTCCCTCTCACTTACCACAGGAGACAACAGCCAAGCAGTCTCTTTTTTGTGTGTGTAAATGTGATAGGCATTAACACCAGCCATTAGGAGGACTGCCGAACATCTACACTCCTACATTTTTCCGTCACATTTCATGGGGGCCTGTCCAAAGAGCTTCAATCAGGTACTAGTACTAGAACATCAATTTGTGGTAAGTGTACTTGGCTTTGCTACAGTTGCTTTTCAATATTTTCATTACTTTTCACATTTATATGGTGCTGTGTGTATTGAGCATTCCTAGAGTAGCATATGGTGACTGTTGGATAACTTTGGATTATGTGGTGACTGAAGACCTCATTCTCTTAATTGGTCATCCCTCCCCCAGTGTTATTACTCGTGTTTACCACCTTTTGTCCCTAGGATATTTCTCATATTTCGGCAGATCATTATTTTGGTACCCTGGTACTTTGATTTGTCTTTGGGTCAAAGCACCCTATCTTCTGCAATCCGACCGAAGGAGGATATAGAGGGCCATAGTTCCTCTAGCACGGACTACGTTGCTGAGTTGGGACCTCAGCAGCAGTTCTCGTCACCAGTTGACAATCGCACCCCTACACGTCGGTCAGAGATGATGATACTTACTTAGGTAGGGAATTAGCTTTCTTTTTACAGAGCACAAGGTTCGCTAATTCTGTAAGTATCATATTTCGTTTAGTAGGAAAGCCCTTGCTTATGTCCTTTAGAGACTTGGGAAGGTATGCCTACATTCTTGGACTACCTTATTTTTAATATTGATGTATTTTTCACCACTTTTGAGACCCTAGCTAAAAAACTTAGCTGGCCTGCAGATCAATGGTCATCCTTTCTCAGAGTGCATCTCACAGGTAGAGCTGCAGTTATTCTCAGTACCTTAGCGTCTGAGAATGACTACCAGACCCTGAAGCAAGCAGTTTTGGACGCCTACCTTCTCTCCACCGAAAGCTACAGACGAAATTTCCGTGATTATCTAAAGGCAAGTACCACCACCTTTCTAGAATTTGCCAATACAAAGAAAAGATATTTCATGAAATGGCTGGAAGCAGCACATGTCTCTACATTTTCAAAACTCGTCAACCTCATGCTAGTTGAAGAATTCTTGAGACGTGTACCCCTTACCGTTCGTTTATATTTAGCAGATAAAGAAGAAACCGACTACATCAAATGTGCGAAGTCGGCTGACACCTACAGCCTCATCCACCAACCAACACCAGACCCACCTTCCAGCAAGAAGTCTTGGTATAGTTATGATAAAGTGAGTACAGATCAAGCGAGCTCTCAATTGTATTGTAAGTATTGCAAACTCTATGGACATAGTATAGATAGATGTGGGAAGGCTCAATACAAAGGCAATGAAACTACTAAACCCAAACCGACTCCTTCTAAGTCCGGTAAGCCTGTGATGAATGTTGGTGTTCCTGTTAATGATCTTTCTCTCTTCAGTAAACACCTGTATCCTGGAACTGTCTCTACCAACGGTACAGATTCGGAGGGACGTTTCAAATTGAAGATCTTGAGGGACACAGCGGCTCTTCAGTCCATAATATTGAAATCAGCTGTGCCTAACATCACCAACACCGGGGAAACCGTCCTTATCACTGACCTCACTGCTATTACTCCGTATCCACTCGCCAGAGTCCACCTGGATTGTCCCCTCATGACCGGTGAAGTCCAAGTCGCCATCAGGGAAAAGCCTTTTCCCATGCCTGGAGTGCAACTTCTCCTGGGCAACGATTTGGCAGAAGATCTGCAGCTGTCCAACCTGATCATCATGGACAAACCCCAGGCGTGTACTTCTGTAATGGATAATCACATCTTTGAATATGTTCCAGCAGAGGTCCAAGAAAATGATGAAGTTTCTCCTCCGGTTTTGGTGACCACCCGTGCACAAGCTGCACGACCGCTAGCAGCTGACTCTACTGCTACCGCTGTCCCTCAAGACCCTCAGAATCTACCACCAAATCTTACTGAGTTGGAGTTCCGTAAGTTACAGAGGGAGGATCCTTCATTAACACCAATATTCTTCCAGGCTGAGACTCAACCTGACAGCATTCCTGGGTTCTTCCTGGAGAATCAGCTCCTCTACCGCAGGTACAGACCCAGTAAGCTGAAGGAGGATGACGATTGGGCCAATGTCGAACAACTAGTGATTCCCACCAGCCAACGGCCCGATATTCTACACCTGGCCAACGGAGCACTTTCTCACTATG
The DNA here is from genome assembly GCA_020271785.1 of Procambarus virginalis. NCBI lineage: Eukaryota > Metazoa > Arthropoda > Malacostraca > Decapoda > Cambaridae > Procambarus > Procambarus virginalis. Next base: position 26,492 of record WNGS01072111.1, on the reverse strand, counting down.
GTTTTAACAAAACCTACCACGGAATCAGACGAGACTGCTACTGACCAGGTATGGTTAAAGACGTCAAACAGTACGTACAACAGTGTCAAACATGTCAGATGGCAGGTAAACCTAACATCTCTATCCCCAAGGCTCCATTGACTCCCATCCAGGTGCCTGCGGAACCTTTCCACAGACTCGTCATAGACTGTGTTGGTCCTTTACCTCGGACCAGTTCTGGCAACGCCTATATACTAACCATCCTGTGTCCTACCACCAGATTCCCCATAGCAGTTCCAGTAAAGAACATTACGGCTGCTACTGTGGTGAAACACCTATTGAAGATCTTCACCCAGTATGGATTTTCAAGAGAGGTTCAAAGTGACTGTGGCACCAACTTCACCAGTGATCTCTTCAAGAAGACACTGGAAGAGTTCAACATCACACAGGTATTGTCCAGCCCCTATCATCCTGCTTCACAGGGTTCTCTTGAATGTAGTCATCAGACTATTAAAGCACTCCTAAAGAAATTTTGCAATGAAACCTTGAAGGACTGGGATAAATAACTTTACCTCATTATGTGCATTTCCAAATGTCTCCCCAATGAGTCTCTAGGAGTATCTCCTTATGAGATGCTCTACGGACGTAAGTGCCGTACTCCTCTCAAAGCTTTTAAAGACTCTCTACGTAATGCCACCTTCAGTGACCCTCAGAATGTGCCCCAGTTTCTTCAAAACTTAAACACATTCTAGAGAGAGTACGTAAATTTGCTAATGACAAGCTATTGAAAGCTCAGGAGAGGATGAAAACTCATTTTGACCAAAGCAGCAAAATAAGAAAATTTAAACCTTCGTTTACCTTCGTGACTTCGTGTTGGCATATTTTCCTATCCCAGGTTCTCCATTGCAAAACAAGTTTTCAGGACCCTACCGCATTAAGGAGTGCAGAAACATTCACAACTACGTTCTTCAGACTCCAGATAGGCGGCGGAAGACCCAGTTGTGCCACGTCAATCTCCTGAAGCAGTATCAAGGTACTCCACTGTGTTGGTATCATCCACATTTAAAGGTCCATACCTCCACAATGAGACCTTCCCTGCTTCTCCTCCCAAAAGCACTAACACTGAGTCAGTGCCTTGCAACTCGGAAATCCTAACTGATCTTCATACCTATTTGCAGGACTATAATAGTGCTCCTTTGTCATGTTCTAATCTCATTCTCGCCTCGCCAGATAACACGAAGCCTTTCCTCCTCCATATCGACGCCAGTGGTACCGGCATCGAGGGCATCCTGATGCAACAACGAGGCGAGGAGGTTCTACCTGTTAAAACAACACCAGAGGAATTACAGCACTATCGAAAAGGAGCTACTCTCCATCGTCCTGAATTTACAGCACTTTGCATCATACCTACAAGGTGCTCGGTCTACCACCATCTACTCAGATCACAATCCCCTACGCTTCTTGCAGCAAGCCCAATTCAACAATCAACGACTTCTACGATGGGCTTTATATCTGCAGAATTTCAACCTGGAGATCTTCTACATCAAGGGTACTGACAACATCATAGCAGATGCCCTCTCCAGAGTCCATGAGGTAGAGGTAGCTCCACCTACCACTCTTCCATCAGAAGAAGTAACTTGACCCAGTAAGAGCAGGCTTTGGGGGAGAGTTGTGACGATAATCTCTTTCAAGAGAGATTGAGCCTGCTCTTCCCTACATAGTTACTTACATATACACAAGAATAAGATGCTACCTTCAAGATACGTCTACCAGTAGCACAAAACGTTTTGACCAGGAGGCAAAACGTACCCCCAACTCCACACTCTTTCACGCCGGCTCGCCACCCGTCGTCAACCAGCAAACAACCATTCCCAGCCTGCCTGCTTCTCATGGGTGACCAGCCGACTGCACACCTGCACCTCTGCACCTCAGCGCCCCTACATGAGTCGATGTCTTGGCTTGTACTAGCCATTGAAGTCAGAATATCTTGTGCTCTCAAGCTGTGAACAACTAACTGATATCGCTGTGTCTATCAGGTAGATGATTCTTAACTAGCGCTTTATTCTCAGCACCATTTACTATTTTGTCTCATGACTACTTTATATTATATTGTGTTCTTGCATTTGTCTTTTTGATTGCACTGTACATTGCCATGGGACTTGTCTTTATTTTTATTTGTGTTTAAAGTAAATTAAAGTTTCATTTTTTATGATATTTGTTTTACGTGTTCCTCCCTCTCACTTACCACAGGAGACAACAGCCAAGCAGTCTCTTTTTTTTTTTTGTAAATGTGACAGGCATTAACACCAGCCATTAGGAAGACTGCCAAACATCTACACTCCTACATTTTTCCTGTCACAATATATATATGTATATGTATATGTATATGTATGTATATATATATATATATATATATATATATATATATATATATATATATATATATATATATATATATATATATATATATATATATGTGTGTGTGTGTGGGGCGGCCAACCACAGGGAAACAGAAAAATCACTAAAGTACAGGCGACTGGCAGGTCAATACCTCTTTGTTCCCATAGCGTCTGATATGCATGGCCCCTGGGGCAAGAGTGCCTTGGGATTTCTCAAGGAATTGGGTTCCAAGCTCATTGACGTCACGAGAGACCCAAGGGCTTGCAGTTTTTTGTTTCAGCGCCTCAGTGTGGCGATCCAGAGGGGAAATGCTTGCTGCGTCCTCGGTTCCTGTCCGGAAGCAGAGGAGCTTCAAGAGATCCATAACCTTTAGGCATTTGTCTTGTATGTTTTGTAACCTTTAAATGCACAATAAAGCATAAAATAAAAAAAAAGAAGGGGGTGGTAGGAGAAAAGCACACAGAAACTGTATTGGAGGGGACCTACACTCCCTCCAATGCGTTATGCGTGATTTCCTCCGAGGCTATGGGTCCCCTTCTTCCAGCCAGAGGTGGTACTCTCTTCCATATTATATATATATATATATATATATATATATATATATATATATATATATATATATATATATATATATATATATATATATATATATATATATATATATGTCGTACCTAGTAGCCAGAACACACTTCTCAGCCTACTATGCAAAGGCCGATTTGCCTAATAAGCCAAGTTTTCATGAATTAATTGTTTTTCGACTACCTAACCTAACCTAACCTAACTTTTTCGGCTACCTAACCTACCTAACCTAACTTTTTCGGCTACCTAACCTACCTAACCTAACCTAACTTTTTCGGCTACCTAACCTAACCTTTAAAGATAGGTTAGGTTAGGTTAGATAGGGTTGGTTAGGTTCGGTCATATATCTACGTTAATTTTAACTCGAATAGAAAAAAATTGACCTCATACATAATGAAATGGGTAGCTTTATCATTTCATAAGAAAAAATTTGAGAAAATATATTAATTCATGAAAACTTGGCTTATTAGGCAAATCGGGCCTTGCATAGTAGGCTGAGAAGTGCATTCTGGCTACTAGGGATATATATATATATCGATATATATATATATATATATATATATATATATATATATATATATATATATATATATATATATATATATATATATATATATATATATATATATATATATATATATATATATATATATATATATATATATATATATATATATATATATATATATATATATATATATATATATATATATATATATATATATATATATATATATATATATATATATATATATATGTCGTACCTAGTAGCCAGAACGCACTTTTCAGCCTAGTATGCAAGGCCCGATTTGCCTAATAAGCCAAATTTTCATGAATTAATTGTTTTTCGACTACCTAACCTACCTAACCTAACCTAACCTAACTTTATCGGCTACCTAACCTAACCTAACCAATAAAGATAGATTAGGTTAGGTTAGGTAGGGTTGGTTAGGTTCGGTCATATAACTACATTAATTTTAACTCGAATAGAAAAAAATTGACCTCATACATAATGAAATGGGTAGCTTTATCATTTCATAAGAAAAAAATTAGAGAAAATATATTAATTCATGAAAACTTGGCTTATTAGACAAATCGGGCCTTGCATTCTGGCTACTAGGTACGATATATATATATATATATATATATATATATATATATATATATATATATATATATATATATATATATATATATATATATATATATATATATATATATATATATATTATTAAATATGACCGAAAAAGTAAGATTAATAATTCTAACACGAATTTTCTCGATCTTTCTTATGTGTCTTTTTTACTGTTGATGGTTAATGAAAAATCAATTCTCCAAAATTCATTTTTATTTCTAGTCTGACGCGACACTTGAGCGCGTTTCGTAAAACTTATTACATTTTCCAAGACTTTAGTTTACACACACACACAACTGTAACTGAATAGAGCTAAAACATCTTCGATTTTATATTCCTGCATTTGGGTGAGGTGACATGTTACAATAGTATTTGGATGAGGTGAAAACAGATTTTCAACACAAGCCAGAACGGGGTATAGAATCGGGGTATAGAGTCGGGGTATGAGCTAAAGGGAAGGATGGAAGTAACTGCAGAGGGCCTATTGGCCCATATTTCTTGATGCTTCTATATTGGAGCGGAGTCTTGAAGTGGGTAGAATATAGTTGTGCATTAATTGGCTGTTGATTGCTGGTGTTGACTTCTTGATGTTTAGTGCCTCGCAGATTTCAAGCCGCCTGCTGTCGCTGTATCTATCGATGATTTCTGTGTTGTTTGCTAAGATTTCTCTGGTGATGGTTTGGTTGTGGGAAGAGATTATATGTTTCTTAATGGAGCCCTGTTGCTTATGCATCGTTAAACGCCTGGAAAGAGCTGTTGTTGTTTTGCCTATATACTGAGTTTTTTGAGGCTTACAGTCCCCAAGAGGGCATTTGAAGGCATAGACGACGTTGGTCTCTTTTAGAGCGTTCTGCTCAGTGTCCGGAGAGTTTCTCATGAGTAGGCTGGCCGTTTTCTTGGTTTTATAGCAAATCGTCAGTTGTATCTTCTGATTTTTGTCTGTAGGGATAACATTTCTCTTAACAATATCTTTCAGGACCCTTTCCTCCGTTTTATGAGCTGTGGAAAAGAAGTTCCTGTAAAATAGTCTAATAGGGGTTATAGGTGTTGCATTAGTTGTCTCTTCAGAGGTTGCATGGCGTTTCACTTTCCTTCTTATGATGTCTTCAACGAAACCATTGGAGAAGCCGTTGTTGACTAGGACCTGCCTTACCCTACAGAGTTCTTCGTCGACTTGCTTCCATTCTGAGCTGTGGCTGAGAGCATGGTTGACATAAGCGTTAACAACACTCCTCTTGTACCTGTCTGGGCAGTCACTGTTGGCATTTAGGCACATTCCTATCTTTGTTTCCTTAGCGTAGACTGCAGTGTGGAAACCTCCGCTCCTTTCCATGACTGTTACATCTAGAAAGGGCAGCTTCCCATCCTTCTCCATCTCGTAAGTGAAACGCAACACAGAATTCTGCTCAAATGCCTCCTTCAGCTCCTGCAGATGTCTGACATCAGGTACCTGTGTAAAAATGTCGTCAACATACCTGCAGTATATGGCCGGTTTCAAGTTCATGTCGACTAAGACTTTTTTCTCGATGGTACCCATGTAGAAGTTCGCAAACAGGACAGGAGCTCAAAGCGGCAGCTAAGAGCCTTCGTGAGAAGGAGATAGTTGTCAGGAGAGGTTACAAGTCGCCAATATACGTTATTCTTAAAAAAGACGAATATCTGGCGAAAATGAACCTCATACTCTCTGACCAAACTAAATTCCAAAGGGTCACGAAGGACACTACAGCCGAATTGAAAGCAAAGGTCAACAAATTGATTGAAACTGTGAATGCCAAGAAATCCTGACTCCACCTGCCAAAGATTATTGGAGAATATAAACCTGGATATGCGTATGGAAAGGTCAAGACACATAAGCCTGGAAACCCACTTCGGCCAATCATCAGCCAGATACCCACACCCACGTACAGACTGGCGAAACGACTCGACGGCTTGCTGACTCCTTATGTCCCTTGCGCCTTCAGCCTGAAGTCTCCAAAGGAATTTGTTGACTTACTGCAGGGAACACGGGCCACGGGGATAAGAGCCTCGTTGGACGTAGAATCACTGTTTACCAACGTACCTGTGGATGAAACAATCGGGATGATAGCGGACAGAGTGTATCGTGATTCAGCCTGTACTCCTCTTGACATACCAGAAAATATTCTGAGGAAATAGTCCAAGCTTGTACTAAAGAGGCACTCTTCTGGAGCCTGAATGGGCACATGTATAAGCAAGTAGATGGGGTCGCCATGGGTTCTCCAATAGGTGTCCTGTTTGCGAACTTCTACATGGGTACAATCGAGCAAAAGGTCTTAGTCGATATGAACTTGAAACCGGCCATATACTGCAGGTATGTTGACGATATTTTTACACAGGAACCTGATGTCAGACATCTGCAGGAGATGAAGGAGGCATTTGAACAGAATTCCGTGTTGCGTTTCACTTACGAGATGGAGAAGGATGGGAAACTACCCTTTCTAGATGTAACAGTCATGGAAAGTAGCGGAGGTTTCCACACTGCAGTCTACACTAAGGAAACAAACATAGGAATGTGCCTAAATGCCAACAGTGACTGCCCAGACAGGTACAAGAGGAGTGTTGTTAACGCTTATGTCGACCATTCTCTCAGCCACAGCTCAGAATGGAAGCAAGTTGACGAAGAACTCTGTAGGGTGTGACGGTGTTCCCCCCCTTCTAATTCTCCCACGCTTGCTGTAAGAGTCATGTCCACTATTCCCGAGCGTTCTCTACGTTGCGGGCCTCAGTTTAACATATGTGGGAGATACCTGGTTGATACCTGGTTGATGGGGTTCTGGGAGTTCTTCTACTCCCCAAGCCCGGCCCGAGGCCAGGCTTGACTTGTGAGAGTTTGGTCCACTAGGCTGTTGCTTGGAGCGGCCCGCAGGCCCACATACCCACCACAGCCCGGCTGGTCCGGAACTCCTTGGAGGAATAAATCTAGTTTCCTCTTGAAGATGTCCACGGTTGTTCCGGCAATATTTCTTATGCTTGCTGGGAGGACGTTGAACAACCGCGGACCTCTGATGTTTATACAGTGTTCTCTGATTGTGCCTATGGCACCCCTGCTCTTCACTGGCTCTATTCTGCATTTTCTTCCATATCGTTCACTCCAGTACGTTGTTATTTTACTGTGTAGATTTGGGACCTGGCCCTCCAGTATCTTCCAGGTGTATATTATTTGATATCTCTCTCGTCTTCTTTCTAGTGAGTACATTTGGAGAGCTTTGAGACGATCCCAATAATTTAGGTGCTTTATCGCGTCTATGCGTGCCGTATATGTTCTCTGTATTCCCTCTATTTCAGCAATCTCTCCTGCTCTAAAGGGGGAAGTGAGTACTGAACAGTACTCAAGACGGGACAGCACAAGTGACTTGAAGAGTACAAGCATTGTGATGGGATCCCTGGATTTGAAAGTTCTCGTAATCCATCCTATCATTTTTCTGGCTGTCGCAATATTTGCTTGGTTATGCTCCCTAAACGTTAGGTCGTCAGACATCATTATTCCCAAATCCTTTACATGTTGTTTTCCTACTATGGGCACATTTGATTGTGTTTTGTACCCTGTATTATGTTTAAGGTCCTCATTTTTACCGTACCTGAGTACCTGGAATTTGTCACTGTTAAACATCATATTATTTTCTGATGCCCAGTCGAAAACTTTATTAATATCAGCTTGAAGTTTTTCAATGTCTTCAGCCGAGGTAATTTTCATACTGATTTTTGTGTCGTCTGCAAAGGATGATACGAAGCTGTGACTTGTATTTTTGTCTATATCTGATATGAGAATAAGGAAAAGCAGCGGTGCAAGGACTGTACCCTGAGGTACAGAGCTTTTAACTGCACTTGGACTAGATTTTATATGGTTGACCGTTACTCGCTGAGTCCTGTTTGACAGAAAACTGAGTATCCAGCGTCCTACTTTACCGGTTATTCCCATTGACTTCATTTTGTGTGCTATCACGCCATGGTCACATTTATCGAATGCCTTTGCGAAGTCCGTGTATATCACATCAGCATTCTGTTTTTCTTCTAATGCCTCAGTGACTTTATCGTAGTGCTCAAGTAGCTGTGAGAGGCACGATCTTCCCGCTCGAAATCCATGTTGGCCTGGGTTGTGAAGGTCATTGGTCTCCATGAAATTGGTGACCTGACTCCTAATCACTCTCTCAAATACTTTTATTATGTGCGATGTTAGTGCAACTGGTCTATAATTCTTTGCCAATGCTTTGCTCCCTCCCTTGTGTAGAGGGGCTATGTCTGCTACTTTAAGTGCATCTGGTATCTCCCCCGTGTCCAAGCTCTTCCTCCACACTATACTGAGTGCCTGTGCTACCGGCACTTTGCATTTCTTTATAAATATTGAATTCCATGAGTCTGGACCTGGGGCCGAGTGCATGGGCATGTTTTCAATTTCTCTTTCAAAATTTAGTGCGCTCGTGTTGATATCAGTTATATTTACAGGGGTTTGGATATCCCGCATAAAGAAATTGTCTGGATCTTCTACTTTCATGTTTTTTATTGGAGTGCTAAACATGTCCTCATACTGCTTTTTTAGGATTTCACTAATTTCTTTGTCATCCTCCGTGTATGAACCTTCACTTGTACGAATAGGTCCAATACTGGCAGTAGTTTTTGCTTTTGATTTCGCATATGTGAAGAAGTATTTTGGATTTTTCTTTATTTCCTGAATTGCTTTCTGTTCTAACTGCCTTTCTTCAGTTTCATATGAGTGTTTCAATTTCCGCTCGATTTCTTCAATCTCCCTATTTAAATTATTCCTTCTTTGACGGGAAATTCGTGTCTGCATAAGCAGTTCCGTTATTCTTTTCCTGCGTTTATAGTGTCTTCTGCGTTCTCTTTCTACGTTGGATCTCTTTCTGGCTTTCCTCAAAGGAACATGTTTCAGACAGACTTGATACGCTTCCGAAGTCAGTTTTTCTATTCCTTCTGTAGGACTTTTATTACTTAAAACAGTTTCCCATGGAATGTTTTTAAGTTCCCTGTTTATTATCTCCCAGTCTATCCTTTTATTATTAAAATTGAATTTACTGAATAGCCCCTCTCGCTTTATCAACGTTTTAGGTCTATTCTGGTATTGATGGTAGTTTGCACTTCAATGAGCTTGTGATCTGAATATGTGGTATCTGATATCGTAATGTCTCTGATAATGTCTTCATTGTTCGTAAAGACCAGATCTAGAATATTTTCATTTCTCGTTGGCTCCGATATCTGCTGAGTAAGTGAAAATTTGTCACAGAATCTAAGTAGTTCTCTAATCTGTGGTTGGTTAGGTCCTGATAGATTCCCTGGTATAATATTATTGTTTGCTATTCTCCACCTGAGACTAGGCAAGTTGAAGTCACCTAAGAAGATAATATCAGGTATTGGGTTCTCCAAATTATCAAGGCTATTCTCTATTTTGTTTATCTGTTCTGTGAATTCCTCAGCCGTTGCATCTGGCGGTTTGTATATTAGAATAATCACTAAATTTATTTTCTCTATTTTTAATCCCAGTACCTCTATCACCTCATTTGTAACGTTTAGGAGCTCCGAGCACACAAGGTCTTCCCTAATATACAGACCCACTCCTCCATGTGTCCTAATTTTCCTATCACACCTGTATAGGTTATATCCTGGAATCCAGATCTCACTGTCCAAGAATTCCCCTGCATGGGTTTCTGTGAAAGCTCCAAATACTGCATTTGATTCCGTGAGGAGGCCATTTATGAACTGTACTTTATTGTTGGTTCTTGTTTTCAGTCCTTGTATGTTGGCAAAGATGAATGAGGTTACTCTATTAGTGATAGTTTGACTGGGAGACTTTTTCGGCAAGCCCATTATGCGTGGACATATTGAGTTTGTTCTGACCAGTGCTGATTGTTGTAGGGCAGTTGCCTGTTGTAGTTGTGGTTCCCTTTCGGTGTGTAGTTGTATCTGTAATTCTGGTATGCAAGTGGGTCTGGCATCCAGTTCCATACATTCTCCATGCTCCTCCTTTTGAATTCTCTTTCGTATAGTTCGTATGAGAGTATAGTGTTCTCGCAGAGCCGAGAAATTTATGAAAGTAGAGTATTTTGGCCTGTGGGATAGGCCCTTTAGGAAGCCAATATGGTGCTGGCTACTCTGTTCTCCCGCCAAAACTGTGTGACGTCAGTGCCACAAGATTGGTCACCGTCAGTGACGTGGCACTGAGAGCCAATGAAAACCTCCCTTGAAAAACGTGACGTCACATAGGCAGGGGGGTCCAGCCGTAGCGACGCGTTGGCGCCATCAGTATCACACAACACGTCCGCGAGGCAGGACGTGCAACCGGTCATCCTGTCAGAGTGACGGATTACCCAAGTTCCGGTGGATATAAGCGTCTCCTGTTGTCAGCACGCACTTTGTGAGGTCTTCCTTCAACCCAGGTGTGAACCAAATAAGGAATTGACGGAATATTGAACAACAAGTGCTCCGGGACAGGTGCGTTGCAAGAGTGTGGACCGGGCATTGACGTATGTGACGTCCTTGGCAGTTCACTCGTGTAGGATTCAGCTTAGTGGCCGGGCCATTCCACCGTGAGGGAACCTAGTTGACCGACTTGTCAACTAGGTTGGACGTGTGATCGACGGTCCTGTCAGTTTTGACAGTAAGACGACAATCCCGTGGAACCATACGAGTCACCAGTTGTATGCAAGCACGTCGAGAAGTCTTCCTTCATACCTAGTGACATACCTAGACCGACGAGGGAATTGACAGTGAAGTGAGCTTCAAGCGCTCTGGAGTCGGGTGCTGTGCAAGTGGAGCTTAAGCAGTATCGTCTGGGACGACTAATAACTTCACAGTGACATTGTAGTGGCGGGGCCAGTTCCACTGGGAGTACAGTGACAAGGAACTAATTGGGAAACGTACGACTACCGCCGAGACGTAGGCTGGCTGCCGTAGTTGGGAGGAAAGTTGACGGCCGGGAGACCGACTCCAACCCTGCAAAGATGTGGAGGAGGAGCACGGACCTGCAGTGTACAGAAGCGGCGAGACGCGATCATCCTGGGACGTTGGCTTGTGGTTCTGGAGGGTGTACGAGGCGAGAGCCTGGACCAGGAGCTGCAACTCAACTCTCATCATAGGATAGGTGAAGTAGGTGTTTACAGTTATCCTCCCAATTCCCCTTTAGTTAGCTATATATATTTGCCAGAGTATTTTCATGTTGTGAGCAAGTCTCACCTGTATCTATATCACAGAGGGCAAAGTGTGCGTCGTGAGGCTATCACAGAGCTCTCACAGTATTCGTTTACATATATCTATGTGTGGTGTGTGCAACCACCAGGATTTACTAAAGAATTTGCTGTGACTAGAATTCATTTCCTGTGATCATTAATATATATATATATATTACTAGTGAACCAGTTATTGGTGTTAGGCTATGAGCCCAGACTTTGTATACATATTACTATTGATCTCTATGATTTATATATATATATGCCTGTGTATTGATTAATGATTTATCCATGTATATGCCTGTGTACTGAATAATCTCATATATGTGAAGTGATTACTAGTGATATCGCCTTTTAAGAGGAATTATAGATTCAAAGAACAGTGCAGTGATTAAGTGCGTTAATAGTAAATATTATCAAGAACAGTGTAGCTTCTTGGCACAAAGAAATATCACTTTGAGTGCAGTGAGAATAAGTTATTGATCGTGAGATCAGCGAGGTGGTGTATCGCGTCCTATTGGAATCATAAGTATGTCATATGAATGGTAAATATAGTGGTTCGCGAAAAGTTAAAGAAACGGGGAGCGCCAGACAGAAAACAAGCACTATTCATTCTCACGAGCACTAGGTCGCGGGCCAGCTGATATTTGACAGGTGACGCGTGGCGTTGCCGTGTACTCACCTATATGTACTCACCTATATGTGTCTGCAGGATCGAGCATTGACTCTTGGATCCCGCCTTTCGAGCATCAGTTGTTTACAGCAATGACTCCTGTCCCATTTCCCTATTATACTGGTTTTAAAATTATGAATAGTATTTGCTTCCACAACCTGTTCCTTAAGTGCATTCCATTTTCCAACTACTCTCACGCTAAAAGAAAACTTCCTAACATCTCTGTGACTCATCTGAGTTTCCAACTTCCATCCATGTCCCCTCGTTCTGTTACTATTCCGTGTGAACATTTCGTCTATGTCCACTCTGTCAATCCCTCTGAGTATTTTATACGTTCCTATCATGTCCCTCCTCTCCCTTCTTCTTTCTAGTGTCGTAAGGCATAGTTCCCCCAGGCGCTCCTCATACCCCATCCCTCGTAGCTCTGGGACGAGTCTCGTTGCAAACCTCTGAACCTTTTCCAGTTTCATTATATGCTTCTTCAGATGGGGACTCCATGATGAGGCGGCATACTCTAAGACTGGCCTCACGTAGGCAGTGTAAAGAGCCCTAAATGCCTCCTTACTTAGGTTTCTGAATGATGTTCTAACTTTTGCCAGTGTAGAGTACGCTGCTGTCGTTATCCTATTTGTATGTGCCTCAGGAGATAGATTAGGTGTTACGTTCACACCCAGGTCTCTTTCGCGCGTCGTCACAGGTAGGCTGTTCCCCTTCATTGTGTACTGGTCCTTTCGTCTCCTATCTCCTAGTCCCATTTCCATAACTTTACATTTGCTCGTGTTGAATTCCAGTAGCCATTTCTCTGACCATCTCTGCAACCTGTTCAGGTCCTCTTGGAGGATCCTGCAATCCTCATCTGTCACAACTCTTCTCATCAACTTTGCGTCATCCGCAAACATCGACATGTAGGACTCTACACCCGTAAACATGTCGTTAACATATACAAGAAATAGAATTGGTCCCAGCACCGATCCTTGTGGTACTCCACTTGTTACTGTTCACCAGTCCGACTTCTCGCCCCTTACCGTAACTCTTTGGCTCCTTCCTGTTAGGTAGTTCCTTATCCATGCTAGGACCTTTCCCCCTACCCCCGCCTGCCTCTCGAGTTTGAATAGCAGTCTCATGTGCGGTACTGTATCAAAGGCTTTTTGGCAGTCCAGAAATATGCAGTCTGCCCAACCATCTCTGTCCTGTCTTATCCTCGTTATTTTATCATAGAATTCCAGAAGGTTTGTTAGGCACGATTTCCCTGTCCAGAACCCATGTTGATGCTTGTTCACAAACCTAATGTTCTCCAGGTGTGCAACCAGTCGTAGCCTAATTATTCTTTCCAGTATTTTACAGGGGATGCTTGTCAGTGATACAGGTCTATAGTTAAGTGCCTCCTCCCTATCGCCTTTCTTGAAGATCGGCACGACATTTGCCTTCTTCCAGCAACTGGGCAATTCTCCCGACATAAGTGACTCATTAAAGATCATTGCCAGAGGCACGCTGAGGGCCTGCGTTGCTTCTTTAAGTATCCACGGTGATACTTTGTCTGGTCCTACTGCTTTAGATGCATCTAGAGTTGTCAACTGTTTCATTACCTCCTCTACTGTCACCTCTATATCTGATAGTCTTTCATCGAGGGTAACCCCTTCCAACAATGGGAGCTGCTCAAGCTCGGTAGTGAACACTCCATGGAAACTGGCATTCAGTGCCTCACAGATTTCCTTGTCACTTTCAGTATATGTCCCCTCTGCCTTCCTTAGTCTTGTCACTTGGTCATTCACCGACATTTTTCTTCTTATATGACTGTGTAGTAGCTTAGGTTGTTTTTTCGCTTTGATTGCAATATCGTTCTCATAGTCCCTTTCCGATGTCCGTCTGATGTTAATGTAATCGTTCCTAGCTCTGTTGCATCTGATCCTGTTGTCCTCTGTCCTTTGTCTTCTGTATTTCCTCCACTCCCGCCTGCATGGCGTTGCCGTGTGTTACCATTCGGTGTGCTCCAGATTATCTGCTGAGAGAGAACAGCTGTTATACTTATTTCTGATGTGTTTATTGATGCATATATATATCTCGTTGTTTTTAAGTAAAATACCAAAACTCTTTGGTGTTTATATCATTCCCTCCATATACCTTGTGACTGCGTAAAGGAAAAGAGTGACAGAATTAATTACTTGCCTGATACCACACTAATTGAGCTTGCTTTTGCCACAATTACCACAATTACACAACACCACTGTAGTGTTACTGGACACCTAAAAACACCAGTTGGCGACCTTGAAGGCAGTGTAAGAGTCCTTGCCGGGGCGGGCACGCAGATTGAGGGAACAATCTGTGTCTCCACTCACTCTACGACCTGAGGCCGGTTGAGAGATCGACTGGGGTACTCTCCCGGGCGTAAAGTGGCGCCAAGGGGATCGAGTGAAGACCCCTAGGACTACGGTGAGTAACGGTCATCGTCAGAGCACCCACCTCGAGAGGAAATCCAGTCTACCGTTGCTTACCCCCCCCACCGCGAACCCCGACAAGGGTAAGGCAGGTCCTAGTCAACAACGGCTTCTCCAATGGTTTCGTTGAAGACATCATAAGAAGGAAAGTGAAACGCCATGCAACCTCTGAAGAGACAACTAATACAACACCTATACCCACTATTAGACTATTTTACAGGAACTTCTTTTCCACAGCTCATAAACCGGAGGAAAGGGTCCTGAAAGATATTGTTAATAGAAATGTTATCCCTACAGACAAAAATCAGAAGATACAACTGACGATTTACTATAAAACCAAGAAAACGGCCAGCCTACTCATGAGAAACTCTCCGGACACTGAGCAGAACGCTCTAAAAGAGACCAACGTCGTATATGCCTTCAAATGCCCTCTTGGGGACTGTAAGCCTCAAAAAACTCAGTATATAGGCAAGACAACAACAGCTCTTTCCAGGCGTTTAACGATGCATAAGCAACAGGGCTCCATTAAGGAACATATAATCTCTTCCCACAACCAAACCATCACCAGAGAAATCTTAGCAAGCAACACAGAAATCAACGATAGATACAGCGACAGCAGGCGGCTTGAAATCTGCGAGGCACTACACATCAAGAAGTCAACACCAGCAATCAACAGCCAATTAATGCACATCTATATTCTACCCACTTCAAGACTCCGCTCCAATATAGAAGCATCAAGAAATATGGGCCAATAGGCCCTCTACAGTTACTTCCATCCTTCCCTTTAGCTCATACCCTGACTCTATACCCCGATTCTATACCCCGTTCTATACCCCATTCTATACCCCATTCTGGCTTGTGTTGAAAATCTGTTTTCACCTCATCCAAATACTATTGTAACATGTCACCTCACCCAAATGCAGGTATATAAAATCGAAGATGTTTTAGCTCTATTCAGTTATAGTTGTGTGTGTGTAAACTAAAGTCTTTGAAAATGTAATAAGTTTTACGAAACGCGCTCAAGTGTCGCATCAGACTAGAAATAAAAATGAATTTTGGAGAATTGTTTTTTCATTTACCATCAACAGTAAAAAGAAACATAAGGAAGATCGAGAAAATTCGTGTTAGAATTATTAATCTTACTTTTTCGGTCATATTTAATAATATATATATATATATATATATATATATATATATATATATATATATATATATATATATATATATATATATATATATATATATATATATATATATATATATATATATATATATATATATATATATATTGGTGTATATTGGCAGCAGGTTTTCTTTTAAACATGTCTCATTAAATATGACCGCATATTCTGTGTTTACTAACTTCTGATTTAGGGCTTCTATCCCTCTAACTATTTTCTTAGCATCAGGGCTTAGCTGAAATAGGAGTTCTCCAAAACTCATTTTCGTAATTTCCAGGTGAAGAAAAGAGGTAAATTACTATAGAATGTATTACACTTATTTATACAATATGCACAACGTTTCGAACCTCCATGGTTCATTCTTAAGTGAATGAATTTTACAATGTGATTTGATTTTATACCCGCACTGGGTCAAGTGATAAGATAATAAATGTGAAAACAAAAGGGGATACAAAGGGGATATAAGTGGGGTCACACATATGAACATAAGAATATAGGTAACCGCAGAAGGCCTGTTGGCCCATACGAGGCAGCTGGTATCTACATACAAAGATTAATCCAGTGTAATTGGCCTGTTATGTAGAACATTGTCTTCTGTGTTGGCATCGTTATGTTCTGGTCTTGTCCTTACTCTCATTGTGGGTAGGGTAAATAGTTCCGTGATTTGGGTGTTCATGGTAGGTTGTTCTATTCTTATGTGGATTGCTTCAAGGATTTGTAATCTTCTTGCATCTTGTGTTTTGTCTATTATGCATGTATTTTTGTTCAACATTAAATGTTGAACAAAAATTTACCCTCACTGATCCTATGTTGGTGGTGTGTCACGAAGTCTCTTCTCTCCAGATGTGTTACTAGGATTTTGCACACGATCTTTAATGTATGTATGTATGTATATATGTATGTATATATGTATGTATGTGTATACAAGATATACTAAGCTAGTCAGAATTGCATTTCTTTTTTGAAAATGCACATTAATGGCACTATGAAAAAGATACCTTGAACATGTAAAACAGACGTAAATCTGTGTATTTAGATGTATGTAGGTTAGATTAGCATTATGAAAGCACTACAATAACCTTCCGTGGTCAATTGTCCAATGAATCGCTGAACTATATGTTTAACAGATTTCTAACCCTGTTTATGGAGGACGGAAGAAAATTTACATATTTGGTTAGCACTGTAAATGTGTGGCCACATCTCTGGTAAAAAATAATAATAAAGAAAATCATGGACACACTACTAACTTGGTTTTGTTTGCACCGTACACAACACCAAACCCTTAAACGACGCAAGTGAGCCATATAAACCGGTTGAAGCTCTGTTTCCAGGATAAAGAAAATATCACTGTTCAGAAGGGAACAACTCGACCGGAGGGAGATGAGAAAGTGGTGGTTATGTGTATGATGCTGAGTCAGGAGTCATGTCCAAATTTCCAAACGCCTATTGTAGAGGCGAGGAGAGAGGATGTATTCCTGAACGAAGCATCTGAAATACATATGGAATAACGGAAGGTGGAAGGGACCTACCATCAAAAGTGATTTTGACTACCCGAAGAAGCTACCTTAACTTGCGGTTATCTTGCAATGATTTCGGGACAAAGCGTCCCCGCGGCCCGGTCCTAGACCAGGCCTCCTCGTTGCTGGACTAAGATGAATCATGTGTGTTCGAGTGTGGGAGTTATAGCACGGAGCTTCCCCAGTATGAGGGGGTTAAAAAGTGACGTTGTCACAAGAAGAGATGTAGTCACTCCAAGCAAGGTCACCACTGCGGGCTTGGGGCTCAACCCTGCCCCACTTGAGCGATCAAGTGGGGAGGTGTCGGAAATTCCGACAAGAAATTACTAACTCCTAACATACCAAGCGAAAACGGTAATGCTAGGATATACTAAAATTACTAACTGTTATGACCCCAGGTAGCTTGAAGAACGAGTCTACCCCAATGAGAGTTATTCGGCAATCTGGACCAGACTGAGAGGTCAGGGGAAGTATAGATATAAGAATATATACTAAATGCATGACAAGTGTTAATGAATAATTTAAAAGCATGGGCAGAGGATGAACATGTAAATAAATGACATGACATGATATGTCGATACTTTGCTGACAGGGTGTGAGGCTCGCCGGGGACGTCTTGACCTCACTTGAACAACAGAGGTCGTGAGAGAGAAGGTTGTACTGTGTCTGAGCTCCTGGCAGAAAAGGAGGAACCCTTAGTTGAGTTAACTAAGGAACCCTTAGTTACCCTTACAAGAAAAGGTAATCGAGCAGGTGTTTTCATGTGAAGCCTGTGGACGACTTACTGTGCTCAAGTCAAGAGCAGAAGAGCTGCGAGGCAGTCTAAGAGAGACCTGGTTGGATGTCAGAGAGGACGACATCCTGGAGCCGCAGCTGACCTGAGCGCCCTCGACAGATGAATTCTACAGTAAGCTAATATAACAGTTGTTGCGGTGGTTGCCTGTGTTTGATCGTGTGCCCAGCGATCATGGCAAGTGTATATGAATATAGTATATATGTTTTATTAAGGCAGTGAGCTGAAATAAGAGAGTAGAGATAGAGGAACATCCAGTAGGGCGGAGTGATACGTTCACCCTCTCCGGAGGCCAGTGGGTGACTGAGTGAGGGAGCCTCGCAATCGAGGCGGCTGCCAGCAACGTCCCAAATTAACCCACCCAAGATACAGAAAGGACCGTTGCTGTGACACAATAGTTTAATTAAGGAGATGTCGGATCGTGGAGTTTTATTTTCTGTGAATATATTTAATAATTTTTAGTAGGGAAACATTTTATTGGCATGGCAATGGAAATTGCAGGTTTGTTTGGGGAGGAGTTGATGGAAGAACTATGAGGCCAGGGAAGAAGTTAATGAAGGAAACTTCGAGGCTGGAGATGTGTGTGCTGAACTCTGTGGGCAATCAGAGCTTCATTGTGAGGAGCTGACCTCAAGCAGTGTAAAGGAGCAGTGAAGAGGAGCTTTACGTGTCTCTGTGAAGTCAGTGGTGAAGCATCACTGGTGTAGCAGTTTGGGAGGACTGCAGAAGAGCCTTGTTGACTATTTTGGAGAGCCTATAGATATACTATATATATAGATATACTATATATATGTCTATCTATATAGATATATAGATAGACATGGTAGTGAGCCTCTAACAGCAGAACAGAGGTTCACGATGATTACACATAATGTATATGGGGAGTGCTTGAATACTTATACTTTTTGGGCTGATTGTACAATATTGTTGTGACAAGTAGTGTTTCAGCCTTAAGCTGAGTTTTATATACTTTTAGAGCTGATTGTATAATAGTGTTGTGACGATATTGCAATCTCCACTTAGTGAGGGAGTAGTAAATGGTAAGCCAAGAGTTGAGCAGCCACTTGATATGGACAGTTGGTGAAACCAGGATATGATATTGGATTGATACCAGGTTGTAGCAGCTTAGATTGTTGTATGTTAATATTTCATCTTGTTTGATCATGTATAATTGATCCTTTAATTAATTGATCTATCAAAAATGGATTTAAGTTATATAAACCATGGTTTATATAACTTAGATTCATTTTGATAGATTAATTAAAGGGCGATTTGAGTAGATCATTGATACACATTTGTCTCACTAATTCATTGTAAATATTTACTATCTTTTGTTATTATTATTCAAGTGTGGGCCAATTGGTGGGTATAAATAGGAGCTGCATTGTATGGGCCAATAGGCCTTCTGCTGTTCTCATGCGGCTTATGTTTGTATCCACCTAATTCCCATTCATTTTTCATTGTACCTCACATCACTTCACCTCTCTCTCTCCTGCCTATATATGTCCAACACTTGACCTGTAAATCATTCCTTTTGAAGATGTATTAATATACGAAAGTACTTAAGGAAATTCCTGTTTTAATTCGTCCTCCGTGGTCTGACACTGTCATTTCTAATTATATATGCGAACATTAGTGTATTATAGTGTATTATATATACACTGTCATATATAATTATATATCCTTCATAGCAGTAGTTTCGGCCTGTTCCTCTACGCCTACTTACCAGCATGCTACAACTTCAAGATTCAACATCAACAAGAACAACAATAGGTTCTCAAACGAATTGTCTAGGCACACCTCCCCCCCCTCTACCCTTCAGTACCTGAGACCCAGACACTTGGTGTCTCGCCAGTTGACTAGAGGCCACCAGCAAAACCACTGTTACGATCGTTTAACTGCCGGTTTCTTGTCAGCAACTCTGGTATCGTGCCAAAGATGACGTCGCAGCCCCTATAAGAAGACCTGCCAGTGTCCAGATAATGGATTACCCTTCTAGTGCTCATAGCTGATGAGCTACTCTTGCCCACGGGTGATTGTAGATGCATTCAGCTAATTTTGTATAAAAACCTTCACCTTTATTGTTAACGTAAATTTCACATGTGTATATTTCTCTTTTGATCGTGTTGTCTAAACACACCTTCCCCCCTCTAAATACAGTACCCGAGACCCAGACACCTGGTGTCTCGCCGGTTGACCAGAGGCCACCAGTAAAACACTGCTACGATCGTTTAACTGCAGGTTTTTGGTCAGCAACTCCAGTATTCGTGCCAAAGATGACGTCCCAGCCCCTATAAGAAGCCCTGCCAGCGTCCAGAAGTTGGATTACCCTTCTAGTGCTCATAACTGACGGGTGATGGTAGAAGCATTCAGGTAATATTGTATAAAGTATTACCTTAACCTCTGTTATTAACGTAAATTTCTCATGTCCATATTTCTCTTTTGATTGAATTTAAGCAAAGTGGATAAGGGGTTTTGTTTTTATATTTGTTACTTATCATTTTGTGTAAAATTAAAGTAATTTTTTATATATTATATGTTTAAAGTTTTTATTCTCTTGTTTTAACCCGCAGCTCTCACACGGTAAAGTTTCTTAAGCTGTTTCTTTCTTTCTTTAATTGTTTTATTAATGTGTGATTGGCACAACACCTGCCAGAATAGCCACTGCTCAATTCCAGATATAAATAGCGGTCCCCGTGGCATAGTGGTAAGACGCTTGCCAGGTGTTTCGCAAGCCCTTTGTCCTGGGTTCATATCCTGGCCAGGGAGGATTTACTGGGCACAAATCCTTAACTGTAGCCTCTGTTTACCCAACAGTAAAATGGGTACTTGGTTGTTAAACGATATGGCGGGGTCGTATTCTGGGGAATATTAGGATTAAGGACCTGCCCAAAACGCTATGCGTGCTAGTGGCTGTATAAGAATGTAAGATCTTTTGTGTATATATATATATATATATATATATATATATATATATATATATATATATATATATATATATATATATATATATATATATATATATATATATATATATATATATATATATATACCCTCATTTAACTCAGTGGACCCTGATAAGGTGGTTTTTAATTTTTCAAAGAGAATTTTGTCTCCCGTCGAGAAAGAACTTCTCTCTCTGGGGTTAGACTTCGGGTTGACGTGTAAAAAACCTAAATTTGTAAATCATTTTCTAGGTTTTGAGCGGTTATGTAATACATTGAAAACATGTACCCTAAGGACTGGTACAAATTATAGTTGGACCAGCATCATCAGTACTGTTTCTTCCTTAGCACATGAAGTATTTAATGATTTGGGTAAATATAAATCTACATTTCCTCCATTTGACAAAAGAAAATTGGATTGTATTACTGGCTTAAAGAAGGATAGGAGCATTTGTATTACTAGACCAGATAAAGGTAGGGGTGTAGTGGTTTTAGACAAGTTAGACTATGTAAATAAGGTTGAAAGGTTGTTAGAAGACCCCTTTAAATTTAAGTTTGTTGATATAGACCCCTTTTCGTATATTTTAAAATGTGAGGATAAACTAAATAGAGTTTTAAGAGGTCTGAAAGACACTCTTTTTGATTATACAAAATTGCTTGCAACTGGCTCTAAGCCGGGCATCTTATATGGTTTACCTAAAGTTCATAAAACGGGTATACCGATTCGTCCTATTTTATCAGCGATTGGCACTTTTAATTATAAACTGGCAAAGTTTCTGGTTCCATTATTAGAACCATTAACGCATAATGAATTTACTGTGAGAAATTCTCAGGATTTTGTAAAGGAACTTTCTTCTTTAAATTTTGAGTTCCCAACTATAATGGCCAGTTTCGATGTTGAATCACTTTTTACTAATATTCCTCTGTTGGAAACCATTGATATTTGTGTAAATCAGCTATTTGCTGACACTAATTTAGTGTCTGGGTTTTGTAGTAAAATATTCAGACGGTTGTTAGAATTAGCGGTTAAAGATTCTGTCTTTATGTTTAATAATAAATATTATAAACAAATCGATGGAGTAGCAATGGGGTCTCCCTTAGGTCCTGCACTTGCCAATGCGTTTTTGAGTTTTCATGAAACAAATTGGCTTGATAAATGTCCTTTGGCCTTTAAACCAGTCATGTACAGGAGATATGTAGATGACACTTTTTTGTTATTTAAGGACCAATGTCATATTGAGAAATTTAGAGACTATCTTAATGCATAACATAGTAATATACGTTTCACTGCGGAGCGTGAAGTGGATAATTCATTATCGTTTCTTGATGTCAAAGTGGACAACCTTAATGGGTTCAACACTAGTGTTTTTAGAAAACCAACTTTTACGGGGTTAGGTTTAAATT
Organism: Procambarus virginalis; assembly: GCA_020271785.1. Classification (NCBI taxonomy): domain Eukaryota; kingdom Metazoa; phylum Arthropoda; class Malacostraca; order Decapoda; family Cambaridae; genus Procambarus; species Procambarus virginalis. Next base: position 4,255 of record WNGS01072111.1, on the reverse strand, counting down.
TTAATTCTTTTGTTCCTGATATCTTAAAGAAGAATGCAATTAATACTCTACTGAATAGGGCCTATGTTTTATGTTCAAATTGGAATAACTTTGATCAAGAAATCAATTTTCTTGTGAATTTTTTTTCAAACAATGGTTATCCTTTACATATGATTTATACCTTTATAAGGAATTTCTTAAATAAGAAGTTTCACCCATCGTGTAGGATTACAACAGTAGAAAGGGATATTAAATATATTAAATTACCATTTTATGGCACTATTAGTTTTTCTGTAAGGAGTCGTTTGAGGAAAATGTTGCAGCATTGTTATCCTCAAGTAGACTTTAGATTTATTTTTGTCAACACTAATACCATAGGCTCTTATTTTAAATTTAAAGATAAAGTGCCTACCCCCCTGTGCTCTAATATCGTATATATGTATAATTGTTCCAGCTGTAATGCTGGATATATCGGGAGTTCCATTCGGAACTTTAAGATTAGGATACTTGAGCACCGGGGAGTTTCTTTTAGGACTGGATTACCATTGTCTAAACCAGCATTTTCGGAGATTAGAAACCATTGTTATGAGTTTAATCATTCTCTGCTGGAATTTGATTTTAAAATTTTGGACACTTGTATAAATGGCCAGTCAGATTTGAGAGTAATGGAATCCTTACATATAAAGGAGCTGCGGCCTTTGTTATATATATGTATCATCAGATCTTTCCATGAAAACATAAAGGGCACCGTGGTCTTTGATGGCCTAACATCAGACGCCTTTGAAATCCGAAGTGGAGTAAAGCATCGTGTACTGGCTCAAACCCAATTCGGGATTTTCTTCGCAGTTATGCTGCAGCACGCCTTCGGATCTGCCACGGAAGGCATTTACCTCCAGACCAGGTCGGATGGAAAGCTCTTTAACCTCGCCAGGCTGAGAGCCAAAACGAAGGTTCGGCTGAGGTGTCTGCGCGACTTCCTTTTTGCCGACGACGCAGCAATCACTGCCCACTCAGCTGAAGACCTCCAACGGCTCATGACCTGCTTCAGCGAGGCCTCTCAGGCTTTCGGACTCACCATCAGCCTGAAGAAAACATAAGTCATGGGACAAGGAGTGATCTCCCCACCTGACATCGGCATCTCCGATTCCAAACTGGAAGTCGTTCACGACTTCGTGTACCTGGAGTCCACAATCTCTGACTCCCTCTCTCTAGATACGGAGCTAAACAAACGCATCGGTAAGGCATCTACTACCATGTCCAGACTGACAAAGAGAGTGTGGGCCTGCAATAGGCTGACTTGAGTATACTAGGATTCAGGTTTACAGAGCCTGTGTCCTGAGCACTCTCCTTTATGGCAGTGAGTCTAGGACACTCCGCGCCCGTCAGAAAAGACAGCTGAATGCCTACCACATGCGCTGCCTTCGACACATCTTGGACATTACCTGGCAGGACAAGGTGACAAACAACAACATCTTGGGGAGAGCAAGAATCATCAGCATGTACACAATGCTGAAGCAGAGACGAATGCGCTGGCTCGGGCATGTTGTGCGAATGGGCGACGGCAGATCCCCAAGGATCTCCTGTACGTAGAGCTGATGCAGGGAAAGCGTCCAACAGTCAAGCCCCAGCTATGGTACAAAGACGTATGCAAGAGGGACCTGAAAGCCTTGGACGTTGATCTTGCTATGTGGGAGACACTGGCTGCAGACCGTTTAGCCTGGGGGCAGTCTGTTCAAAGAGGTCTCTCCAAGTTCGAGGAGTCACTTGCCAAGGAATCGGAGGCAAAGAGACAGAGAAAGAAGGCCGGTTGCCAGGAAGACAAACCAGAATCGGACTTCGTTTGTGCTCGGTGTGGGATGGACTGCCACTCTCGGATTGGCCTCATCAGTCACACCAGACACTGCACCAGGATTGACAGCTAGGGCGCAACTCCATAGTCTCGCGAGACTGAAGGATGCCTACTAGCACTTTCGTCCGGGCATGACGCAATGCTGCGTCATCCGTTTACTGACGGTAGTCTCGGAGATGACGCAATGCTGTGTCTTCCACTAAAATAATCGCCAAAAATCAGGTTTTTATCCGATTTTAGGGGGACTGGTTTTAAAATGCGCGCCTATGTCTTCCCATTCTCTTTGTTGCGCCTCGTGGCCCGCAGGCGGCGCGGCACACGCCGTAGGCCCATTGTTTTTGCTCCACTGTTGTGACCGGTGTCGCCTCCCCTTGTGTCTCAAACGTGTGAACATTTAGGCTATTTTCCGTGGCTATATTTCTTACTGCGGCTTTAGAAACTATCTACGCTTACTCCACGATGAATAGTGATCATGAACAAAGCCCTTCCAGGAAGAAAATTGCGAAAGAAATGCATGAAAAGGAGAAGCTAAGTAGTGTGCAGGAGAAGTACAAGCATGCGAGATAACTCCCTCTAAGTTTCAAGCTGTATTTGACGATTTGTCTGGATCATCTAGTGAGGAAACTGATGTCGGTACTGATACTGATGCAAGTAGCGAACATTTGGAAACAGAGACGGCCGATGAGGATTTTGGTAGTGATGAAAGTGAGGAGTCTGAGGTTCAGACTCCAGTACCGCGCCGTGCCACTCGTGCACGGCGAGGTACTGGAGCTCGTGCCAGAGCCAGACGTACCACACGTACCCCAGTACCAACAGATTCTGATGAGGGGTGGTGTAGTGACAATACTGCACCCTTTGTGGACAATTTTTTAGGTACACCAGGCTTGATTGTTCCTGTACCTACCACTGTTTTTGGTTTTATTTAACTCTTTCTGACTCAAAAAGTGTTGAAATATATTGCCTATGAAACTAATTTGTATGTTTCCCAAAGTAAGGCACGTACTGGGCAAAGGACAAAGCACAAATGGGAACCCAGTGACAGTGAAAGAAATTGCCAGATATTTGGGACTGACGATCTTGATGGGTATTTGCCCGTTGCCAAGACATAGAATGTATTGGCAAACAGGCAGATTCTGGCACATACCTTGTTTCAACACTTTTATGACTGGTAAACGATTTGAAATGATTGCTAGATATTTTCATGCAACTGAAAACTCACTTCAACCATCACTTCCTTATGTCAGTCGTGATGGTCAAGTGGATTAAGGCATCCCTGTACATACCAGTTGCGTTGCTCCTGGCAGTATGGGTTCAAGTCACTTCTGGGGTATGAGTTTTCAGTTGCATATAGTCCTGGGGACCATTCAGGCTTGTTCGCATTTGTGTTCCTCACGTGTTGCCCGAAAAAATGAGGTGATTTGATAAAATGCTGTGCCCAAGATTACCATCCGAGTGCCGGCGGGGAAGTGGTTCAAATAGCTTCGGCTATCACTTCCTTATGTCCGGTCATGATGGTCAAGTGGATTAAGGCATCCCTGTACATACCAGTTGCGTTGCTCCTGGCAGTATGGGTTCGAGTCACTTCTGGGGTATGAGTTTTCAGTTGCATATAGTCCTGGGGACCATTCAGGCTTGTTCGCATTTGTGTTCCTCACGTGTTGCCCCCAAAAAATGAGGTGATTTGATAAAATGCTATGCCCAAGATTACCATCCGAGTGCTGGCGGGGAAGTGGTTCAAATAGCTTCGGCTATCACTTCCTTATGTCCAGTCGTGATGGTCAAGTGGATTAGGCATCCCTGTACATACCAGTTGCGTTGCTCCTGGCAGTATGGGTTCGAGTCACTTCTGGGGTGTGAGTTTTCAGTTGCATATAGTCCTGGGGACCATTCAGGCTTGTTCGCATTTGTGTTCCTCACGTGTTGCCCCAAAAAATGAGGTGATTTGATAAAATGCTGTGCCCAAGATTACCATCCGAGTGCCGGCGGGGAAGTGGTTCAAATAGCTTCGGCTATCACTTCCTTATGTCCAGGTGATGGTCAAGTGGATTAAGGCATCCCTGTACATACCAGTTGCGTTGCTACTGGCAGTATGGGTTCAAGTCACTTCTGGGGTGTGAGTTTTCAGTTGCAATAGTCCTGGGGACCATTCAGGCTTGTTTGCATTTGTGTTCCTCACGTGTTTGCCCCCCCAAAAAAAATGAGGTGATTTGATAAAATGCTTGCCCAAGATTACCATCCGAGTGCCGGCGGGGAAGTGGTTCAATAGCTTCGGCTATCACTTCTTATGTCCGGTCGTGATGGTCAAGTGGATTAAGGCATCCCTGTACATACCAGTTGCGTTGCTCCTGGCAGTATGGTTCGAGTCACTTCTGGGGTGTGAGTTTTCAGTTGCATATAGTCCTGGGGACCATTCAGGCTTGTTCGCAT
>WNGS01072104.1:5000-13295 GCA_020271785.1 Procambarus virginalis | reverse complement strand
TGTTACTGAGGGACGTCCCCTACACTGTGTAGGCCTCGTGGCTGTGGTGTAAACACAAATGGATGTCCTCCACAAACTTTACATTTATAATATTTTTATACGAACAATTCTCTAACACTATTCACTAATTTATATGTTATGTTACACGTTCCACTTCACTGTTCACCGTATCACTGCTCGCTATATTTGATATATATCGCTTTTGCCTGTACACATGAGCCTGGTGGCACTGGCTCACCACGTGGGACCACGTTTATTCTGTATTTAACTCAAAGTTCCATTTTTAATTTCTGTATTCAACTTTCCTACGGGTCACTATGCACTGGGTGATCACTGTGGCCGTAATCCATAGTTGTAATCCTAAAAATCCCGGTTTAATCCAGTGTTTTCACGGAGCGCGACGACGACACGTCTGTCCCCACGCTGGGGCAGACTTTTTTTTATACTGCTACAAGTAGCCCAATACTGCTACAAGTAGCCCAATACTGCTACAAGTAGCCCAATACTGCTACAAGTAGCCTAAAACTGCTACAAGCAGCCTAAAACTGCTACAAGTTCCGGACACGCAGGAGGTAAGCCGCAAAGGCCAACGGCACCGCAGACGAAGAGATGCGGTTAGCCGAAAAACTCCGGAAGACGGAACCGAAGGAACCACAGGGACACGGAACCGAACCCGGGGAGGAGCAGAACCCAAGCCCAAGTCGTACGCAGAGGGGGGAAAGAAAAACCCCACTCCTCGCAACAGTAAGCCCCGCTCAGAAGGACGGAATCCAGGCGGGGCGCAATGGAGCACAAAGCCCCCCAAGGTCGCTCCTCCCCAACCCCAGGAGCCTCTACACCAGGCCCCGGGGCCGAGTCGACCTCCAAAGCCCCGGCCCCACAAGAAAAAGCCGGGGCAGCCGAGAGAGCTGGAAGAGAAGGGGCCCACTGGTCAGACCCCGGAGCATCGGCAGGAGGAACAGACTCGAATGCCTCCGTAGCCCCCCCGGACGGGGCAACCCCCGAAACTGCCCGAGTCTCAGAAACCTCTAATCCCCACCCCGACCCCGAAGCCCTCAGACGCTGGGGGCCGGAAGTAGGGGGGGGGGGCAGAATGAACCACTAAAGGGGAAGAACAAGGGGGTGCGGGCGGAACCAAGGCCGAAGCGACCAACACCCCCAAGTCCGGGTCCCTATACACAAAGCGGGGCAGCCGCGGGGCGTCCGGGGAAGCAAGAGTCCGCTCGCGTTGCAATAACCTAAACCTACCTTGCAACGCACGAGCTGCCTGCACCCGAATTGATTCAGCAGCAGACTGGGTGAATTGAGTCACAAACAAGCAACATAGCTCGCAGGACTCAGGGTCGAATGTGTCACCGACCCAACAGGCAGCATGACGGAGGCAAAAACAAAGAGAGTCACCCTGAGACAAGGGGACAGAGCAACCCTCAAACTTGCACACAGCGAGAGGGGACGCAAGGGACTCCTCCATCGGACCCGAGAGCCCCCGCGGGGTTTTCCAGGGCCCCTAGACTGGGTCTGCTAAGGGTTATCCCAGGCAGGGCACTGCTAACCGGCTACCCAAACTACCAAACAATCTGCTAAAAGCTGAACCCACGGGACGTGTCCACTCGCGAGGGCGAAGCAGGGGGTGCCACCACACAAACGATCCTAATCTAAGGGGAACAAGGCAGACCCCCCTACCAGGCAAAAACAAAAAGAAAAGAAAAACCACCCAAGTGGACAACGGACCCAGAGGGAACAGAGCCGGCCGCTGTAATAGGTGAAAACTAGCAACGCAGTGCCCCACGCCCCACCAGTGCTATAACTACCACTTACCCCAAGGTAACAAGGGAGTAAAACCCCCAAACCCTCAGGGCGGCCAAACGCCAAGCAGCGAAAAGCCAACAGAGGTAGACCCAAGGCGACTTGTGGAAGGTAACCCCAAGCCCCAAGGGGGTACTTACAGGGCACTCAGGGAAGGTGACCCTAAGCACATGCAGCCCGAGTACCTGAGAATACTACTCCCAGCTCACACGACCACCGTAAGAGCAGCACTGAAAAACAATTCACAGCGCTGAGACAAGACTGGAGCTGGAGCCACACGACCATGCACGATCCCATCAGCCGAGGAACTGAGGTGTGGATAGCCGGCGCGGGGGTCTGGGGCTCCCCCTTTCCCCTCCCGGGGAGGGGGGAGCTGCGCAGACATGCGGCGCGGCTGGTGTGACGTCATGCTAGTTTACTCGTTTTTCTTTGGGGAGTTCTGTCCACTCGTTTGTTAATTTTTGTTAACCAGAATAGGGGTTTGTTTTGTGGCGCTTACCTTTCTGGGTGCCTGTCCCGGTCGATGGCAGATATAGAATGCTCCAAATCACATGTGCATTCTATGGGCCATTGCTCCCCGTGCCTCTCTGAGGGGGCCAGGTTCTGGCTCGTGGTCCCCGGTAGGCTAGAACTCCACCCACATCGACTGATGCAAAGTAGTTAGAATATCCATATCAGCCATGGATAGCTCCGGGGAGCCGTAGGGGCTCCCCCCAGAAATGCCATAATATATATGTACATGCTGTTATTTAGCGATGATAGTATTACAGAAGACCCATGACTGATAAAAATGACCAGGATTCTGATAATAGCAGGACTGTTGTGACAATTAGCACAGTAGTGGGAGGAGTAATCTTGGTGGGGAGGGAGGTAGTGTTGTCTGCTGACTGTGTGTGCGACCAACTTTTACTGTCTGGACTCACTATACCAGCTTAGTTGTTCACTATGGTGAATAAAACATGTAGATATTTATATATAATGTTTGTATATAGTGAATAAAAGCAAAAACAGTATGGTGGGAGGAGAAGGGTGGCGAGTCAGGTGAGGTGAGGGAGGAAGGGAGTGATAGCCAGTGGCGGGCTGTCACTGGCTGCCACTGCCACTCAGCATACCAACTTAGTAGTTCGTTATGGTGAACACAAATGTAGATACTTATATATAACGTGTATATATAGTGAAATAACAGCAAAAGGAGTGTGAGGAGGAGCCATTTTGGTGAGGGAGGTGGCGACATCTGGATGATTTATCATGCTGGGTAGGGGTGGCCACTATGCTGTTTGGGCACTATACCAGCTTAGATGAACAGTTATGGTGAACAGAACATGTAGATTCTTATATAAAACGTCTGTATACAGTGAATAAAAGCAAGAACAGTATGGTGGGAGAAGGATATGGGCGAGTGAGGAGTCATTGAGAGAGTGGCGGTGAGAGGTTGACTGGCAGATGTGGTGGCCACACCTCCCTGCTTTTTGACTTGCAATATCAACTTAGTTCGTTATGGTGAACAAAACATGCAGATACTTATATATAACCTGTGTATATAGTGTAATAACCGACAAAGTATTTGTTTATTGTTTTATGAACACAATAATTGAATCAATAATATGCTCACCATAATTTTGAGTACAGCGATGATTCACACATTTTATTATATAAATATATCACACTACACACTTCTGAATAATATTACAGCAAAAAAAAAAAAAAATCAGACATTGAAATAATTAGGTAATTATCTCTTTGTGGCCACTTCTGCCTGACAGCTGGGGCTGAGCAGACCACTTCGGACGCATGCTGAGTCAGCGCCTATTTTTTGCCAGACTTCCCCGCCCTATAGCAGACAAAATATGCCGCTTACGATTTTTTTTTTATAAATTTTTCCGTGATCAGGGAACAAAAATTAACAGGTTCAAATGAATTTTTTTTGTTTTTAGTTATGCACCTGTGGGTGACAATGGTCAAATAGCCCTTAGAAACACAAGGTTAAAGGGGGCAAATTGTGTGCATGAATTCAAGTAAATGTCAGCGAATGGTGCACATCTCTCTCTCTCTCTCTCTCTCTCTCTCTCTCTCTCTCTCTCTCTCTCTCTCTCTCTCTCTCTCTCTCTCTCTCTCTGTGTGTAATTACCTAAGTAATTACCTAAGTGTAGTTACAGGATGAGAGCTACGCTCGTGGTGTCCCGTCTTCCCAGCACTCTTTGTCATATAACGCTTTGAAACTACTGACGGTCTTGGCCTCCACCACCTTCTCCCCCAACTTGTTCCAACCGTCTACCACTCTGTTTGCGAAAGTGAATTTTCTTATATTTCTTCGGCATCTGTGTTTAGCTAATTTATATCTATGACCTCTTGTTCTTGAAGTTCCAGGTCTCAGGAAATCTTTCCTGTCGATTTTATCAATTCCTGTTACTATTTTGTATGTAGTGATCATATCACCTCTTTTTCTTCTGTCTTCTAGTTTTGGCATATTTAATGCTTCTAACCTTTCCTCGTAGCTCTTACCCTTCAGTTCTGGGAGCCACTTAGTAGCATGTCTTTGCACCTTTTCCAGTTTGTTGATGTGCTTCTTAAGATATGGGCACCAAACAACAGCTGCATATTCTAGCTTTGGCCTAACAAAAGTCATGAACAATTTCTTTAGTATATCCCCATCCATGTATTTAAAAGCAATTCTGAAGTTAGAAAGCATAGCATAGGCTCCTTGCACAATATTCTTTATGTGGTCTTCAGGTGATAGTTTTCTATCTAGAACCACCCCTAGATCTCTTTCTTTATCAGAGTTCTTTAAAGATTTCTCACATAATATATAGGTTGTGTGGGGTCTATGTTCTCCTATTCCACATTCCATAACATGACATTTATTAACATTAAATTCCATTTGCCAAGTGGTGCTCCATATACTTATTTTATCCAGGTCTTCTTGAAGGGCATGACAATCATCTAAATTTCTTATCCTTCCTATTATCTTAGCATCATCAGCAAACATGTTCATATAATTCTGTATACCAACTGGTAGATCATTTATGTAGACAATAAACATCACTGGTGCAAGAACTGAACCCTGTGGTACTCCACTTGTGACATTTCTCCAGTCCGATACATTGCCTCTGATCACAGCCCTCATTTTTCTATCAGTCAGAAAGTTTTTCATCCATGTTAGAAGCGTACCTGTCACTCCTCCAATATTTTCCAGTTTCCAGAACAACCTCTTATGTGGAACTCTGTCGAAAGCCTTTTTTAGGTCCAGATAGATGCAGTCAGCCCAACCATCTCTTTCCTGTAATATCTCTGTTGCTCGATCATAAAAACTGAGTAAATTCGATACTCGATTCGATTCGAAATTCGATTAGTGTGTGTGTGTGTGTGTGTGTGTGTAATTACCTAAGTGTAATTACCTAAGTGTAGTTACAGGATGAGAGCTACGCTCGTGGTGTCCCGTCTTCCCAGCACTCTTTGTCATATAACGCTTTGAAACTACTGACGGTCTTGGCCTCCACCATTTTCTCCCCCAACTTGTTCCAACCATCTACCACTCTGTTTGCGAAAGTGAATTTTCTTATATTTCTTCGGCATCTGTGTTTAGCCAGTTTATATCTATGACCTCTTGTTCTTGAAGTTCCAGGTCTCAGGAAATCTTTCCTGTCGATTTTATCAATTCCTGTTACTATTTTGTATGTAGTGACCATATCACCTCTTTTTCTTCTGTCTTCTAGTTTTGGCATATTTAATGCTTCTAACCTTCCTCGTAGCTCTTACCCTTCAGTTCTGGGAGCCACTTAGTAGCATGTCTTTGCACCTTTTCCAGTTTGTTGATGTGCTTCTTAAGATATGGGCACCAAACAACAGCTGCATATTCTAGCTTTGGCCTAACAAACGTCATGAACAATTTCTTTAGTATATCCCCATCCATGTATTTAAAAGTGTGTGTGTGTGTGTGTGTAATTACCTAAGTGTAGTTACAGGATGAGAGCTACGCTCGTGGTGTCCCATCTTCCCAACACTCTTTGTCATATAACGCTTTGAAACTATTGACGTTCTTGGCCTCCACCACCACCTAACCTAACTTGTTCCAACCGTCTACCACTTTGTTTGCGAAAGTGAATTTTCTTATATTTCTTCGACATCTTGTTTAGCTAGTTTAAATCTATGACCTCTTGTTCTTGCAGTTCCAGGTCTCAGGAATCTTCCCTATCGATTTTATCAATTCCTGTTACTATTTTTTACGTAGTGATCATATCACCTCTTTTCTTGCGTCTTCCAGTTTTGCCATATTTAGTGCCTCTAACCTCTCCTCGTAGCTCTTGCCCTTCAGTTCTGGGAGCCACTTAGTAGCATGTCTTTGCACCATTTCCAGTTTGTTGATGTGCTTCTTAAGATATGGGCACCACACACCGCTGCATATTCTAGCTTTGGCCTAACAAAAGTTGTGAACAATTTCTTTAGTATATCGACATCATGTATTAAAAGCAATTCTGAAGTTAGAAAGTGTGGCATAGGCTCTCGCGCAACGTTCTTTATGTGGTCCTCGGGGTGATAGTTTTCTATCTAGAACCACCCCTAGATCTCTTTCTTTATCAGAATTCTTTAAAGATTTCTCACAAAATATATAGGTTGTGTGGGGTCTATGTTCTCCTATTCCACATTCCATAACATGGCATTTATTGTGGGAGTATGTCTCCCAAGATGCTCCCACAGCTGACTTGAATGGCATTGCAGTGCACAGATCTTCGTGCACAAAGCCTATTTCCCTTAATCCTGGATAGTTTCCTGGCATGTTGGGTATCTCCAGAATGCCCACTTAACCAGGAACACTTTTATGATACGTAGGCCGCCGTATGTCCAGGCACAAAGTAGATACAGGGAGCTAAGCATACTTGCCACCATAGGGTCAGTGAGTACATGGCCTGGAGGAGAGTGTGAGAGGGAAGGCGCCAGCAGCGTCTGACCTCTGGGGTCAACCTCAACCGGCGCATGGAGAATAACAGCTATGACGTGTTCATGACGTCACTCCTGCTACTGCTCATCGAACGAGCTAATATGATTGGTTCCCGCTCATTTGCTGCAATGCTATTGGTCAAATTGTAACTTCTTTTGTGTTGTGTGCCACGAGATGCCCGGCACCCTTGCAAACTCATTCACGTAGAGCGACCATACCCAGAGGACGTGTTCTGTTCTACCGGCCAATAGACTGATCACCGTCTATCCCTCACCGTCAAGTTAACTCAGCGTCTTTGCGATATACCACACACTCGCCAGAATCACGAGTGGGAATATATTGTTTAGAAGCCTAAAGTGACAAATCTCCAGAGCGAAACAGACTGGTATCAGGTAACCCCTGGTGACAAAGATCGTTGTGAGTGACTCAGAGTGAACTAAGGCAGTGCCGCCGCCTAAGTAATCTGTGTGTGACTTTACCACAGTGTACCTGTACCACAGTGTACAGTGTAGTGCATGGTACTGCCGCCAACCGCCGCCAGCCGACGCCAGCCGCCGCCAGCCGCCGCCCTCACTCTGACGTGACGTCACCACCTTAGCACCGCCAGTGCCAGTGTGTGCGCGTGTGTCTGTCTGTTAAGCATACAGCACGCCCCTACTCACGAAATCATCTCAAGATACTGCGAGTACCCTCCGTGTCTACGAGCGAAACCAGCTATCAGGCCACCTACGAGTGCTTGTATAAACGAGTCTGAGTGAGTGCGTAAGGAAAGGTACCTTATCTGTAAGTACAACAATCTTGTCATTATTTTATTGTGTCTGTGTTGATCTGAGGGATCAACCACAGTTCTCACCTTCTTATACCTGTCGCAGGTTATAGGTGAATCGACGGTGAATGCGTGTTTATCTGTGTGGTATCACTGCATTTCATTCGTCTGTGATGTGAGCTTCACATACACCACACATTTAGTTATTGTGTGATTATTATTGTGCATGTTATTGCCTGTCCCATTGACAGTGTATTTGTTGATTTATTGCATAGCATCATTACCGAGTATCGGTTGGAACTCTTGTGATCCCTTTGCATACCGGCAGTTAGGTTGCCGTGTTAATGATTGGCTGTCAACTGTGTTAAGTAGGTGTTTCTCCACGAGTGGATACGAGTCGATTAGCCGACGTCAAGAGTCTCGCTAATGCAACCATAGCTTTGCTGACGCAATCGAAAGTAAATCAAGCACCCTGTGTATTAATGGTTAAGTTAGTAAATAAACTACTGTTAAGCTTTATGCGGTGTTTCTGTTGAACCACTTCTGAATACTGTCAATATTACTCAAGCCTTAGCTCTAAGTGTCTTCAACACCGAGTTGCCTGTAAGTCACTAAACTATAAATTTGATGAGGACCCTAGGAGTCCCTTAAAGTGTTACATCATTGAGGAGATTCCAACGACCAACGTGGAGCAGGACCAGGTGAGGCTAGTCTGATAAGAGACCCCAAGGACTCTAACTGATCTGCTCCCAGGCCCTGTAGTTGCTCTCGTATTTTCTATTTGGCT
>WNGS01072099.1:0-10521 GCA_020271785.1 Procambarus virginalis | reverse complement strand
AAAAACATGACCTTGAGAAGAAGTATAGGTTAGGAATCGTCTCCAAAGAATTTTCAAAGAATTACTCATCATTGCTATCTAAATAATTGGAGAGCCAAATTAAATACTACGATGATAAATTTACCCCCACAAAGGGTCAACATTAAGAAAACATGGAGCACAATTTCACAAATATGGTATCAAAGAAGATTTTAAATAACAAACCATTACTCCTGTCAAATATGATAGTCTGCTTTCAGCCTCAGACACTGCTTTTGAGTTAATAGGTTCTTCTCTTCCATTGAGTCATCCCTTGCAAATGATATTCCGTCTTCCAGTACTAATATTCAGGACTATCTTACAGGTAACTATCCACAGTCTCTGTACCTAATGCTACTAATGCCACTGATGTTACTGACATAATCCTTTCCCTTAAAACCAAGTCTAGTGCCCTTGAAGAGATATCAACTCTTATTTACAAAAAAGCCTCCAGATTATTAGCTCCTGCCATTGCATTGCTCTTCAACAACAGTCACTTGAACTCCAAACCTCTCCAGATATTCTAAAAAATAAAGCGAGAGTAACCCATGTCCACAAATGTGGTGTTAACAACTTCAGACCTATATCAATTCTGCCAAACTTGTCTAAAATATTTGAAAAGCTTATCTACAAGCAGCTTTACTCTTATCTAGCCAAACACAATATACTTAGCTGTTGTCAATATGGCTTCAGACCCCAACAAAGCACTAACGATGCACTTATTTGTATGATTAACTTGCTACATGCAGCTCTTGATAAAAATGAGTTCCCTATGGGTTATTTGAGGACCTGCGTAAGGCTTTTGACACTGTCAGCCACCAAAACCTTCTTCTTAAATTACAACATTATGGGAGTCAGAGGTCACTCCCTGCAGTACCTTAAGTCTTACCTTACTGACAGGCTCCAATATGTTTATGTGAATAATTCAATTTCTCCCACCCTACCCATCAACATTGGTGTTCCCCAGGGCAGCATACTTGGCCCTCTCCTCTTTCTCATCTACATTAATGACCTCCATGCCTCCCAACATCTCAAACCAATTCTATTTGCTGACGACACGACCTCATTTCTCCAGTCCTGACCCCCTTGCTCTAAATGTCACAGTGAATACTGAGCTAAATAAAGTCCATCACTGGCTTACTGCCAACAAACTCACCCTCAATATTGACAAAACTTTCTATATTTTTGTTTGGCAATAAATCCTCAAATCAAAAAATCTCAGGATTAACAATACCCAAATTTGTAACAAAGTAGATGGCAAATTCCTTGGCGTTCTCATTGGCTGCAAGCTGAATTTCCAGGGACACATTCTAAATATATAAAAAAAAGTTTCAAAAATTGTTGGCATTCTTTCTAAGATCAGATATATGTACCTCGCCCTGCCCTGGTGACTCTCTATTATTCTCTATCATCTATCCTTTTCTCACTATGGTATTTGTGCTTGGGGTTCTACTTCCCAAATCATTTACGTCCTCTAATTACCCAACACAAAGCTGCTATTAGGACAATGTTTACTCTGGCCCCAGACATCACTCGGTACCCTTACTCAAATCTCTGAATATGTTAGATATTAAGTCCCTGCACATCTCTCATGTGTATTTTATATATATAAAACCTAAACTGTAATGCCAATCCTGACCTTAAAAGCTTCCTTGAAGGTTGTAACAGATCCCATGAGCACCACATCAGAAACAAATACCTATTTGATATTCCAAGAGTACGACTTAGTCAATCTAGAAATGCTTTACAAATCAAGGGACCTCGAATGTGGAATGACCTTCCAATTATGTTAAAGACTGTACCTCTCCCAACTAGCTTAAGATAAAACTAAGTACCACCTAATTAACTCAATGTAACCTTTCAATGAAACCCATGTCTACGATTTTTAACAATGCTGTTTGTTGACCAAATTGTATTTTTGCTTTTTTTCTGCCATGTTTCCCCCCCCCTTTTTTATTTTTTTCTGTTTTTTTTCTTAACACAATTCGTACTTTAATCTAAGTTAGTATTAGTTTTAGTCTTAGTGTTTTTCCTGCCCGAAACGCTTTCCGTCATAGTGGCTTTAGGCATTGTATTACTAGCTCTATCTATGAATCCATCAACTTTGTATTTCACCTTGTATGTATGTACTTTACCTGAATAAATATTTATTTATTTATTATAAGAGTTGTTTACATTCTTGTACAGCCACTATATAGTATGCGTAGCGTTTCGAGCAAGTCCTTAATCCTATATCCTCGAATACGACCCCGCGGAGAATTGTTTAACAACCAGGTACCCATTTTACTGTAAGGTTAAACAGAGGCTACAATTAAGGATTTGCACCCAGTAAATCCTCCCCGGCCAAGATACGAACCCAGGACAAAGCACTCACGGAACTCTAGGTGAGCGTCTTACCACTACGCCACGGAGACTGCAAAGCTTAGATCTGTTAGATCTAATCATTATTTTTATTTATTTATTTATTTATTTATTTATTTTATTTATTTATTTATTTATTATATACAAGAAGGTACATTGGGTTTGTGAGGATACATCATATGGTATTTACATTCTTGTGAAGCCACTAGTACGCACAGCGTTTCGGGCAGGTCCTTAATCTAACATATAATTTAAGGAGGTAAATTCTAGCAGAATTAATAAAATGATAACAGATACATTGCAACAAGATGTTGCATCATTTTAATTATGCGTTGCATTGCAAGAAGATACATTGCAAGAAGATGTAGATCTCTAAACAAACACTTTGATGATGTTAGTGCCCTGATTCAAACAGTTGACAACAAATTCTCTTCTGTTGTTTTTACCGAAACTTGGTTAAAAGATGATACTACTCAACTCTATAACATACCAAACTACTCAGCAATTCACAACTGTCGTCCTATTCAAAGAGATGGTGATACTGCTCTTTACTACCACCAAGAACTGACTTGCTTAAAAGTAATTAAAACTAGATACCCCTGTGGAGAGTATATCTTTGCCCGTTTCAGAATCAAGGGTGGCGAGGCTGTCCTGACTGGGAGCAGTCTACAGAATTCCTAACACTGATGTGACTGAATTCAACTCTAACCTTCGAAATCTAATACTAGAGAGCAGACTGAAGAAAAACCACTTAATTATTTCTGGGGACTTTAACATTGACCTCTACGAGCCTGATAACCCTCCTGCTGCTAGTTTCCTGAACTGTATGAATTCCTGCTTCCTCATACCCTTAATCACTTGACCTACTAGAATCGCTGATAGTACTGCCACAGCTCTTGACCACATCTGGACTAACATTACCTCTCCGCTTACTTCAGGGATAATCTGTGATAGAACCACAGACCATTACCTCACATTTCTCCTAACCAACATTAACAAACCACCTTTACATACAAGGAAGATAAGCTTTAGGCTGCACAATGAAACTTCTATAGGCAATTTTATAGCTGCTGCTGCTAATATCAACTGGGAGTCTGAATTATGTAACATAAGGAACATCAACCTAGCAGTGCAATTGTGGGGGTTTCTTTTTTTGCTGTCACGACTGCAATGCGTACGTCGCCAATGTACACGTGGCAGACGCTTCACGAAGCTGTCGGAATTAGCAGAATAGAAAATACGAGAGCAACCGTACAGGGCCTGGGGAGCAAGGTCGAGTTAGAGTACTTGTGGGTCTCTTCTCAGACTAGCCTCACCTGGTCCCGCTCCACGTTGATCGTTGGAATCTCCTCAATGATGTAACACTTTAAGGGACTCCTAGAGTCCTCATCACATTTATAGATTAGTGAATATAGGCAACTCGGTGTTGAAGACACCTAGAGCTGAAGGCTTGAGAATTGATGGCAGTATTCAGAAGTGGTTCAACGGAAACACAGCATAAAGCTTAACAGTAGTTTATTTACTAACTTAACCACTAATACACAGGTGCTTGATTTACCTTTAGATTGGCGTCAGCAAGGCTATGGTTGTATTAGCGAGACTCTTGACGTCTGGCTAGTCGACTCGTATCCACTTGTGGAGAAACCACCTAACTTACACAGTTGACAGCCATCATTAACACGGCAACCTAACTGCCGGTATGCAAAGGATCACAAGAGTTCCAACCGGATACTCGGTAATGATGATATGCAATAAATCATAAATACACTGTCAATGGGACAGGCAATACATGCACAATAATAATCACACAATAACTAAGGTGTGGTTTATGTGAAGCTCACATTCACAGACGAATGAATGCCCGTGATACCACAGAGATAAACACGCATTCACCGTCGATTCACTTATAACCTGCGACAGGTATAAGAAGGTGAGAAACTGTGGTTGATACCTCAGATCAACACGACACAATAAAACAATGACAAGATCTTGTACTTACAGATAAGGTACCTTTCCTTACTCACTCAGTCAGGCATATTTATACAAGCTCTTCTGCTTAGTCTCCGTGGTGTAGTGGTAAGACACTCGCCTGGCGTTCCGCGAGCGCTAAGTCATGGGTTCGTATCCTGGCAAGGGAGGATTTACTGGGCGCAATTCCTTAACTGTAGCCTCTGTTTAACGCAACAGTAAAATGTGTACTTGGATGAAAAACGATTCTTCGCGGCAGGGGATCGTATTCCAGGGACCTGCCCGAAACGCTATGCGTACTAGTGGCTGTACAAGAATGTAACAACTCTTGTATATATCTAAAAAAAAAAAAAAAAAAAAAAAAAACCCGTAGGTGGCTTGATAGCTGGTTTCGCTCATAGACACGGAGGGTACTCGCAGTATCTTGAGATGATTTCATGAGTAGGGCGTGCTGTATGCTTAACAGACAGACACACGCACACACTGGCACTGGCGGTGCGTAAGGTGGTGACGTCACGTAGGAGTGAGGGCGGTGGCGGGCGCTCGAGGCACAGAGGTACAGAGGTACTAGCTACACGCCCTGGACCGAGAGGCGGTTGGTGGCAGCTGTGGTACCATGCAGGTACACTTGTGGTAAAGTCACACACAGGTTACGTAGGCGGCAGCACTGCCTTAGTTCACTCTAAGTCACTCACAACGATCTTTGTCACCAGGGGTTACCTGATACCAATCTGTTTTGCTCTGGAGATTTATCACTTTAGGCTTCTGAACAATATACTCACTCGTGATTCTGGACGAGTGTGGTATATCGCAAAGACGCTGAGTTAACTTGACGGTGAGGAATGGACGGTGTTCAGTCTATTGGCCGATAGTCTGAACAGCTACATCCTCTGGGTTTGGTCTCTTTCACGTGAATGCTTTTGCAAAGGGTGCCGGGCATCTCGTGGCACATAACACAAAAGGAGTTATAATTTGACCAATAGCATTGCAGCAAATGAGCGGGAACCAATCATATTAGCTTGTTATGAGCAGAAGGAGAGGTGACGTCATGAACACATCACGAACACGTCATAGCTGTTATTTACCATCGCGCCGGTTGACCCCAGAGGTCAGACCCTGTTGGCGCCTTCCCCTCTGTCCCACGCTCAATGTATTCACTGACCCTTGGTGGCCAGTATGCTTAACTCCCTGTATCTACTTTCTGCCTGGACATATGGCGGCCTCCGTATTATGAAAGTATTCCTGGTTAAGTGGGCATTCTGGAGTTACCCAACATGCCAGGTCACTATCCAGGATTAAGAGAGATAGGCTTTGTGCACGAAGATCAGTGCACTGTGCACTGCAATGAGCCATTCAAGTCAGCTGTGGGAGAATCATGGAAGACATACTCCCACATCACCCCCCAACAAAGATCGAGCTCCACATGTGGTGCACGTTCTGACCTCACACCGCTGACGACATGTGCACGGGTGCACATGGTGCGGCCGAGTCGAGCAGACCCCGTTTCTATACAGCTAGACAAAGCGGGTCCTCGTCTAGACTATTCTCTTCTGGTAAGTGAGGAATTTCTTCAGTCACCGGGCCACATGTGGCTATCTGTTCAGGTCTTGAGCAGGCACTGTGGTCGGACGTAGCTCCAGGTCTGGGTTGGCTCAACGCCTCGAAAACCTGAGTGGCGCTAGTCTATCCACTGCCTCTCTCCACCTGTGTCATGCCTGAAACGTCAGAGACACACTGGGAACCAGTGTCCGGTGATTCACGTTGCATTTCCTCGTTCATGTCTCCCTCGCTCGACGTCTCGTTAATCACCCCTGACCTACTCAACCAGTCAGCACCTATGTTGTCGGCTCCCTTTATGTAAACCACGCGGAATGTGAAATGTTGAAGGAACAACACCCAGTGCATTATTCTAGGGTTAGCGTTTTTAAGCGTACCGATGTAACTGAGGGGTTGGTGATCTACTTGAAACTTGAAGCGCTTACCGTAGAGATACTGGTAGAATTTCCTTATTCCCACGACAACAGCAAGGAGTTCCATTTCTACAGTGGAGTACTTCTGCTCAGCATCGCTCAATTTACGACTGGAGTACTCAACTGGCCAGATTTCACCGTCGTACTCTTGCATGAGTACAGCACCAATACCTGTATTTGAGGCATCTGTCCGAAGAATGTACTCCCTGGTAGAATCTGGTAGTCTAAGGATGGGTGCTTCAGTCAGCTTCTTGAGCGTTGAGAATGCTGAATTCTCCATTTCTGTCCAACGTACTCTAACAGGTGCACTCTTCTTGGTGAGATTAGTTAGCGGAGTTGCTATGGACGTGAAATTGGGAATGAAAGTTCTGTAGTACCCAGCAAGTCCCAGAAATGACTTAACCTGCGTCTTGGTGGTGGGTGGAGCGGCTTCACTGATCTTGGTGATCTCAGGCAGCGGCCTGGTGAATCCTCCTCCTATCACGTGACCAAGGTACCTGACCTCCATGCACCCCATCTCACACTTAGTGGGTTTTGCAACCATTCCTACTTCTTGTAGTCTTGCCAACACGTGCCTTAGCAAGGTCAGATGTTCTTCCCACGTAGCAGAGTGGATGAGCACATCGTCCACGAACACTTCTACTCCAGTAATTCCCCCCAAGACCTTGCGCATAGTTCTGTTTAACACGGCTGGGGCGTTCACCAGTCCAAACGGAAGAACTGTGAACTGGAAGAGACCTTCGCTTGTCATGAAGGCAGTGCAGCACTTACTGTCTTCATGTAATGGAATCTGCCAAAATCCTTTTGTCAGATCAAGCTTGGAGAAATAGCAACTGGAAGCTAACCTCGAGAAGATCTCAATTTGATTGAACATCGGTTCAACATCAAACTCTATGATGGAGTTCAACTTCCTGAAGTCGAGGCAGATGCGCACACCTCCCCCAGGCTTCTTCACTAACACCATCGGGCTTGAGTATGGTGTATACCTACCTTACCTTGAGTATACCTTGAGGTGCTTCCGGGGCTTATCGTCCCCGCGGCCCGGTTATCGACCAGGCCTCCTGGTTGCTGGACTGATCAACCAGGCTGTTGGACGCGGCTGCTCGCAGCCTGACGTATGAGTCACAGCCTGGTTGATCAGGTATCCTTTGGAGGTGCTTATCCAGTTCTCTCTTGAACACTGTGAGGGGTTTGCCAGTTATGCCCCTTATGTGTTGCGGGAGCGTGTTGAACAGTCTCGGGCCCCTGATGTTGATGGAGTTCTCTCTCAGAGTACCAGTTGCACCTCTGTTTTTCAACGGGGGTATTCGGCACATCCTGCCATGTCTTCTGGTCGCATGTGATGTTATTTCTGTGCGCAGGTTTGGGACCAACCCCTCTAATATTTTCCATGTGTAAATTATTATGTATCTCTCCCGCCTGCGCTCAAGGGAGTACAGATTTAGGCTCTTTAGTCAGTCCCAATATTTTAGATGTTTTACCAAGTGGATTCTAGCAGTAAAGGATCTCTGCACGCTCTCCAGGTCAGCAATTTCTCCAGCTTTGAAAGGGGCTGTCATTGTGCAGCAGTACTCCACTCTAGAGAGCACCAGCGTTTTGAAAAGTATCATCATCGGTATAGCATCTCTAGTGTGAAAAGTTCTTGTTATCCAACCCGTCATTTTTCGTGCAGTTGTGACGGCCACTTTATTGTGTTCTTTAAAGGTAAGGTCTTCCGACATGAGTACACCCAAATCCTTTACATTGCCTTTTCGTGCTATGTTATGATTTGCCTGAGTTTTGTAGTCGGTGAGGTCGACTTCTCTATTACTCCTGCATTAATCATAGATGCCAGTTCTTCTCTCACCTGTGGTACAAGGTGATGAGGAACAGGATATGGTTTTGTTCGTACCGCTTGCTGCTCTAGCAAAGGTATGCGGTAACCCTCTACCTTTGCTACTTTAGTGACGTCAGAGAGTACCTCCTTGTACTCTGCTACCAGTCGAGTAACCTGGTCGACTTGATCTTCAGACAGCTGATCTTCAACCTTAACATCTCGGTGTGTCTCCTGCTGCTGTTGATTGAAGAGACCTGGCTGATCTACCTCCTCGTCTGCGGTTATCACTGAGACACCGGCGATCGTTGCTGAGAGCAGAGGGTGGTCGATCGGCCCTGTCGATGTCAAGCCCCACGGTCCTCTCCTGTTCTTACGTCTTACATGCTTCTTCTGCTTGGTTGATCCATCTCATCATCTCATCCATCATCACCCAACTCTTTACTTCACGCTCCTCACTCGAGTGCACGCTACGCTCCTCACTCTAAACTGTTTTTCAGGCCCCCAAACTACCGCCAGATGATGTAGACCGCCACCTACAGGCAGCTAAGTACATGGAGTCCAAGCATGTTATAGCACAATCAAAGTAACCAACCAAAATCAACTCATTCCATCTCAAACAAATTTCAAAACATACCTCTACGGCTGTGAGTACGAGTGCATGCTGCCCGCCTATGCTCGCCACCGCGCTGCCTGACGAAAGTTTCTTCACAACATATACCCCCGGTCCATTCTCAACCAATTATGTCTCCTAAAAACGTGACTGCGCAGGGAAATAAGAGCAACAAACCCCCTAACAAGGCATCCATCCCGGCCAACTCTGACAGCCTTCGTGTTTCTCCGTCTGGAAGCTCTGGGGTCCGCGGCAGAGGTGCTGCTCTACCCTCTACCCCATTGAGCCAGGGAGCAGGGTCCTCTCAATCCTCTCCCATTAACATGCTAACATCCCAGTTTACGCAATTCAAGCGAGCTTCCGGTCCCTCACCGGAGTTCCCGCACTGGACCGAGAATCAGTGGTTCAAAAAGTTGTGCCTAGTCCTTGAGTCTCAAAATGCTATCATCTTGAGTCTTCAAAATGAGAATCTAGCGAACTGCGCGAATCTCCATCGTCAACAACAAGAAATAACCCTCCTCCGCGATGATGTTAGAAACTTTAAGGCTAGCCAAGAACAACTCCAGCATGACTTGAATGATCTCCGTGAGGAAAACAATCTTCTAAAAACTGACGAAGTCATAAAAAAACAAGAGGAAGCTCTCAACAAAATGACTACATGTATTAGTACATTATCCGCTCAACATTCCGTCTCCCAGGAAGAACAAGATCAGCAAAAGCTGCTAGACTCTGTTATTGTGTCGTCCCAAGATATACCTGTGGAACGTGAAGGGGAAAAATATGTTGAAATAGCTCAGGCTCTCATAAAAAACGAATTGCAGGTCATTATAAATAAAACTGACATTATTGCTGCCTACAGAGTAGGCAAAAAGAATCCTTCAGGACAAAACCAGCGGAAAATTCGCCTGAAGCTGACTTCCCAGTCCTTGAAATCGCATCTTGTCCGGTCAGCTACATCCCAACGGAAGGGAATATGCATCAAAAGAGTGCTTGACTAGGAAAAGACAGCAACTCCTCTACCGCCTGCGTCAAATCCGTCATCAAAACCCAGAGGCGATTCATCAGTGCTTTGTTAGAGATGGAGTGATTAAAGTGAGAAAGACTGCAGAGGGGAAAATGTTTACAATTGCTAATGAAGATAACCTCAACACTTTCCTCTCCCAATGTGGTTTGTCTCACCTTATTATCACTCTCAATGAATCAACTTAATTAACCCCCTTGTCACCTAGTGCGGGCTAGGTATCTTAAGTCTCCTTGTTTCACTTTTAGCTGATTTTTTAATTTACTCTTTACTAGTCTGTTATTGGACTTAATAAATTGTGTGCATTAATATTTCTTTAGGTCTTATTAATTGTACAGTCATAACTGAACTAGTTATATTAAATAATCATTTGCTTAAATTTGCCTATGTTTATTATTCAACATTTTTCGTTTATTTCTTTTATTACCTAGTTTGCCTAGCCTCGCCATACTCACCATACTCCTTTACTCCAGTGTACCCCTGGCTTTGCCTGTGTCTCAAATTGCAAATTGTTTCTTACAGTGTACCTGAGATTAATTGTAAGCAATCTACCTCAATTTTCTTTTTTGTTCATTTTGTTTTTGTATTGTATAGCTTTGTGTATATCTTTATTTTGTATATCTTTACCTTTTGTATTGTATAGTCTATGTTTATATGTTTTTTCTCTGATTTATTTTACTACCTAGGTTGCCTAGCCTCACCATACTCTCTTACTCCATTGTACCCTTGTAAGCCCCTTGTTAGCTACCTCATTTTT
>WNGS01072098.1:8766-28085 GCA_020271785.1 Procambarus virginalis | reverse complement strand
AAGGGGAGCTGTTATGTTTGTCCATATGTGGTCCAGGTAGTGGCTGATGTTTGAGTGACTCGGGTAGGTTTGGTGATTGTGGGGATTAGCATACAGGAGTTCATGCTGTTAAGGAAATAGTCAACTTGAGAGCAATTTTGTTGACCCAGGTCAAATTAAAGTCTCCTCCCAGAATGATGTGGTTTTTGTTGAGATTGTTGTTTATAATAAGATTACTTAGGTTGTCTGAGAAAGAAGCTATGTTAGTATTGGGAAATCTATAGATGGCTCCAATAGTCAATGAGGATTTAAGGGATTAATTGTAAACTGAGCAAAAGTATATTCACAGTAGTCATCTCTGTCACTAATAATACTGTTGCAGATAAATGTATCTCGGTAATATATAGCTGTGCCACCACCTTTTTTATTGGCCTACAGTTATGAATGGCTTTATAACCAGCTAAGTTGTAGAGTTGGGTATAGTTTTTATTTAGCCAAGTTTCTGTTAAAATAATGAACGATAAGTTAGTACTTAGTACTGTGAGTAATGCATTTAAATCGTCAAAATGTTTACCAAGTGATCTAACATTTTGGTTGTAAACTGATAAACTGGTGTTATTTTGGAGTTTGTTTTTAGCCTGGTGTGCTGTGAAATACTTGCAATAATGATGATCAATGTGCTGGTTGGTGTAGATATGAGACAGAAGATTTTGATCAGGATCAATATCAGTGTGCATAGAGATGCAGAGGGATCACGATACAAGATACATGATAGGAAAGCACAGGAATAAAAGCAAATACAATAAATAGTAACAATTTAGAAGTAAAATTGAGATCCAATAGATAGCCAGGAAGGACACAGAAGTAGGTAAAATAAAAAACAAAAATCAGTAGAGACTGACAATATAAATATAAAATAAAAAATAATGAAAAATAATAATCATAAAGTAAAATGAACTTGAGGATAATTAGCTTAGTAATGGTTAATTAAAATCCTATAGTTGGTATGAACCTAAGAAAACAAAGTGAGCTCAAATAGATAATTCCGAAAAGAAAGAAAACAAAAGATGACATGTATATCTGAGTAAATCTTGAATTTTACTCTAATATAAATCTAAGTGTAAAAATAAACCGGTTGAGAGTATTATAATGTGGAAGATTTTACTATGATACTGTGGTAGATGATACAAACAATTATACTATTGCTTAATTCCAATAAATGATTACATGAAACAAAATACCAAGTTACTTTAAATATAACAGGGTAATAAGATCCCTAGGTTTAGTGACAAGGGGATTAACTAAGAACAAATAATTAAGAGTAAAAAAACAGGCAAAGATGCCAAACAAAAAATAAAAATAAAAATAAAAATAAAAAACCTTTGGAAAGGAAAGGCAGAGCTTAAGTACACTTTGGTTGTATGTGAGACTACAAATTATGATCTGGTTATTCAGCTGATATCCCACAGTCAGCCAGGAAGGAAGTGAGGTGTGCCTCAGTGGTTATGACATAAGTTTTTCCAGAGTCAGTCTTCCTAGCTATTATTTTACCATCGCGCACAAAACAATGTTTAATAGCAGGGGAACTTTTGCAGATTCCACGTAGTTTATATAAGAGATTTTGTCTGAATCTGGTTAGACATTCGTTCACATAAACATTGGATTTCCCACCGACTGCAGCAGTGATAAGGTCAGACTTGCGGGAGCAGCTATCTAACTTCACACGTATCTTCCTGTTATTTGTGCCAGATGATTTCGTACCCACTCTATAAGCTGACTTGATGTCACTTGCTTCGATTGAATAATTCAGCTTAGTACGCAATTCCTGGATCACGATGGCAGTACAGTTTTCCCTGTCAGTTTCATGGGGAAAATCAAGTGATGAGATGATAACAGAATCAAGGAGCTTAAGTTGATCTGATTCGTCTTGGGTTGTAGTGTGTTGCTGTTGTAGGGAGTTAAAATGGTTCTCTAACTTTTGTAACATCTCTTCTTGCTTCTTAGAGGTTTCTGCTGATTTAGAGTTAGTAACCGAGATCTGCAGAGAGCTTAATTCCTGTTCGAGGTGGCCGACTCTGGCAGACAGATCTTGGTTAATCTTGTGCATGGCCAAAGCATCACTCTGTAGCTTCATTATCAGGTCCGACTGCTCTCGGATTATAGACTTTTGGTCATCATGTATCTGAGTCAATAATTTGAACCATGGATTATCAGCGAGACGCTTAAAGTCAGAACATGGGGAGGCAGCTCGTTTAAGTTGCTCCATATGGTTACTTAACTGTTGCATGGCTCGAGTCGGCGACAACGCTTCACTCAGCTGGGAAGGTTTGTTATTGTTGACGCAGGGAGGGTCGGTACCCCCCCCCCCCGGTTGCCGCTAGGGGGGAGACAGCCGCGTTATTCCTGTTGCTAGCTTGGCTGGTTGGGTTCATCCTGATAGGTGTGTTATATTGTCTTATCACCTGACCCAGTGCGGGTATATAATCAAACCACATTGTAACATTTCCTCACTTGAGAATGAACCATGGAGGTTCGAAACGTTGTGCAAATTGTTTAAATAAGTGTAATACATTCTATAGTAATTCACATCTTTTCTTCACCGGAAATTACGAAAATGAGTTTTGGAGAACTCCTATTTCAGCTAAGCCCTGATGCTAAGAAAATAGAGGGATAGAAGCCCTAAATCAGAAGATAGTAAATACAGAATATGCGGTCATATTCAATGAGATATATATATATATATATATATATATATATATATATATATATATATATATATATATATATATATATATATATATATATATATATATTCCCCCTCCTAAGTGACACGCCCTGTCTGTCTGTTGTCTGCCGAGCGCGCGTGGCTGAGACAAAAGGTAATGGTCATCCTGCGGTTAACTATTAGCGAGGGGCGGGGGGTTAATCACTTATACCTGATGCGGGCAGCCAATCTTTGATCAGTATTTGTTTAGACCTTGTGGGAGAAACACCGCATCACGCCGCTACGTTTACGTAAGTTTACATTATTTTTACTGTTAAAACCCTTCTTATCTCATGCTCGACCTATTCCTTCAGGTTGTTTTTATTACAGCTCCTCCTCCTGCTTCCTCCCCCCTCCCAACCTGCTCCTCTTTCAGGTTTGTTACAGCTCCTCCTGTTGCTTCCTTTTCTCTCTCCCTCTTTAAACCTTCTTCCTATATTCTATATTGTTCTCATCCTATGTTTCATCTTCTCACCAAACTCCTAAAACACGTCCACTTCCCAAAACATTCTCCCTCTCTCTGTCAAAAAGTCAGGGGGAGGAGCTTACGAACTTTATGACCCTTTCACCGCCACCTGCATCTTCCGTCTTCAGACTCCTCCCTCAACTCACTCCTCCATTCACACTCTTTCTTCTCAGCTTCAAAAAAAAAAAAAAATAAGCTGCACGACCTTCTCCTCACCTTTTCACGACTACACTCACTACACTCGAACACTTCCTGCTTCTCTCGAACACTTTTTACTCCTCCCATTCAGCTCTCAGCCAATCACAGTCTTACTTTTTCTTCTTCAAACAAAAAAAACCACTTAGTACAGCTTTAAAACGTTCTTACACAACTTTCACACAACCTGACTCTCTACTCACTTCCTAAATTTGGAGGGGCTGGAGCTACATGTCCAGCACCAACCCCTGCCAGTAGAGGGGGCCTGTAGCTATAGGTCCAGCACCAACCCCCTGCCAGTAGAGGGGGGCTGGAGCTACAGGTCCAGCACCAACCCCCTGCTAGTAGAGGGGGGCTGAAGCTACAGGTCCAGCACCAACCCCCTGCCAGTAGAGGAAGGGCTGGAGCTACAGGTCCAGCTCCAACCCCCTGCCAGTAGAGGAGGGATGGAGCTACAGGTCTAGCAATAACCCCTGCCAGTAGAGGGGGCTGGAGCTACAGGACCAGCACCAACTCCCTTGCCAGTAGAGGGGGGATGGAGCTACTGGTCCAGCAGTAACCCCCCCCCCCTGCCAGTAGAGGGGGATGCAGCTACAGTTCCAGCACCAACTCCCTGCCCGTAGAGGAGGGCTGGAGCTACAGGTCCAGCACCAACCCCCTGCCAGTAGAGGGGGGTGAAGCTACAGGGCCAGCACCAACCCCCTGCCAGTAGAGGGTGCCTGGAGGTACAGGTCCAGCACCAAACCCCTGCTAGTGGAGGAGGGCTGGAGCTACAGGGCCAGTACCAACCCCCTGCCAGTAGAGGGAAGCTGGAGCTACAGGTCCAGCATCAACCTCCTGCCAGTAGAGGATGGCTACAGCTACAGGTCCTTCACTAAACCCTGCTGCCAGTAGAGGTGGACTGGAGATACAGGTCCAGCACCAACCCCCTGCCAGTAGAGGGGGGCTGCAGGTACAGGTCCAGCACCAACCCCCTGCCAGTAGAAGGGGGCTGCAGGTACAGGTCCAGCACCAACCCCCTGCCAGTAGAGGGGGGTGGAGCTACAGGTCCAGCACCAACCCCTGCCAGTAGAGGAGGGCTGGAGCTTCAGGACCAGCACCAACCTCCCCCTGCATGTAGAGGAGGGGATGGAGATACTGGGCCAGGACCAACCCCCTGCCAGTAGAGGGGGCTGGAGCTACAGGTCCCTCACCAACCCCCTTGGCAGTAGAGGGGGGGCTGAAGCTACAGGTCCAGCACCAACCTCATGCCAGTAGAGGGAAGTGGAGCTACAGGTCCAGCACCAACCCCCTGCCAGTAGAGGGGGCTGGAGCTACAGGTCTAGCAATAACCCCCTGCCAGTAGAGGGGGGCTGGAGCTACAGGTCCAGCACAACCCCCTGGCAGTAGAGGAGGGCTAGAGCTACAGGTCCAGCACCAACCGCTTGCCAGTAGAGGGGGGCTGGAGCTACAGGTCCAGCACCAACCCCTTGGCAGTAGAGGAGGGCTAGAGCTACAGGTCCAGCACCAACCGCTTGCCAGTAGAGGGGGCTGGAGCTACAGGTCCAGCACAAACCCCTGCCAATAGAGTGGGGCTGGAGCTACAGGTCCAGCACCAAACACCCTGCCAGTAGAGGGGGCTGGAGCTACAGGTCCAGCACCAACCCCATGCCAGTAGAGTGGGGCTGGAGCTACAGGTCCAGCACCAACACCCTGCCAGTAGAGGGGGGCTGGAGTTACAGGTCCAACACCAACCCCCTGCCAATAGAAAGGGGTGAAGCTACAGGTCCAACACCAACCCCCTGCCAATAGAAGGGGACTGAAGCTACAGGTCCAACACCAACCCCCTGCCAATAGATGGGGGGTTGGAGCTACAGGTCCAGCACCAACCCCCTGCCAGTAGAGGGGGTCTGGAGCTACAGGTCCAGCACCAACCCCCTGCCAGTAGAGGGGGACTGGAGCTACAAGTCCAGCACCAACCCCTGCCAGTAGAGGGGACTGGAGCTACAAGTCCAGCACCAACCCCCCTGCCAGTAGAGGGGGGCTGGAGCTACAGGTCCAGCACCAACCCCTGCCAGTAGAGGGGGGCTGGAGGCTACAGGTCCACACCAACACCAACCCCTGTCAGTAGAAAGGGGCTGAAGCTACAGGTCAACACCAACCCCTGCCAATAGAAGGGGACTGAAGCTACAGGTCTCCACACCAACCCCCTGCCAATAGATGGGGGGCTGGAGCTACAGGTCCAGCACCAACCCCCTGCCAGTAGAGGGGGTCTGGAGCTACAGGTCCAGCACCAACCCCCTGCCAGTAGAGGGGGACTGGAGCTACAAGTCCAGCACCAACCCCTGCCAGTAGAGGGGGACTGGAGCTACAAGTCCAGCACCAACCCCCCTGCCAGTAGAGGGGGGCTGGAGCTACAGGTCCCAGCACCAACCCCCTGCCAGTAGAGGGGGGCTGGAGCTACAGGTCCAGCACCAACCCCCTGCCAGTAGAGGGGGGCTGGAGCTACAGGTCCAGCACACCAACCCCCTGCCCAGTAAAGGGGGGCTGGAGCTTCAGGACCAGCACCAACCCCTGCCAGTAGAGGGGGCTGGAGCTACAGGTCCAGCACCTCAGCCCCTGTCAGTAGAGGGGGCTGGCTGTATAGGTCCAGCACCAACCCTCTGATAGTAGAGGGTTTCTGCAGAGTACAAGGTCCAGCACCAACCCCCTGCCAGTAGAGGTTGGATGGAGCTACAGGTCTAGCACAAACCCCCTGCCAGTAGAGGTGGTATGGAGCTACAGGTCCAGCACCAACCTCTTGCCAAAAGAGGTGGGCTGAAGCTACAGGTCCAGCACCAATCCCCTGCCAGTAGAGGTGGGCTGGAGCACAGGTCCAGCACCAACCCCTGTCAGTAGAGAGGGGGACTGAAGCTACAGATCCAGCACCAACCCCCCTGCCAGTAGAGGGGGGCTGGAGCTACAGGTCCAGCACCAACCTCCTTCCAGTAGAGGGGGGCTGGGCTACAGGTCCAGCACCAACCCCCTGCCAGTAGAGGGGAAGCTGGAGCTACAGGTCCAGCACCAAACCCCTGACAGTAGAGGGGGCTGGAGAGCTACAGGTCCAGCACCAACCCCCTGCCAGTAGAGGGGAAGCTGGAGCTACAGGTCCATCACCAACCCCTTACCAGTAGAGGGGGCTGGAGCTACAGGTCCAGCACCAAACCCACTGCCAGAAGAGGAGGGGGGATGGCTACAGGTCCAACACCAACCCCCTGACAGTAGAGGGGGACTGGAGCTACAGGTCCAGCACCAATCCCCTGCCAGTAGAGGGGGGCTGGAGCTACAGGTCCAGCACCAACCCCATTGCCAGTTGAGGTGGGCTGGAGCTACAGGTCCAGAACCAACCCCCTGCCAGTAGAGGGGGACTGGAGCACGGTTCCAGCACCAACCCCCTGCCAGTAGAGGGGGGTTGGAGCTACAGGTCCAGCACCAACCCCCTGCCAGTAGAGGGGGTCTGGAGCTACAGGTCCAGCACCAACCCCTGCCAGTAGAGGGGGACTGGAGCTACAAGTCCAGCACCAACCCCCTGCCAGTAGAGGGGGACTGGAGCTACAGTCCAGCACCAACCCCCACTGCCAGAAGAGGAGGGGGGATGGAGCTACAGGTCCAACACCAACCCCCTGACAGTAGAGGGGGACTGGAGCTACAGGTCCAGCACCAATCCCCTGCCAGTAGGGGGGGCTGGAGCTACAGGTCCAGCACCAACCCCTTGCCAGTAGAGGGGGGCTGGAGCTACAGGTCCAGCACCAACCCCATTGCCAGTGAGGTGGGCTGGAGCTACAGGTCCAGAACCAACCCCCTGCCAGTAGAGGGGGGTTGGAGCTACAGGTCCAGCACCAACCCCCTGCCAGTAGAGGGGGGTGGAGAGCTACAGGTCCAGCACCAACCCCCTGCCAGTAGAGGGGTCTGGAGCTACAGGTCCAGCACCAACCCCTGCCAGTAGAGGGGGACTGGAGCTACAAGTCCAGCACCAACCCCCTGCCAGTAGAGGGACTGGAGAGCTACAGGTCCAGCACCAACCCCTGCCAGTAGAGGGAGGCTGGAGCTACAGATCCAGCACCAACTTCCTGCCAGTAGAGGGGGGCTGGAGCTACAGGTCCAGCACCAACCCCCTGCCAGTAGAGAGAGGGTGGGGTTGGAGCTACAGGTCCAGCACCAACCCCCTGCCAGTAGAGGTGGGCTTGAGCTACAGGTCCAGCACCAACCCCCTGCCAGTAGAGGGGGGGATGGCTCTACAGGTCCAGTACCAACCTCTGATAGTAGAGGGGGCTGGAGCTACTTGTCCAGCACCAACCCTCTTCCAGTAGAGAGAGGGGGGGGAAGCTGGAGCTACAGGTCCAGCACCAAACCCCTGCCAATAGAGGGGGGGGGCTGGAGCTACAGGTCCAGCACCAACCCCCCTGCCAGTAGAGGGGGGCTGGAGCTACAGGTCCAGCACCAACCCCTGACAGTAGGGGGGCTGGAGCTACATGTCCAGCACCAACCCCTGCCAGTAGAGGGGGGCTGGAGCTACAGGTCCAGCACCATCCCCCTGCCAGTAGAGGGGGGCTGGAGCTACAGGTCCAGCACCAACCCCCTGCTAGTAGAGGGGGGCTGGAGCTACAGGTCCAGCACCAACCCCCTGCCAGTAGAGAGGGGCTGGAGCTACAGGTCCAGCACCAACCCCCTGCCAGTAGAGGGGGCTGGAGCTACAGGTCCAGCACCAACCCCCTGCCAGTAGAGGGGGGGGGCAGGAGCTACTGGTCCAGCACCACCCCCTGCCAGTAGAGGGGGTTTGGAACTACAGGTCCAGCACCTATTGCCGGAACAACCGTGGACATCTTCAAGAGGAAACTAAATTTATTCCTCCAAGGAGTTCCGGACCAGCCGGGCTGTGGTGGGTATGTGGGTCTGCGGGCCGCTACAAGCAACAGCCTAGTGGACCAAACTTTCACAAGTCAAGCCTGGCCTCGGGCTGGGCTTGGGGAGTAGAAGAACTCCCAGAACCCCATCAACCAGGTATCAACCAACCAGGTAACCCCTGCCAGTAGAGAGGGCTGCAAATACAGGTCCATCACCAACCCAACACCAAATGTGTGCTGACACTGATCACAGGTAATCATGGGGCTAACACTTTCCACAGGTGATAATGGGGCTGACACTTGCCCACAGGTGACAATGGGGCTGACACTGACCATTGTTGATAATGGGTTGACACTGTCCACAGGTGATAATGGGGCTGACACTGACCATTGTTGATAAATGGGTTGACACTGTCCACAGGTGATAATGGGGCTGACACTTCCCACATGTGATAATGGGAGTGACACTGACCACAGGTTGAGGACCTCCGCAGGATGAGGGAGCCCGTCAAGAGGCTGGTGGAGGCTGGCCGGGTGTTGGCCGTCCAGGAAGACCAAGATGGCCGCCGCTCCGCCAGGATAACTCTACAAGACGGACAGCTGTACCTCCACCCACTCCTGCGTCAGCCCACGCCCGTCCACACCCTACAGGTTTCTTTATTACACCCACAAGTCCTACTGACATTACTGACTGAGTTATGATAACTAATATGATAACATTTTGTTATACAGTTATCTGCATGATTTACTTCATTTTCTGCAGGAGAGTGAGGTTGTGGGCGTGCTGGATCCCTCCTGCACCCTGGCGTTCCTTGACCTCGGGTGGGCGGGGTCAACAAGAGGGCGGGTCACCATCCGGCTGACCCCTGACACTCCGCTGGCCAGACAGTTTGTGTTGTTGTGTACGGGCCAGCGGGGCCACACCTACCGCAACACTAAACTGTTGGAGGTGTGGGACAAGGGTCAGCCGGGGGAGTATGTGGGGGGCGGAGACTACGAGAGTAATGATGGTAAGGGAGGAGCCTCACTGCTGCCTCACCTCCAGGGGCAGTACCGGGAGTCAGTCCGGGCAGGAGCTGTGCGGGCCTGGTGGGGGCTGCAGAGTCGCAGGTGTGCCCAGTTCGGCATCGTCACCAGGGACCTCCAGAATGTCCGGGGTGTTAGTTCCCAGTGGTCACTTGTCTTCGGTGATGTGGTGAGCGGCCTGGATGTGGTGAGGGCAGCAGTCAACCACAGTAACATTAAGGAGGTGACTGTGGTGGACTGTGGTGTTGTGCTGCCACTCTAGTTCACTGTACCACCACCATCACTACTGTGGTGTTGTGCTGCCACTCTAGTTCACTGTACCATCACTACTGTGGTGTTGTGCTGCCTCTCTAGTTCAATGTAACCATCACTACTGTGGTGTTGTGCTGCCACTCTAGTTCACTGTACCACCACCATCACTACTGTGGTGTTGTGCTGCCTCTCTAGTTCACTGTACCATCACTACTGTGGTGTTATGCTGTCACTCTAGTTCACTGTACCACCACCATCACTACTGTGGTGTTGTGCTGCCACTCTAGTTCACTGTACCACCACTATCACTACTGTGGTGTTGTGCTGCCACTCTAGTTCACTGTACCACCACCATCACTACTGTGGTGTTGTGCTGCCACTCTAGTTCACTGTACCATCACTACTGTGGTGTTGTGCTGCCACTCTAGTTCACTGTACCACCACCATCACTACTGTGGTGTTGTGCTGCCACTCTAGTTCACTGTACCACCACCATCACTACTGTGGTGTTGTGCTGCCACTCTAGTTCACTGTACCATCACTACTGTGGTGTTGTGCTGCCACTCTAGTTCACTGTACCATCACTACTGTGGTGTTGTGCTGCCACTCTAGTTCACTGTACCATCACTACTGTGGTGTTGTGCTGCCACTCTAGTTCACTGTACCACCACCATCACTACTGTGGTGTTGTGCTGCCACTCTAGTTCACTGTACCACCACCATCACTACTGTGGTGTTGTGCTGCCACTCTAGTTCACTGTACCATCACCATCACTACTGTGGTGTTGTGCTGCCTCTCTAGTTCACTGTACCACCACCATCACTACTGTGGTGTTGTGCTGCCACTCTAGTTCACTGTACCATCACCATCACTACTGTGGTGTTGTGCTGCCACTCTAGTTCACTGTACCACCACCATCACTACTGTGGTGTTGTGCTGCCACTCTAGTTCACTGTACCATCACTATTATGGTGTTGGGCTGCCACTCTAGTTCACTGTACCATCACCCTCACTACTGTGGTGTTGTGCTGCCACTCTAGTTCACTGTACCATCACTACTGTGGTGTTATGCTGCCACTCTAGTTCACTGTACCACCACCATTACTACTGTGGTGTTGTGCTGCCACTCTAGTTCACTGTACCATCACTACTGTGGTGTTGTGCTGCCACTCTAGTTCACTGTACCACCACCATCACTACTGTGGTGTTGTGCTGCCACTCTAGTTCACTGTACCATCACCATCACTACTGTGGTGTTGTGCTGCCACTCTAGTTCACTGTACCACCACCATCACTACTGTGGTGTTCTGCTGCCACTCTAGTTCACTGTACCATCACTACTGTGGTGTTGTGCTGCCACTCTAGTTCACTGTACCACCACCATCACTACTGTGGTGTTGTGCTGCCACTCTAGTTCACTGTACCACCACCATCACTACTGTGGTGTTGGGCTGCCACTCTAGTTCACTGTACCATCACTACTGTGGTGTTGTGCTGCCACTCTAGTTCACTGTACCACCACCATCACTACTGTGGTGTTGTGCTGCCACTCTAGTTCACTGTACCATCACTACTGTGGTGTTGTGCTGCCACTCTAGTTCACTGTACCACCACCATCACTACTGTGGTGTTGTGCTGCCACTCTAGTTCACTGTACCATCACCATCACTACTGTGGTGTTGTGCTGCCACTCTAGTTCACTGTACCATCACCATCACTACTGTAGTGTTGTGCTGCCACTCTAGTTCACTGTACCACCACCATCACTACTGTGGTGTTGGGCTGCCACTCTAGTTCACTGTACCATCACCATCACTCTTGCATCACCATGGACTGCGTGTTTTGATGCCAATGTAATTTAAGGACAGACTTTTATCACTATATCATCATAACTTCACTATCTTTGGTATTTATACTTTGGTATCATATACCTGACAAACACGGCTGTATCACCATCAATGCTATATCTTCCCAGTACTGTAACCCATCATTGCTGTATCACTATAGCTTCACTATCACCTCTATATATCACTATC
This sequence comes from Procambarus virginalis, assembly GCA_020271785.1. Lineage (NCBI taxonomy): Eukaryota > Metazoa > Arthropoda > Malacostraca > Decapoda > Cambaridae > Procambarus > Procambarus virginalis. The sequence goes on along the minus strand of WNGS01072098.1, from coordinate 16,504 downwards.
ACCTCAGGTCCCACACTTAGGGTCATATACTGACCATGTTGAGTAACAAATTGTTGGTGTCACTATATGACAGCTGTTGTCACTGTTCTATCACTAATAGCTCACTATCACATAACACTATCACTGCTACACCAACATCATTTCACTTTCACTGCATTATCACCTCACTGATATTTTTTCCTCATTACATTTACTGATATATCACTATCACTGCTACAGCACCACTACCTCGCCGTCAGTGCTACATCACCATCACTGTCATATCACTATCACCTCAGTATCATTGCTATATCACCACTATACTATCACTGCTATATCGCCTCACTATCACAGCTATATTACCATCACCTCAGTATCACTGTCATATCATTACCTCAGTATCACTATCACACTATCTTTATATTATTATCACTGCTATATCACCATCACCTCACAATCACTCAGGTGTGTTGTAATATTACCATACTGGACCATGGTGTGTTGTGATATTACCATACTGGTCCATGGTGTGTTGTGATATTAACATACTGGACCATGGTGTGTTGTGATATTACCATACTGGTCCATGGTGTGTTGTGATATTACCATACTGGTCCATGGTGTGTTGTGATATTACCATACTGGTCCATGGTGTGTTGTGATATTACCATACTGGTCCATGGTGTGTTGTGATATTACCATACTGGTCCATGGTGTGTTGTGATATTACCATACTGGTCCATGGTGTGTGTGATATTACCATACTGGTCCATGGTGTGTTGTGATATTACCATACTGGTCCATGGTGTGTTGTGATATTACCATACTGGTCCATGGTGTGTTGTGATATTACCATACTGGACCATGGTGTGTTGTGATATTACCATACTGGACCATGGTGTGTTGTGATATTACCATACTGGTCCATGGTGTGTTGTGATATTACCATACTGGTCCATGGTGTGTTGTGATATTACCATACTGGTCCATGGTGTGTTGTGATATTACCATACTGGTCCATGGTGTGTTGTGATATTACCATACTGGTCCATGGTGTGTTGTGATATTACCATACTGGTCCATGGTGTGTTGTGATATTACCATACTGGTCCATGGTGTGTTGTGATATTACCATACTGGACCATGGTGTGTTGTGATATTACCATACTGGACCATGGTGTGTTGTGATATTACCATACTGGTCCATGGTGTGTTGTGATATTACCATACTGGTCCATGGTGTGTTGTGATATTACCATACTGGTCCATGGTGTGTTGTGATATTACCATACTGGTCCATGTGTGTTGTGATATTACCATACTGGTCCATGGTGTGTTGTGATATTACCATACTGGTCCATGGTGTGTTGATATTACCATACTGGACCATGGTGTGTTGTGATATTACCATACTGGTCCATGGTGTGTTGTGATATTACCATACTGGTCCATGGTGTGTTGTGATATTACCATACTGGACCATGGTGTGTTGTGATATACCATACTGGTCCATGGTGTGTTGTGATATTACCATACTGGTCCATGGTGTGTTGTGATATTACCATACTGGACCATGGTGTGTTGTGATATTACCATACTGGACCATGGTGTGTTGTGATATTACCATACTGGTCCATGGTGTGTTGTGATATTACCATACTGGACCATGGTGTGTTGTGATATTACCATACTGGTCCATGGTGTGTTGTGATATTACCATACTGGTCCATGGTGTGTTGTGATATTACCATACTGGTCCATGGGTGTTGTGATATTACCATACTGGTCCATGGTGTGTTGTGATATTACCATACTGGTCCATGGTGTGTTGTGATACCATACCATACTGGTCCATGGTGTGTTGTGATATTACCATACTGGTCCATGGTGTGTTGTGATATTACCATACTGGTCCATGGTGTGTTGTGATATTACCATACTGGTCCATGGTGTGTTGTGATATTACCATACTGGTCCATGGTGTGTTGTGATATTACCATACTGGTCCATGGTGTGTTGTGATATTACCATACTGGACCATGGTGTGTTGTGATATTACCATACTGGACCATGGTGTGTTGTGATATTACCATACTGGACCATGGTGTGTTGTGATATTACCATACTGGTCCATGGTGTGTTGTGATATTACCATACTGGACCATGGTGTGTTGTGATATTACCATACTGGACCATGGTGTGTTGTAATATTACCATACTGGTCCATGGTGTTGTGATATTACCATATGGGTGTGAGGTGGTGTTATGACCACACATACACCAGTATGATCATACTGTAGCTGGTGTATGATGTGCTCAAACTGTATAGTGATGTCTTGGCTGATTAGCCTAGTATCACGAATATTAATTTATGTAGTTATTCTTTTTCGACAACACACTAGTATTAAATGTGTATTGCCAATGTATGCCACATATATCTATGTATATTATATATCTGTACCATAAGTCTTGCCATGTATTTGTGGATATATATTAGAAGTCTAGTGAATAGCAGTAGCCTAATGTCATGTAGCTTGAAAAACATCCGTATATGCTTATATTATGGAATGCTACATAATGCTGTATAGGAAATATTATGTGAACTATGATGGAGAATGTATAAATTTAGGTCTCGGATGTATTACTGTCATGTATACTGTGTAATTTCCTTTCATTATTATTCATTGCATTGTTCTCTAACATTAAATTAGATTTTGGCATTGTGAGATGTATACCACATAACATGTTTTGATACACATATTTATATATATGACATATATATATATATATATCATATATATATATATATATATATATATATATATAATATATATATATGCGAACAAGCCTGAATGGTCCCCAGGACTATATGCGAATGAAAACTCACACCCCAGAAGTGACTCGAACCCATACTCCCAGGAGCAATGCAACTGATATGTACAAGACGCCTTAAACCACTTGACCATCACGACCGGACATAATGAGGTGATAGCTGAAGCTATTTGAACCACCCCACCGCCGGCACTCGGATGGTTATCTTGGGCATAGCATTTTACCAATCACCTCATTCTTTGGGGCACGCGTGAGGAACACAAAAATTCTTTGTGTTCCTCACGTGTGCCCCAAAGAATGAGGTGATTTGGTAAAATGCTATGCCCAAGATAACCATCCGAGTGCCGGCGGTGGGGTGGTTCAAATAGCTTCGGCTATCACCTCATTATGTCCGGTCGTGATGGTCAAGTGGTTTAAGGCGTCTTGTACATACCAGTTGCGTTGCTCTGGGAGTATGGTTCGAGTCACTTCTGGGGTGTGAGTTTTCATTTAATATATATATATATATATATATATATATATATATATATATATATATATATATATATTATATATAAATATATATAGATATATATATATATATATATATAAATATATATATATATATATATACCCCCTTGCTCCTCTCCTTTCTGCTTAGTCATCAAACAAGTCACAGAGTCCTGTCCAGCGAGCTTAACATCTGGTCTTGGATGATGGTACCCAGCTGGTTCCCAAGACTCCCTCCTGGAGGACATCAAAAAAATCCAGTTGCAAGGTGCAGTTTTAGGCCTCACCCTGAACCCTTCTAAATGTGAAATAACATGTTCCAACAGGGCATTGTAGAGAGAATAGAGGGTCTTCTGCCAAACATCCATAAACTAAACCTGAAGACAGCACATCCTAGGAGCTCCCCTGGGGTTGAAAGCCATCGATGAGGTCCTTGATAAGAAAAATCGCCGACCTTAAGAGGATGGATGGGAGGATTGAGGATATTGATGCTCATGATGCACTCTACCTCATCACCAGATGTCTGTCCCTCCCCAGGTTAACCTACTTTCTGAGGTGTTCACCATCTTACAGTAGCCAAAAACTAAGTGAGTATGACGGTTACTGAAATCAATGCTAGAAAAAAGCCCTTAACCTCTCTCTTGATGACCTGCAGTGGAAACAAGCCTCTCTTCCCGTAAGACTTGGGGGCCTCGGAGTTCGAACAGCAACGCAAATCGCTGTTCCAGCCTTCCTGTCCTCCTTATCAGCATCCGACGACCTTGTGAAGGAAATTCTACCTCCCACTTACATCAGCTGGCAGGTGTACATGATCCCAATTTTACACGCTGTGCCACAGAGTGGGCCTCTCGTGCAGGCCCATCACTCAACCACCATCCAAAAGCCCACAGGCAATCCAGCTGGGATGGCCCATTGTAGACAAAGTTGCTGCAGAGTGCCTGGATGCTGCATCAACACAGCACGACATTGCTCGCCTCACAGCAGTAGCAGCCCCACATGCAGGGGATTTCCTGTTGGCAACCCCAATGTCGCCAACTGGCACGTGTCTCACACACACGCCCTCCGAATTGCTGTGGCCCTCCGCCTTACTGCCCCAATCCACACCAGATATAGGTGTATTTGCGGCGAGGTGGTGGCTGACGGGTACGGCCACCATGGCCTACTCTGCCAAAGTACAGGAGGATGGCACTCGAGGCACAGTGAAGTTAACGACATCATCAAGAGGCGCCTCACCACGGCTGGATGCCCAGCTGAGAGAGAGCCTCGTTACCTAACGCCCCGTAACTCTGATGCTCTTATTGGTCGCCCAGATGGTATCACAGTGAACCCCTGGAAGAATGGCAAGCAGTTGGTATGGGACTACACGTGCGTATCAACCCTGGCTAACACCTACGTTGAACTCAGTGTTGCACAACCAGGTGGCGCTGCCACCCACAGGGAAGCAGCCAAATCCCGTAAGTATAGAGAACTGGATCACCACTACAATTTTGTCCCCATTGCTTCTGAGACACTCGGCGCCTGGGTAAAAGTGCTACCAATTTTTTGAAGGAACTGGTTCTAGGCTCATTGAAAAAACAAGGGACCCTAGAGCTGCCAGCTTTCTTTTCCAGCGCCTCAGCGTGGCGATACAGAGGGAAATGCGCATGCATCCAGGGTTCCTGCCTGCCATCTGAGGAGCTGGAGGAACTCGACAACTTATGAAAACATCTTTGTAACCTATATGTAACTCCTTTTTGTAACAAAGTTCAAATAAAGCAATATATATGTGTACATACAAAAGAATTGTGGTGGTAGGAGAAGAAAATATTAGTGTTCAGTGAGAAACACAAGTTCTCCTCTGAATACGTTTTATTTTCTTCTCCGAGGTATGGGTCCCCACATTGGCACCAGAGGTGGTACCCTCACAAAAAAAAAAAAAAAAAAAAAAAAAAAAAAGAATATATATATATATATAACTGAAAACTCACACCCCAGAAGTAACTCGAACCCATACTCCCATGAGCAACGCAACTGGCATGTACAGGGACGCCTTAAACCACTTGCCCATCAGTTGCGTTGCTCCTGGGAGTATGGGTTCGAGTCACTTCTGGGGTGTGAGTTTTCAGTTGTATCTAGTCCTGGGGACCATTCAGGCTTGATTGCATATATATATATATATATATAATATATATATATATATATATATATATATATATATATATATATATATATATATATATATCTATATATAACTTTATATTGTATTCATGTATACTTATGGCTGGCAGGCAGACGTCTTGAAATCCTCCCTTAACCCCTCCTCCTCCTCCCCTCTCCCGCTAGTGTTACCATGTCATGCCAATATGAATTCTTTGTTCACATATATTTATATCATGATATAATCTTTAATGTACTGAATTATTGATATGTATTATTATGTAAGGTTGTGTATTATAGTCTTTTATTTTGTTGATATATGAATTACAAGTTCTTGGTCGAGATATGTCTGTATATGAGCTTGAGATATTTGAAAGAGAGGAGTCAGCTGACTCATAGAGGTGGATACAGTGTCGCTCCCGCCAGCATGGCTCTGGGCGGTCACTCTTTGATTGTCTCAGTCGAGACATGTGTTGCCGCTATGGTCCGGGCGGCAACACATGCGCTGCATGTGTTTACTGATATGGTATTTATCATGTTGCAGTAATGTATACCATGGATCAATTCTACCATTGTGCATCCTTTATACCAGGTGATAGGTGGTGTTATATATCTTAGTGAGGTGGGTACCTGAGGATCTTAAGTGAAGCATTGTGCTGTATAGATATTGATTCCTCATACCTCATTTGTTAATGGTTGTGACACCACCACCACTCTGTATTGGTATTAGCAGCATAATAGGCGCTAGTGTCCCACTGCGCCATGATAGAGCCTGGCATCAGCTAGTGCTGATTGTATGCAGTTTTGAGACCTGTTGATCATGCCCAGCTTTGAGAAGCTGGATAAATCATTGAGTGTGAGTTTATAGATCGTATTCATTTTTTTATGTTATGGTCATTTACGTTAATGCCCAGTAAACAGGAATATTTTTTGCTAGCCTTTCACTCCCTTAGACACTTATTGATATTTGGCCAGCTATGTTTTCCATTGATGCTGTAGGTTACTCCCACCTTAACATATATATATATATATATATATATATATATATATATATATAATATAATATATATATATATAATATATTATATATATATATATATATGTATTAAATATGACCGAAAAGTAAGATTAATAATTCTAACACGAATTTTCTCAATTTTCCTTATGTTTCTTTTTACTGATGATGGTTAGTTAAAAATCAATTCTCCAAAATTCATTCTTTATTCTAGTCTGACGCGACACTTGAGCGCGTTTCGTAAACTTATTACATTTTCAAAGACTTTGTGTTGATAAGATATAAACCTGGATATGCGTATGGAAACGTCAAGATGCATAAGCCTGGAAACCCACTTCGGCCAATTATCAGCAGTACCCACACCCAACGTACAGACTGGCGAAACGGACTCAACGGCTTACTGACTCCTATGTCCCGTGCAACTTCAGTGAATCCCCGAAGGAATTTGTTGACTTACTACGGGGAACACGGGCCACAGGGATAAGAGCCTCGTTGGACGTAGAATCACTGTTCACCAACGTACCTGGGATGAAACAATCGGGATGATATTGGACCGAGTGTATCAGAGACCCGAGCCTTACTCCCCTTGACGTGCCAGAAAAATATCCTGAGGAAACTACTCCAAGCTTGTACTAAGGAGGCACCCTTCTTGGAGCCCGGATGGGCACATGTATAAGCAAGTAGATGGGGTCGCTATGGGTCTCCCCTAGGCGTCCTGTTTGCAAACTTCTACATGGGTACTATCGAGGAAAAGTCTTAGTCGACTTGAACTTGAAACCGGCCATATACTGCAGTAATGTTGACGACATTTTTACACAGGTACCTGATGTCAGACATCTGCAGGAGCTGAAAGAGGCATTTGAGCAGAATTCTGTGTTACGTTACGTTTCACTTACGAGATGGAGAAGGATGGGAAGCTGCCCTTTCTAGATGTAACAGTCATGGAAAGGAAGGAGGTTTCCACACTGCAGTCTACACTAAGGAGTCAAACATAGGATTGTGCCTAAATTGCCAACAGTGACTGCCCAGATAGGTACAAGAGGAGTGTTGTTAACGCTTATGTCGACCGTGCTCTCAGCCACAGCTCAGAATGGAAGCAAGTCGACGAAGAACTCTGTAGGGTAAGGCAGGTGGTCCTAGTCAACAACGGCTTATTCAATGGTTTCATTGAAGACATCATAAGAAGGAAGTAAAACGCCATGCAACCTCTGAAGAGACAACTAATACAACACCTATACCCCTATTAGACTATTTTTATTTTACAGGAACTTCTTCTCCACAGCTATA
>WNGS01072089.1:10249-20670 GCA_020271785.1 Procambarus virginalis | reverse complement strand
TTCCTCCTTGATCTACCTCCCTGCCCGATACCCTCCTAATTTCCCCATTCCCATTCCCTCTTACTTCCCCTTACCCACACCCCCCTCCCATCCCCCACTCAAGGTGTTAGCTCCTCTTGCCGGCTCCTGAGGACCATAATGGGGACAGGCGGCCTCCCATTACACCAGAACACCCCCTCAACCCCCCCATTCCCGTCAGGCCTCTCTCTATACCCCGTCAGGTGGACAGCGTCAACTATGGGAGTTTTACCCAGTCCTTGCCTCCCCCCCCCCTCCCATACCAACCCCTCCCACTTCTGGGGGGGGTGTGTAGGAGGGAATGTGTTATATGGGGGAGTGGCTAGTGAATGGGGGAGCGGCTTGTTTGCCCGACCTCGTTCATAGTTTGTGACTTTGCTACGGCGTTCCCGGCGTGAGATTGGCACCATTCAATTAAAATTTAAATCAGTTTATTGAGGTATAAGCTATTCTTACCTGAGAGTATTTATTTCCTTCTTCTTCCCCGCCTTTTGTTTCTGTTAATTGATTTCTATTTGGAATTGCAATCTGTTTTCTCTTATCTTTTCTTTCTCTTGTTTGAGGCGTACTACATATTCGCATATTTTTATTTTTTTGGTTGGTTTTGGTTTTTATTTTCTTGTCGGCTTTTTTCTTCTTTATTTTTTGTTATTTGTTTTTTAGGCGTGTTGTTTTTCGTCTTTTTATTGCTTCTTATTTTTCTGTTTTTTTTTCAACTTTTTTCATTTTTGTTTGTTTGTTTGGATTCTTATTCTTTGTTTAAGTTTTCTTATTTAATTCTCATTTAGAAATGTCTTCCTATTTTTTTATCTCGATTATTTTATTTTACATTTTTTTCTAAATTTCTTATTTTCGTTCTCTTTTTTTTCCAGTTTTTCTTATTTTTATAAGTTTTTCAGATTTTTCTTCTAATTTTTAATATTCTTTTCAGATTTGATTTCTTATTTTTTTTGTTTTTCAGATATTTTTTTTTTATTTTTTTAACTTTTTCAGATTTTCTTTTTATTTTTCTCTTCGAATGTGTCTTATTCTGTTATCTCTGTCTCGTTTCCTAATCTTTAAAACAGGTAAATATTTTGTATTCATTCCTCTCCTGATGTTATTGTGTTGAATTCCCTCAGCCTTGTGTGTGTGTTGGCAGCGTTCCGTCATTGATCATTTGCATATAATTGCATTGCAAGAGAGTTTTATTTTTTTTTGTATTTGCAAGTTACCTGAATATTCATTAGTTCCTTGTTGGGACAGCCAGGCCAGGAGGGACACCCGCGTGCTAAACTTGGCACTTTGTAATGTTCTGCTTTGGTAAGTTGTGACCATAGTGTAGGTACTGCTTGAGGCTATAGTGAAGGTACTGCTTGAGACCATAGTGAAGGTACTGCTTGACACCATAGTGAAGGTACTGCTTGAGGCTATAGTGAAGGTACTGCTTGAGACCATAGTGAAGGTACTGCTTGACACCATAGTGAAGGTACTGCTTGGGGCCATAGTGAAGGTACTGCTTGAGACCATAGTGTAGGTACTGCTTGTGACCATAGTGTAGGTACTGCTTGAGACCATAGTGCTGGTACTGCTTGAGACCATAGTGAAGGTACTGCTTGAGACCAGAGTGAAGGTACTGCTTGAACGGGTGGTAATGATGCCTGTGTTTATGTTAGTTTCGTGCAGTTATTGCTATTATTCCTCCTGCTGCTGATGTTGCTGCTATTGATAGTACTGCAACTACTGCTGCTGCTGCTGCTACTGCTGTTATTACTTCTGCTAGAACAAATGTTATTGCTCCTATTACTGCTATTACCATAGTTCCATATATATTAATATAGGTACCATTATTACTCACTATTGCCAAAGTGCCATATGGTAAATTCCTTTGGTTGCCGTGCTGTGTGGTAACCTGTGACTGCCATATCACGTAGACGCCTGCCGTGCCCTGTAGGTACCCTTCTGTGGGTGCCGTGCCCTGTAGGTACCCTTCTGTGGGTGCCGTGCCCTGTAGATACCCTTCTGTGGGTGCCGTGCCCTGTAGGTACCCTTCTGTGGGTGCCGTGCCCTGTAGGTACCCTTCTGTGGGTGCCGTGCCCTGTAGGTACCCTTTTGTGGGTGCCATGCCCTGTAGGTACCCTTCTGTGGGTCCCGTGCCCTGTAGGTACCCTTCTGTGGGTGCCGTGCCCTGTAGGTACCCTTCTGTGGGTGCCGTGCTCTGTAGGTACCCTTCTGTGGGTCCCGTGCCCTGTAGGTACCCTTCTGTGGGTGCCGTGCTCTGTAGGTACCCTTCTGTGGGTGCCGTGCTCTGTAGGTACCCTTCTGTGGGTCCCGTGCTCTGTAGGTACCCTTCTGTGGGTCCCGTGCCCTGTAGGTACCCTTCTGTGGGTGCCGTGCTCTGTAGGTACCCTTCTGTGGGTCCCGTGCCCTGTAGGTACCCTTCTGTGGGTGCCGTGCTCTGTAGGTACCCTTCTGTGGGTCCCGTGCCCTGTAGGTACCCTTCTGTGGGTGCCGTGCCCTGTTGGTACCCTTCTGTGGGTGCCGTGCCCTGTAGGTACCCTTCTGTGGGTGCCGTGCCCTGTTGGTACCCTTCTGTGGCTGCCGTGCCCTGTAGGTACCCTTCTGCTGGTGCCGTGCCCTGTAGGTACCCTTCTGTGGGTGCCGTGCCCTGTAGATACCCTTCTGTGGGTGCCGTGCCCTGTAGATACCCTTCTGTGGGTGCCGTGCTCTGTAGGTACCCTTCTGTGGGTGCCGTGCCCTGTAGGTACCCTCCTGTGGCTGCCGTGCCCTGTAGGTACCCTTCTGTAGGTGCCGTGCCCTGTAGGTACCCTCCTGTGGGTGCCGTGCCCTGTAGGTACCCTTCTGTGGCTGCCGTGCCCTGTGGTACTTTCCATATGGTACCTTCTTTTGACTGGGACGCCCTTTGGCAACCTCTGTCCCCCCTTATCATGTTGTTATCCCCCTGACATACCCTGCCGTGCCTGCCGTGTCCTCTTGAACCCTGCCGTGCCCTAGCGGCCGTGCCCTCCTGCACCCTGAGCCTAAACAAATGACCATATGGCCGGTAATTGCTCTATTTGGCTGCGCATAATTTCAGCTGATGAGAGGAATAGAAGAAGGAGAGAGAGAGGGAGAAATGTAGGGAGATAGGAAGGAAGCAAGGGTGAGGGGGAACAGGGATCAAGTATGGATGGGTGGGGAAAGGGAGGACACGCACGCACCACACACACACACACACACACACACCACACACACACACACACACACACACACACACACACACACACACACACACACACACACACACACACATATGTACATTGTCATTCATATATACAATGTTAGAAAGAATTTTAGGGAGTTGTTAGTGGTTGGCCATGTAGTAGGAGCCATATTCAGTGGCTTCTACTTCACTTTGAGAGTCTGTCTCACACATTCTCTTGAAAATGCCAAACCGCTTTCATTTGAGAGCTATAGTGCTATATATATATATATACTTCTTAGTGCTATATATATACTTCTTAGACTTCTTCTAAGTCTTAGTCTTAGTTATCTCCTGATAACTGTCTACCTTCCAATTGACAGAAAAGATAGTTCATAGGTGAGGGCGCCATCAGGGCACGTGAGGTGGGGCTTGAGGGCGTGAGGGAGGGTGTGGGCGTGGGGGGGTGTGGGCGGGGGGGGGGGGAGGGGGGGGGATGTGTAGAGACGCGTGTTGAGGGCGGAAGTGCACGCGACAGACAACAGATGGCGTGTGTGCGCGACCTTTCATACGTGCTGCTTCCCTCCATGGCAGCCCCTAGAGGCTCGTCTCCAGGGGCATCGACCACATGTGCCCTCAGGGGCATGTCTACCCCCACATGTGCCATCAGGGGCATGTCTACCCCTACACGTGCCCTCGAGGGGCATGTCTAACCCCCACACGTGCCATCAGGGGCATGTCTACCCCCCACACGTGCCATCAGGGGCATGTCTACCCTCCACACGTGCCCTCAGGGCATGTCTACCCCCCACACGTGCCCTCAGGGCATGTCTACCCCCCCACACGTGCCCTCGGGGGCATGTCTACCCCCACACGTGTCCTCGGTGGCATGTCTACCCCCACACGTGCCCTCGGGGCATGTCTACCCCCCACACGTGTCCTCGGTGGCATGTCTACCCCCCACACGTGCCCTCGGGGCATGTCTACCCCCCACACGTGTCCTCGGTGGCATGTCTACCCCCCACACGTGCCCTCAGGAGCATGTCTACCCCCACACGTGCCCTCGGAGCCATGTCTACCCCCACACGTGCATCCATTTCTAGCCATGTCTGGTGGGCACGTCGCTCACTTAATGCGTCCGATGACTGCTGGTCAGCTAGCTTTAGCTTTGATGTCCAAAGGGCTTGGAATGGATGGGGGAGGTGGGGGGATGGGGAGAGCTGGTCAGCTAAGTAACAACCGCTCTCCACATATCCAATCATGGGTGATTGGATATCGGGAGATATTGGATATGGGGGGATTGGATATCCAGTCTATGCTCCTGTTGCAAGAGTGTAATATGTATATATATACACCTCTGCTGTGGGTGTATTATGTGGGGTATCGTTCTTCTAGAGCGTATTATATGGGTACCTTCCTACTTGGTGTAAACTGTGTGTGTATTCTACTCTAGAATTTTGGGTGCATGCTGTTCTAGCATGTTGGGTGCATGCTGTTCTAGCATGTTGAGTGCATGCTGTTCTAGCATGTTGGGTGCATGCTGTTCTAGCATGTTGAGTGCATGCTGTTCTAGCATGTTGAGTGCATGCTGTTCTAGCATGTTGAGAGAATACTTGAGACACTCTCACATCATGCATGTTTTGACGTATACGCAGCTCACATCCTAAAGATGTGGTGTGGTTGACCATCCTCCCTGCGTGTCTGCACTCAGTGTGTCACGCAGGTGTGTGTGTGTTTAAGATACACACATATACTCAGGTGTATCGAATACCGCCAACGGTGTATCATCCACTACAATCACGAGGCCACGGATTGGCTCTTATTATCCATCCCAATCCCAAAGCCACGGATTTGTTGTATTATCCACCACAGTCACGAGGCCTCGGCTTGGTTCTATTATCCACTACAACAACAACATGACAAGCTAAATTTAAATTGATTGGCCAGACCTGCCTGGAGAACTCCTGTGTATTTTAGTGTGTTGTTTCACGACATCCGTAGTGAATGTTCCGAGTGAAGGAGTGGTCAAGTGGGCGTCCCTCTGTGCCCGAGTGCGCATGGGAAGCGAGTGAAAAATGGACGTGAGGGCAGCAATGGTTTTTTTTTTCTTAAATCCCTCCAGGTTTCAGAACTTTGATTTTAGAACTTTCAGAACTCTGATTTGACCTGGTGAAGGGAGATTCGTGTGCCTTGACAACCCGTAGGGTTGAGTGTGACTGGCATAGGCCCTCCTTCTGGGGGCCAAAGAATAGCAGATAGACTAAGAATACTCGATGTATTTGACCACCAAAGTCATTTAGATACTTCGTTTGGAATGGGATTTGCGTTGAGGGATACCACCACTAACTCCAGGCCAGTTTGTAGTAGCTCAAATTCCGGCAGAATTCGTGAGCATTCCGTCGTGGCAAAATATTTCTACGTTATAAGCCATAACTTATAAAGTAGAAATAGTTATAAGTTGTAACTTATAACGTAGTTATAAGTTATGTTATAAGTGTTGGGGGCAGACTTAACAAGAGCTTCAATGTAACACACTACAAGCTCCGATTACTTGTAGATTACTCAGTGGACACTTTCCTTTACTCTTGGAGATTCCTTTCCGTCTTGGAGCGAATGAAGATGACAGAGAGAATTGAGAGGAAGAACCGGAAGAAAAGTGAGACATAGTGAATAGTGAGAGAAAGAAGAGAGAGAGAGAGAGAGATGAGAAAGAGAATGTGATGAAGTCGCAGAGATTGTTGTAGAATATGTGTGGGACGACGCATGTCTCAGAGGCACTCCCAGAACGCATGTCTCGAAGGCCTCGATAGGCTTGGTTAGGTTGCTTGGGTATGAACGTTTCTGGTTAGACAGTAAAGATGAGCATTCCTTACGGAGAGATAAATCGAGAGAACGCGGCTTCGGAAGCGATCATTCAGCTGGACGAAGGAGAAGGAGCAGAAGGAGGAGGAGGGCCGCGCATGTCAGGAAGAATTAAAACGCTGAGAAAGACTCTGGAGCCATATCTACCGAGACACAAAAGGCATTAAGATAGAGTATACTTAGCTACCCCGCGCGCGACGTCCGTGCTTGCTTGAACAAGATCTTGGCGAGCTACCCGATCAAGACGAACGAGGATCTGACCCCCCCTCCTGACCTCGTCAAGCGCATGTTGTGCTGGAGAGTTAGAGTGTGTTTGGTCGAAGTAGCAAAGGTTGGTAGGAGGGTCGAGGGTCACCGAATTGTGAGTGTGATGAGAGTGGTTGAAGGCGAGGGTCACTCTCGCTGGTCAGGTCACAGGAAGAGGTCAGCCGTGAGATAAAATATCGAGGTATTGTTAAATTTTTGAAAAGGAGGACTTTGATAGTGTCGAAGGAATTAGCTATGCGCTCTTGGCTGTGTTTCCATTCAAAACAAGAGGAGGAGAAGGGAGACAAGGTGTCCAACTTTGTTCTCCTACAGTATTATATCAATTGTATAACTTACTGAATAATGTATGAGGTTTATCATCACACAAATCGTTATTTACGACTGTCATAAGAACAACTACACACACACACACACATGTTTACCGTTAACAGAAATATTGTTAAAGGCGAAGCCCAGGAACTGAAGCCCAATTTTGGTTAGCCAGGCAAGTTTTAATTAATAATCTTCTGAGAGTGTTTCATATATATATATATAAATATATATATATATATTATATATATATATATATATATATATATATATATTATATATATATATATATATATATATATATATGAAATGTTTGTCCGTCCGTTTTACCAAGAGGTTGGAGACCTGACGTTTGACACTAACCTCTCCCAATATTTCCTAGGAATTACCTACTGACGATACCACGAACTAATTAGCAAATTAGCTCTGATAGGCTAGATGGGCTGCCTGGACATAGTCCGCTTCTGGATACGCTAAACCACTTCAGATTTGACGCATGTTAGATCGTGAGAACGGGCTGGCTCTTGGCAGCGCCTTGAGGCAGGAAGGGCGAGGATACTTGAACCTGTGTTTACCTTTCTTCAGGGCGGAGGCGGTACCACTTTTGTCCTGAGTGTGATATCTTTCAATGGCATCAACTGGTGTTGAATAATCTTGTTGCAGTCTTGAGAGTTTTGTGATCTCGAGAGATTCAAGGGGAAATAACTACGAGGAGAAAGCGTTGAACTAATACGACTATCTAGAACTTAGAAGGAATATAAGCACAAGGAGCTGGGATAGGACGGAGGAAAAGAATGGTGCCCAAACCACGTCGGGAATCGAGCATCAACCTGCAAGAAGAAAGGCCGTCGCTGTGTCGAGCAGTTCATAATTAATTATGAACTCTAGCAATCGTCATTCTCGAAGGTAGAACTCCAACGCTCGTCGTACTCAAGGTGGAGCTGGAGCAAGTGCTCAGACAGAATGGGAGCTCCATCGTGGCCCAAGACGGAGACAGCCTCGCCAGATCGACTGGTCCTCCTCCTCAGAGCGAAGCAGTGCGAAGGATGAAATAAAGAGAAGATGGTAAGCGAGAGAAGAACTCCTTCGAATCTCCCACCTCCTCCCCTCTCTTTCTTTCCTCTCTTTCCCCTCACTCCCCTCCCTTCACTCCCAACAATCCCTTTTCCCCCATTCTCTCCCCCCATCACCCCGCCTCACCTCTGTGACGACCATTTTTATCCCAAATCCTCTTCATGGTCGATTAATCCCTTGTCTCAGTTCTCGATAGCTTCTGATTCTCTATTCATGTATTCGGTGTTTGCTACGATCCTTCTCCTTAGTTTCTCGACTCGCATGTTCCGTTTTTTCGTGTTGTTTCGTTTTCTTATATTGTTTTCGTTCGAAATTGGATTTTCATTCTTTTTCTCTTTATACTTGTAAGTTAACTCAGAGTTTGTAGTTATTCCAAAATATATTTTCCCTACATGTTTAATATATTCTCCAAATAGGCCTATTATTTATTTTTCATATATGCCTTATTTACTTTGTCTATAAGCCTAATTTATTATTTAGATCAAAATTATATTTCCTGTAAACTTAGTTTATTCAATTTACAGGCTTAATTTTTTTTATTCCTGATGGATTCTCCCTGCAGACGTAATTGATTGAAATCTTGTCGTGTGTGTCTAGCGCCTTTCAGCGTATCTTTCCTCACGCTCCAGAGATTTGGCGCTTTTCTTCGGGCTTTATTGACATTTTTTTGTCCCAAACTTTATTCCTATTTCTGAAACACTGGCTGGCATCTTTGGGGCGTCTTGAGCACTGGTGAGATGCTCAGGCAGCATCGTGGGGCGTCTTGAGCACCCGTGAGATGCTCAGGCTGCATCGTGAGGCGTCTTGAGCACCCGTAAGATGCTCAGGCTGCATCGTGAGGCGTTTTGAGCACCCGTGAGATGCTCAGGCTGCATCGTGAGGCGTCTTGAGCACAACGAGGTGCTCAGTTCGCGTCAGGAGACGTCGAGGACAAAAAACAATCCTTCTTCAATGATTTGCAGAGTCAGAAAATTCAACACAGTCATTTATATCAGCTGTTGGGAGGAGGAGGAGGAAGAGGAGAATGAAGAGAATGAAGGAAGGAAGGAAGGAAGGAGTTGAATCCAGGATTGAGAGCATTTTCGGCACGGGTCATTACGGTCAGAGCGTTGCAAGGCTCTGTTTCACTTTGCACACACACCTTTGCAAAAAAAAGCAGTAAAGATTTATATGGAGATTTAAGCTCCTTCCTTACACTTTGTTCTCTGGTCTGTCTTGCGTGTCGCCAAGCATCGCTCTCTTTTCAACTTCTTCGAATCCCACGAGAATATGCGCATTTTATTTTTTTTGAGGGGGGTAAGGAGTGAGAAATTTGGATCATCATTTTTTCAACATTTTTAACTGCTATTTCTTGCAACATTTGAAGTGTGTGAACTTGTTGTCATTGTCTTCGAAGGATATCTGTTTTTTTTCTTTAGTCATTTTAGTTTCAAGTTTGCAAGTTCAAACTGCAGTGTTTTTTTTCTGTGTAATTATTTATAGCGTTGAGGCATTATTTTTAATGGAATAACTATTGCAAATTGTTTAATTGGCTGATTGGTCTGCTAGCCTGTTGCCAAAATGCGTTCCACAATTCTGCCAATTTCGAAATTGTCATTTGTACAATGGGGACATATCTCTGGGAGTCACATATCCCACCTTTTTAATTGGCAGTTGGCTAGGAGGAGAGACTTGCAGAAAAGCTCAATTAGGGGGAATCCAATTTCTTTTTTAACTTGTGGAAAGCACGTAGACCAGTCACATCTCTCCTGTGTTGGAGAGTTTGCCTGTACGGTGTTGGATCCAGTACATTAGCTTCGATTCGCGTTTGAGGTGCACATCTGGCGTGAATTTTGTCTAACAATTTCAGATAAAACTGTGGACAGAAATGGAATAATTAGCTGTGGGAACACTATTTTAGATCTGATTTGGGAGATGAAGATTGTTGTGCATTTCTTAGCATCTAAGTGATGCCTTATACGCTCCGTAAACAGGTTATTATGATTATTATAACTGTTATTTCAATTATTATGATTATTAATATTATTGACATTATTAATGCTATTGGCATTAATACGAGTATTTTTGCCATTATTTTTTATAAAATATTTAGTTATACAAATAATAATTATATAGAAACAGGAAATGATTATATCCATATGATTATATCCATATAGTTATATTAGTATTATAACTAACCTCACCTGGTCTTACCGAGATAAACAGTGATTAGAGATGAAGACATGATGCAGCTTCCTGCATACAAATATATATATACAAATCACAGTTCTGTTTTACCTTCAATGAAATATACATGGCAGAGATATAAGGCCTAAATAATTGAGGACTTGGTTGTAAAACTTATGGGAGACCTGTTCTGGGAAACGTAAGTGAAGTTTACGAATTTAATTTATAAAAATCACACTGTGGTGGAGGCGACCGTACGGAGTCTAAAAATACCCATTTGGAAGGCTAGGCGTGAGAAGAGGTCGACGGCACAGGTCATGGAGGTCAAAGGTCACCGCGCGATTGGATTCCCATAGTCCTGCCGTTATCCCTATTGTTCCCGGGGCTGGACAACCCGTTCCTACAAATTGAAAAATGTGTATAAGCGTTTCGTTAGTGACAGAGCCTCGTCAGGGCACAGGGAGGGCTTAGACACGTCTCACAATATGGGGATTAGGGCGTGCGTGTGCTCTTTGTGTGTTGTAGTGTGTGTGTGTGTGTGTAC
>WNGS01072087.1:0-15611 GCA_020271785.1 Procambarus virginalis | reverse complement strand
TCTGTCCACGGAGCTTCACTCAGGTATTGGTAATTGTGGTAAGCATACTTGGCTTCATTTCCCTTGCTTCCATTATTTACATTAATCATTTTTTATTTTAATGGTGCTGTGTATATTGTGCATTACGGGAATAGCATATGGTGAGAGTGAGACAACTTTGGATTACGTGGTGACTGTAGGCCGCAGTCATACTCTTAATTGGTCATCTCCCCCTTCCGTGTTATTATCCGTGTCTAACATCTTTGTCCCCAGATATTTCTCACTTTTTGACAGATTATCACATAGGTACCCTGGTACTGTGGTCTGTCTCCGTGTCAATAGCACCTAAGTCCTGCAATCCGACTCTAGGGGGAAAAAGAGGCTTTAGATCCTCTAGCACGAACTATTATTGGCGAATTGGGACCTCGCCGATAGTTCTCGTCACCAGTTGACACTCGCACCCCTACTCGTCGGTCAGACTGATGGTATTTACCTAAGGTAGGGAATTGGCGTTCTTTCTTTTGAGCACAAAGTTCGCTAATTCTGTAAATACCATATTCAATTTCAGTGGGTACCTTTGCTTATGTTCTATAGTGACTTGGCAAGGTATGACTACATTTCTTGGACTACCTTATTTATTTTGAAGCCATTTAGTGTTTCACTTGTCTTTTAAACTTAGTTTTCACTAATTAGTAGGATTTTCTTGCCTTTATCCTCCCACAGTGAGTACCAGGTACAAGATTTCCTGCGACCTTATTCATTTATCACCTTGAATTAACTTTAATTATTAATAATTCCCCACAGGATAGGTATCAGTTGCCGCGTTTCCTGTGTCTGACATTCACCATATTCTCACTATATATTCGTGTCTCCTATATTTTGCTATATTTTCACAATGTTCCGCCTACAAGCATTCAAAACAGATCCAGAAGGTGAAATAGGGACCTTACGTCACGCTAAGAGGGTCGATTTGTTAACTCTTGCACATGAGTATCACTTGGAAGTTCCTGATGGAGCCAACAAATTTACCATTAATAATATGATACTGGATCACCTTGTGGATGAAGGTATTATAGATTCTCCTACGTATGAACAATACATTATTTCAGATAAAGATGACTTGAGAGCCATGAAGCACAAATTGGAACTTGCCAAGATCGAGCGAGAGCAACAAAAGGAAGCAGCTGCAATCAGAGAACGTGAAGCTGCCCTCAGAAAGGAAGAACAAGAACATGAAGCTGCCCTCAGAAGGGAAGAACAAGAAAGAGAAATCCGCCTCAAGGAAAGGGAGGCCGCACTGAAGAAGGAAGAAAGTGAACGTGAGTTGGCCTTATACCAACAGCGACTCGAGATGTTGGTGGCCTGTCCGGGAGGACAGGCCCCCACACCCTATTTCCCTATCCCAGGTTCTCCTTTACAGAACAGGTTCTCAGGACCCTACCGCGTTAAAGAGTGCCGGAACAACTTCAACTACGTTCTCGAGACCCCCGATAGGCGGCGGAAGACCCAGCTGTGCCACATCAATTTACTCAAGCCCTACCATGGGGTTCCTCCCACTGTGTTAACCAATTTCACCTCATTTACAGGTGCATACAGCCACAGTGAGACCTTCCCTGCTTCTCCTTCCAAAAGCACTGACACTGAGACAGCGCTTTCTAACTCAGAAATCTTTACTGATTTTCACCATCATTTTCAACACCATAATTGTGCTCCTTTATCATATTCTAATACTTCTCTCGCATCGCCAGATATCAAGTCTCCCATCCTCCATGGTGACGCCAGTGGTACCGTCAACATGGGTGACCTAGTACAACAAGGCGACGAGACTATACATACCAACTACCATAGACGACACCACGAGCAACAAGGAGCTACTCGTTGTCCTGAACGGGCAACATTTGCTCCTTACCAGCAAAGTACTCAGTCCACCACCATCTACATGGACCACACCCATCTTCATTTTCTACAGACAGCCCAACTCAACCATCGACTACTTCTATAATGGGCTTGCCAGCTACACCATCTCAGCCTGGAGATTGCTACACCCAGAAGTCTGACTACATCATATCAGACGCCCTCTCCAGCAACACTGAGGTAGAGGCAGCTCCACCTCCCACTCTACCTCCCATGAACGTGACTCAACCAGAACCGCAGGCTTCGGGGGAGAGTTGTGGCGATAATCTCTTCCCAGAGATTGAGCCTGCTATCTCCTTAATTCCTCACGTTCTCAACAATATGCAAGATACGTTTTGTAGTGGCTTAACGTATATATCAAGACAGCCACACGCACCTGCAACTCCCTCCTCCCCTCTCTCCAGCACCTGCTGCACACCTGGCTTGCCAACTACTACTACTCTCAGCAAACTAGCGACTTGCGGCTGTCCAGCGTTCTCATTGGCCGCCAACCTACACACCACTCCCGTTCCTCGCCAATCACGATCGTCACCAGTTATTGTGGAGTCCCTTGCATTTCTTCCAGCCAGAATATATCTCGTGCTCCTGCTATGAACACCTGAAGTTGACCCACCTCGTGTGATCAAATAAGAGGTTCTTAGCTAGCGCATATATACCCAGCACCATTTTATTTTGTTAACGTAACCAGTTCCCCCCTTTTCACTTTGTTATAATTTTATATATTTTTCTTTTACATTATATTATATATATGCCAAGGTATCGTCTTTATTTTATTTTGTGTTTTCTATATTAAAGTAAAGTATTTTGTTATATTTTGTGTTTTCGTGTTTCTTGCCTTACCACAGATTATCAGACAAGCAGTCATTTTTTTTTCTTTTTTTATTTTAATTTAAGTATATGTGGCCCAGCACTGACACCTGCTAGTTGGAAGACTGCCGACCACCATTTCCAACACGTTACCGTCACATATAAATGGGGGTCTGTCCACGGAGCTTCACTCAGGTATTAGTAATTGTGGTAAGCATACTTGGCTTTCATTTCCCTTGCTTCCATTATTTACATTAATCATTTTTTATTTTATATGGTGCTGTGTATATTGTGCATTACGGGAATAGCATATGGTGAGAGTGAGACAACTTTGGATTACGTGGTGACTGTAGGCCGCAGTCATACTCTTAATTGGTCATCTCCCCCTTCCGTGTTATTATCCGTGTCTAACATCTTTTGTCCCCAGATATTTCTCACTTTTGACAGATTATCACATAGGTACCCTGGTACTGTGGTCTGTCTCCAGGTCAATAGCACCTAAGTCCTGCAATCCGACTCTAGGAGGAAAAAGAGGGCTTTAGATCCTCTAGCACGAACTATTATTGGCGAATTGGGACCTCGCCGATAGTTCTCGTCACCAGTTGACACTCGCGCCCCTACTCGTCGGTCAGACTGATGGTATTTACCTAAGGTAGGGAATTGGCGTTCTTTCCTTTGAGCACAAAGTTTGCTAATTCTGTAAATACCATATTCAATTTCAGTGGGTACCTTTGCTTATGTTCTATAGTGACTTGACAAGGTATGACTACATTTTTTGGACTACCTCATTTATTTTGAAGCCATTTAGTGTTTCACTTGTATTTTAAACTCAGTTTTCACTAATTAGTATGATTTTCTTGCCTTTATTCTCCCACAGTGAGTACCAGGTACAAGATTTCCAGCGACCTTATTCATTTACCATCTTGAATAACTTTAATTACTAATAATTCCCCACAGAATAGGTATCAGTTGCCACGTTTCCTGTTTCTGCCATTCACCATATTCTCACTGTATATTCGTGTCTCCTTTATTTGCTATATTTTCACCATGTTCCGCTTACAAGCTTTCAAGGCAAATCCAGAAGGTGAAATAGGGAACTTACGTCATGCAAGAAGGGTCGAATTGATAACTCTTGCACACGAGTATCAATTGGAAGTTCCCCCTGGTGCCAACAAATATACCGTAAATAATCTAATTGTAGATCATCTTTTGGATGAAGGGAAGATAGATTCTGATACTCATGACCAATACACTATTTCAGATAAACATGACTTGACAGCAATCAAACTCAAGTTAGAACTTGCTAAGATCGAGCGAGAGCAACAAAAGGAAGCAGCTACAATCAGAGAGCGGGAAGCTGCCATTAGAGAACGTGAAGCTGCCCTCAGAAAGGAAGAACAAGAAAGAGAAATCCGCCTCAAGGAGCGTGAGGCAGCCCTGGCCAAGGAAGCAGCTGCCATCCGGAAGGAAGAAAGTGAACGAGAGTTGGCCTTATACCAACAGCGACTCGAGATGCACGACCACAGCCAACTGACTCCACTGCAACCGCTGTCCCTCAGGACCCTTCGAAACTACCCCCTAACCTGACCGCGGTGGAGTTCCGTAAGTTACAGAGAGATGATCTTACCTTGACACCATTATTCTTTCAGGCTGAAACCCAATCCGACAGTGTTCCTGGGTTCTTTATGGAGAACGAAATACTCTATCGCAAGTATAGACCCAGTAAACTGAAGGACGAGGACGATTGGGCAGACGTTGAACAACTAGTGATTCCTACCAGCCTGCGGCCCACGATTCTACACCGTTAGGTGTTTCTCCACGAGTGGATACGAGTCGATTAGCCAGACGTCAAGAGTCTCGCTAATGCAACCATAGCTTTGCTGACGCTAATCGAAAGTAAATCAAGCACCCTGTGTATTAGTGGTTAAGTTAGTAAATATACTACTGTTAAGCTTTATGCGGTGTTTCCGTTGAACCACTTCTGAATACTGCCAATATTACTCAAGCCTTCAGCTCTAAGTGACTTCAACACCGAGTTGCCTGTAAGACACTGAACTATAAATTTGATGAGGACCCTAGGAGTCCCTTAAAGTGTTACATCATTGAGGAGATTCCAACGACCAACGTGGAGCAGGACCAGGTGAGGCTAGTCTGAGAAGAGACCCACAAGGACTCTAACTCGACCTTGCTCCCAGGCCCTGTACGGTTGCTCTCGTATTTTCTATTTTGCTAATTCCGACAGCTTCGTGAAGCGTCTGCCACATGTACATTGGCGACGTACGCATTGCAGTCGTGACAGCAAAAAAAAGAAAACATCCCACATCTGGCGCCCAACGTGTTAGGCTTAGTTGGAACCTATGAGCTAGGTTATACAGTAAAATTTCGCACTTAAATTTTCCCTGAAAATTCAAAAGTGACGAGCAGTATTCAGAGGATGTTTAACACCCTGTTAGGTACACACACCACCAGTATGTCTGAGTGTGGAATGTACAAACAGCGCTACCTGCATCTTCACCTGGCCTTGACCGCTCGTAGACCTGACAACTACAACACTCTTACTAAACAAGAGTGTAAGGAACGAGTGGAACAGCACATGAGGGCCGTGGAAGAGGTGATGCTACAAGCACACATGCAGGGTAGTGCTGAGGTGGAGTGCACGAGTCTCATCACACTGGATGAAGCTATCGGTGGTGAGACCCCAGTGGGAGATAACACAGTGGGAGAGACCCCAGTGAGAGACAACTTGGAGGTAGAGACCCCTGTGGGTGACGTCACTGAGAATGATGTCACTAGAATCACGCGCGCTGCGGAAGAAAACGGAGTCACGCGGGAATCTAACCCTTTAAATACTCCGTTGGGGGATTCTATGGGGAAGAATCTCGGCCCAAAAGGTCCTTGTGGACGACACCAACTCAAAGAGTAGGTATTACAGGCTCGCAATTATTCACCTTAGAGGAATACCGTAACCAAGTTAGGGAGTTGGGATTCGAAGGGAATAAAGTAGCAGAGCAAGCTATGAAACTCTGGACTGATCAGCAGGACAGAGAAAGCAAACTGTGGACTGATCAGCAAGAGAGAGAAAACAAACGCTGGACTGATCAGCAGAACCGAGAAAGTACTGAACGCATAGCTCGCATGCAGTTGCAAGCAAGGCAGGATGACCAGACAGGTGGTCGTTCAACGGAGACTAACGTTGAACAAGGTAAGACTGTCAAACTACCTAAACTAGCTAACTTTGATGAGAGGGACGACTCGATGGATGCATACATCAAGCGTTTCGAAGGTCACGCCGCTGATTGCGGGTGGGAAAGATCAAAGTGGGCACTCGCTCTTAGTGCATTGTTAAAGGGTAGGGCATTAACTATCTACCACAGTCTGGGTCCGCACCAGCGCGGAGATTACGAGGCATTGACAACAGCGCTGCTGAACGGTTTTGGCATAACTGCAGACCGGATGCTAGAGAATTTCCGTAGGGCTCAATTGCAAAAAGGTGAGACATATGTGCTCATGTTACAGCGGTTAGAATCGAGTCTAAACCGTTACTGTGAACTCATGGAGACTGCTCCTGGGAGCATGGAGTTCTATCAACTGATGATTCGTGAACAGTTAAATATAAATAAATAAATAAATATGTTTATTCAGGAAAGGTACATATAGAGAGATTTTACATAAGTGATCGATTTATAGATAGAGCTAGTACATACAATGCCTAAAGCCACTATTACGCAATATGCGTTTCGGGCAAGACCGGAAGTTCTTGTAGTTGACCGGAAGTAGTTCTTAGAAGCATGCGAATCGTCTCTGCGTGTCAAGCTCAAAGAGCAAGAAATTGTGTCAAATCTGTCTATGGCCAAGCAAGCTGATCTGTGGGCGGGGCCAGGAGACAGGTGAAGGGGTGAAGCCGCACGAGAAGCATCATGCTACAGGTATTGGCGATAGAGCTAAGCTTAAGACTGGTGTGTCGGGGGAGCAGGGAAACTCCTCCAACAAGCAGGTGCACAAGTGCTACACCTGTGGTAAGCCAGGTCATCGTGCAGCTGATTGCAAGGTAAAACCGAAATCAGGTTACATAGCAGGTGTAAGCTCAAGTGGTAAGAAACATCCCCACGTTGGAAAGGATCCACTAGCTTGGACCCTTGAGGTGGTGGACGGAAATGTTAACGGAAAATCGGCGAAAATCTTCCGTGACAAAGGCGCCACTACTCACATGGTAAGAAAGAGCCTAGTACAGCCAGGATCTGAGACAGGGAGACATATCTATGTCAAATTCCCAAATGGCTATACTAAAGAGATGGTGGAGGTGTATGTGTGGGTCGACACACCTTACATCAAAGGTAAAATCCGTGTCGTTCAACAGGAACGTGCTGTATATGGACTTTTATTGGGAAATGTTCCGGGAGTCTCTGATTGCCCAAGTCCGCCCTCAAAGAAAACGGGGGAGAGTAAGGCGCGCAGCCACCGTCGGTCAGCTGATCCCAAGGACGACTTGCCCGGGGATGACGTCACAGGGAGTGCCCACACCCTCACCCAGCTGAAGAGTAAGGGAGAGAAGGTAAGCTGTGAAGTTATGGAGAAAGAAGCAAAACCTCTGGTTGAAGAAACAGCAACTCCATTAACAGGTAACTCGCTCGTGGCAGCTGTCACTACGAGGTCACAGAGCAACAAGCCGACTCGCCCAGAAAAACCTTTGAAATTACGAGACATTCAGGGAGTGTCTGCAAAGGAGTTTATTGATGCCCAAGGGAGCGACCCAACACTAGCCCAGATACGTAAGTATGCTGAGGAGAAAGGGTTTCCAACACCAGGAACGCAAGTACTGGTACTTGCACCATAATGGGAAACTGGTGCGCAGAGTTGAGACGCCCCACGATACTTGGGATCAACTCGTTGTTCCACAGGAGCATAGACTGGCTGTGTTTCGCTTAGGTCAAGAAGCTCTGATGGGAGGTCATATGGGTCACGCAAAGACCAGTGCGAGGATACAAGCTGTGTTCTACTGGCCAGGAATTACTGGGGAAATACAGCGATACACTCGCTCGTGTGACACCTGTCAGCGCACCACTGATCGAGGACGGGTGAAGCCTGGGAAGCTTCAGCCCTTCCCCATCATTGATCAGCCGTTCAAGCTGGTCAGCATTGATCTGGTTGGTCCGATCATACCGAGTGCAACGGACGGCAGTAAGTACATCCTGACCATGGTCGATCACGCAACAAGGTACCCAGGAGCAGCTGCCCTGAAGAACATCGAGACGTCAACGGTAGCGGAAGCCTTGGTAGGTTTTTTTAGTCGCCTTGGTATACCTGAGTGGATCCATAGCGACCGAGGGACACAGTTTACCAGCGAGATGATGGACCAAGTCAGACGTCTGCTCACAGCGAGAGCATCCCTCACCACGCCTTATCATGCTATGGGAAACGGTTTGGAAGAACGCTTCAATGGCACTCTCAAGAAGATGTTGAAGAGAATGTGCATCGAACAGCCTCGGGAGTGGCCCAGGTATATCAACCCTTTGTTGTTTGCCTACAGGGAGGTGCCACAGGCTAGCACAGGGTTCTCACCCTTCGAGCTTTTGTACGGTCGCACAGTTAAAGGCCCTCTGCAGGTACTGAGGAACCTGTGGGAAGGCGATGACTGTACCCCTGAAACCAAGACGACGTACGAGTACGTCATCGATCTACGGGAACGGCTGGAGAACACCTGTCAGCTGGCCGAGAACAGCTAGCAAAAGCAAAGGAGTACCAGAAGCAAACATACGACAAAAAAGCAAAAGAACGCAAGTTCAGTGTAGGTGACAAGGTACTTTTGTTACTTCCCACCAGCAGGAACAAGCTCTTGCTGCAGTGGAAGGGCCCATTCACGGTAGTGGAGTGCTCGCACTCGTTAAACTACGTGCTCGACGTCGATGGTGCCAGGAAGAAGTACCACGTCAACATGCTCAAACGCTACGAGGACCCTCCTGTAGAGTATCAACAAGCCGAAGAAGCATGTAAGACGAAAAAACAGGAGAGGACCACGGCCTCGACATCGCCAGAGCTGATCGACAACCCATGCTCTCAGCCGTAGGTGCTGACTGGTGAGTAGGTCAGGGGTGATTAACGAGACGTCGAACGAGGGGCGGGGGGTTGGGGACATGAGCGAGGAAACGCAACGCGCATCACGGACACTGGTTCTGTGGTGTCTGTGTATAGCTGAGATACTTGGTAGTAAGGTTGATGTAAAGTCATTCCTGGTTACTGACTTTAATAAAATAAACGATTACATGATTATGGCTCCCAAGCTTGGCAGGCGTCCTGTGCTTTGTTTACCTTCTCTAGCGTCCAGCCGCCGCACATAGAAAACGGATGGTACCATTTTCTGTGAACATGACATCCCTCCTTTTCTTTAAAAAGAATGAATACAGGATGTCTACCATGCTTGTAGCACAAAGCAAAGTTATTGACACAAAGTAAGTTATTAACATATCAAGAGATATTGCATACATTTAACATTAATTAAACACACAAAGAATTTAAACAATCTTTACCACAAAGGATTTCAATGTTAAAAATACATATGCAATGTTAAACAAACATGAAAGAAACTGTAATACAAAGTTACAAAATATTGAATGAGAGATCTGCATTATTCAAACAATATTAAATTTAGTTTAGCATAACAAGTAAATACTTTGCATTACATAGGAACACAATTAATCATCATATCGTGTAGGGCGTTTAACATGACGTTTTGGACGAGAGTCCTTAAGTACAAAAATATCCCTCGATGAATTGTTTATCGAGTTATAACTCATTTTTTTTTCTTTTGCACGACTTTGCACTTCATCATTTTCTACACTATTTGAATCACTTTGAAATAAGCCATATTACGTGTTATACTATGATCTCTATTACTCGCT
Source organism: Procambarus virginalis (assembly GCA_020271785.1). Classification (NCBI taxonomy): domain Eukaryota; kingdom Metazoa; phylum Arthropoda; class Malacostraca; order Decapoda; family Cambaridae; genus Procambarus; species Procambarus virginalis. The sequence continues at coordinate 6,015 of WNGS01072087.1, read as the reverse complement.
GTTACCATAGTTCCTTTACACTAATCACTTTATATGGTTTGTATCATACGGCATATCTAGCTTTCTCTTTTCTTTTTAACGAGAACAGTATCTCCAACCTTTATGAATTGTTCCTTTGCACGTTGATCATGAGCAATTTTCATTTTGCCCTTGGCTAGTGCATCCTTCTGAGCGAGACGTTTATCCGTTACCTTGGCTGGCATGACAGGTAGTGCGATTCTCATAGGACGTCCAAATAAAAGTTCGCCAGGCGACTTGCCCAGTGTTCCATGCGGTGTTGCACGGTAGTTCCTGAGAAAAGCATACATAGCTTGTTTCCAGGATCGTCCTTCGGCATGAGCACAGCGTACAGCTTTCATGAGAGGTTGCATGAATCTCTCTACTTCTCCATTTGCTTGAGGATGTAGTGGCATCACACGGCGGTGTTTGAATCCAATATGCTCAGCAAAGTTGACAAAGTCTTGTCCATTAAATGGCGGTCCATTGTCCGTCTTGACAACTTCAGGAATGCCAAAGTTTGAAAAGATCTTGTCGAGTTTCGGGATGACAGCCTTTGCAGATGTGGAAGTGATGATTTCTACTTCTGGATAACGTGAGTGATCATCAATGACTACCATCAAGTACTCTCCAGTTGGTAGCGGTCCACAGAAGTCCATCGATACTTCCATCCATGGTGCAGCAGGTAGTGGTGAAGGTTGTAGAGGTGTTGGTCTTGAAGTATCCACTGCAGCTTGGCAAGGGACACAGGCATCATGCATGTCCTTAGCTTGACGATCAATGCCAGGAAACCACACCTTTTCTCGTAGCAGCTGTTTGGTCCTTACAAGACCTTGGTGTCCTTGATGTGCAAGCTTCAGAGCACGTTGCTGGAGAACAGCTGGAATGACGATACGAGTACCTCGCAGCACGGTGTCGCGTTGTTGCGTAACACTTAATTCTGTCTGGATGCGTTCAAGTGCTTTGAATGCATCTTGGTCAACTCCTGAGGGTGGGATGCGTGGAAACTTTTTCTTAGTCAATGCATCCACTGTTGCTTGCAGAGTTGGGTCCTCTAGGGTTGCAGTACGGATTTCATCAAGAGTGAGAGCCTTAGGGACTGCATCACAGGTTACAGAGTGTACATATTCCTCGGCAACTTGCTGATGCTTGGTGATGGTGAAACTGTTGGCAGGATGTCGACTGATGTAATCAGCGGGATTGCCTGCACCTGGCTTGTATTTCACCGTAAAGTTGTATGGTTGCAGACGAAGAGCCCATCTCTCAATGCGAGCTGGTGGTTTGGACTTTGGATTATTGAAGATGGTCTCCAACGGTTTGTGGTCAGTGACTATCGTGGTAAAGGGTGCACCAAGCAGATACACATTGAAGTGTTCACAGCCCCATACAAGAGCAAGAGCTTCCTTCTCTGTCTGACTGTATCGTTGCTCAACATCTGTGAGAGAACGGCTGGCATAGGCAATTACTACTCTTGAATCTGGTTGACCAGGTTTGTGTTGGGCTAACACAGCACCTAAACCAACAGGACTAGCATCCACCGTTAACTCAGTGTCCATTGATGGATCAAAGTATGCAGCAGTCGCATTTTCTACTAGTGCATCTTTCACAGCATCAAATGCATTTTGCTCGACATCGCTCCAGTACCATGATGCATTTTTCTTCAGGAGCTCACGTAGAGGCTTCGTAATGGTAGCAAAATCTGGAATGAAGCGAGAACAGTAGTTTGCCATTCCCAGAAAACTATGTACTTCAGTGGATGTTGAAGGAGGTGCAGCATTCTTGATATCTGCAACTTTCTTAGGATCTGGAGATAGACCTTTGTCACTAAGTACATGTCCAAAGAATTCAATTTTATGTTTGATTGAACTCACACTTTGCTCGGCTTAGCGTCAAATTCTTTTCTCGTAAGCGTTGCAATGTTGCACGAAGAGCTTTGTCGTGTTCAGCTTGGGTACGGCCATAAACAATGATGTCATCAGACATGTTGTCAGCATTAGGTATATCTTGCAATACCTGGCTGATGATGTGCTGGAATACAGCAGCACTGTTAATACCAAAACTCAGGCGCTTGTACCTATACAGACCTCGATGTGTCGTAAACGTTGTGATGAATCGACTCTCATCATCAAGTTCAAGCTGATGATAGCCCTTGTTTAAATCTAACTTGCTGAATACAGTTGCACCATTCAAGCGGTATATCATATCATCTACAGTGGGTGTAGGATGGCGTTCACGCATATTGCCTTGTTGGGAACACGCATGTCTACACAAATGCGTATCTCATCTGGATTCTTCGGCTTTGGTGGAGTGACAATTGGGCTTACCCATGGTGTTGGGCCTGTTACCGGTTCAATGATATCTAGTTCTATCAGCCTATCCAGTTCGGCATCGACTTTCTTGCGAGTATGGAATGGTTGTCGGCGATGTGGTTGGGCAACTGGAATTACATCTGGGTTGATATGCAGATGTACCTTGCTATCAGTATAACAACCTATGGATTTAAACCGATCAGAAAATTCAGCAACAATAGCATCAACATTGTTTGCAGATTCCACTGCTACAGCATTAGAAAGCTGAAGTAGCCCCAATTTGGTTGAAGTCTTGTAACTGAGTAAAGACTCCTTTGCATTCCTAACAACATGGAATGTAGTAATGAGCATTGCATTCTTTGACTTAATCTCTGCAGTGAAAGTTCCAATCACTGGTAAGGCTACCTTTGAAGCATAGGCAGTGGCTTTGCCATTGTATTTTCAAGCTTTGGGAACTGTTTTTTAAATTTTTCATAGTGGCACTCAGCAATGGTGTCAATGTTTGATCCAGTGTCAATGAGAATTTTGAGACAAATGCCAGCAATGTATACTATAGTCTCTGGGTTGTTTGGAAGATCATTCCATTTGTGATTGATTGTACTCCATAAATATAATCACATTCACTGTCATCTGAGACTGGTTGTAATGAAATGTTGTCTTGTATATTATTAACATTCTTGATTTGAGGTGCAATATTGTGTTTGCCACCTCGACTCCTATGACTTGATCCTCGTACATTGCTTTTATTATTGATTGTGGTTTCTTTAGTGCGGAACGACACATAGCACCAAAATGATTTAGTTTTCTACACTCATAGCACTTCTTACCTTGTGCAGGACAAACATTATCTTGGTGTGGGTAGTCTCCTCCACAATTGTAACATTTATTGTGACAACCTCTGATGTGAGTCGTTGTGACTGCTTGAGTCTTGTTCCATGACTCCAGTTGTGATGTGGTTCTCGGCTCAATTTAATGTTAGGTTTGGCATGATATCTTCTATGATCATGGTGTACTCCCTGAACCTTACATACTTCATGACTGTTAGTAACAGTGGCAGAACCGTTGTTGGCACTGCACTCCATGCACGAGCATCACGTGCAGCATCTTCCATTCGACGAGCCATATCCAGTATCTTGGTAAGAGAACTTTCATCATCAACAAGTTCTAGAGCTCTTCGACGAAGACGTGTAGATGTGCATGTTTCAATTATTTGCTGTTTGATTTCTTTGTCAACATCAGCAAACTCACAATGGGCTGCTAAACCCTGCAGACGTGTATGGTATTGATCAACAGTTTCATTAGAGAGTTGTTTTGCTCTCCTGAAATGCATAATTTCCATAGCAGTATTTTGCCTTGGTTTGAAATGCTCAGTTAATTTGGCCTTGGCAGTGTCATAATCTTTGGCACCACCAGTATCTTTCAGTGTATCAAAGATCACAAACTCTATCACCTGCATAGTGAAGCAGAAAGGCACGCTTTCTTTCAGCACTTTTGATGTCAGAAACTATCAACAAATTTTCAAACCTTTTAAGCCATTTGACCCACCTCTGTGACAGGTTTGTCTGGTCACAGTCAGGATCAAATGCAGGAAACTGAGGTATATTTGCCATTTTTACTGAATAAATTTAAACTTATCACTTAAAATGTTCCTCAGAATATATAACACTTACTGCACTGTATATGTTATTCAAGAATTCACTGTAATTACTTTAATTTTGCAAAGCACACAAGCATTTTAATGCAAAAGTTCACAACAGTGCAACACAGCAGCAACTGACTTCTTACCTAGCCCTTGTGTACATGTGTTGTTCCTACTCACAGCAACACAGCAGTTGTTAGCAGTTGGTACAGCAGTTGGGCAGCAGTTGGTACAGCAGTTGGTTCACAGCAGTTGGCAGCAGTAGGCAGCAGTTGGTTCACAGCGTGAAGAATTTTGTAGCACGGAGCGTCGTTTCGTAACCAAAACATCGGGTTTTGTACACTGCATCAAAGCGTCGTTTCGTACACAGCGTCGGCAGATTCCTCTCACAGCAACACTCAGCACAGCTTGGGTAGCACACAGCATTGGCCAGCACACAGCAACGGCCAGCACACAGCAACGATCAGCACACAGCAACAGTCAGCACACAGCATGGGTTGCATACAGCATGGGTATGGTGCTCACAGACAGCTTCTCCTCCTCCTCTGGGCGAGCAGCATGCTCCTTCCTTGTGTTTTGTTGAACAAAATACCTGCGTTCCCAGTTCATCCTCGTCGCCAGTGTGGTGTCTGTGTATAGCTGAGATAGTCTTGGTAGTAAGGTTGATGTAAAGTCATTCCTGGTTACTGACTTTAATAATAATAAACGATTACATGACTATGGCTCCCAAGCTTGGCAGGCGTCCTGTGCTTTTTTACCTTCTCTAGGCGTCCAGCCGCCGCACATAGAAAAGGATGGTACCATTTTCTGTGAACATGACAGTTCCCAGTGTGTGTCTGTGTTTCAGGCATGACACAGGTTGAGAGAGGCAGTGGGACAGACCAGCGGCCACTCGGGTTTCGAGGCGTTGAGCCGACCCAGAACTCGGAGCTACGTCAACCACAGTGACTGCTCAAGACATGAACAGATGAATGCCACATTGTGATCCGGTGACTGAAGAATTCCTCACTTACCAGAAGAGAATAGTCTAGACGAGGCCCCGCCTCGCCTGCTGTATAGAAACGGGGTCCGCTGGAACCGGCCGCGCAAAGTGCCACATTTGTGCACAGGTCATCAGCGGTGTGAGTTGAACGAGCACCACGCTGTGGAGCTCGATCTTGTTGGGGGGTGATGTGGGATATGTCTCCCAAGATCCCCCACAGCTGACTGAATGGCATTGCAGTGCACAGATCTCGTGCACAAAGCCTATCTCTCTTAATCCTGGATAGTGACTAGCATGTTGGGTATCTCCAGAATGCCCACTTAACCAGGAAACACTGTAAAATACGTAGGCCGCCGTATGTCTAGGCAGGAAGTAGATACAGGGAGCTAAGTATACTTGCTACCAAAGGGTCAATGAGTACATGGCTGGTGCCCGCTGAGACAGAGGGGAGGCGCCAGCAGCGTCTGACCTCTGGGGTCAACGGCGCGATCGGAATAACAGCTATGACGTGTTCATGCGTCACTCCTGCTACTGCTCATCGAACGAGCTAATATGATTGGTTCCCGCTCATTTGCTGCAATGCTATTGGTCAATTGTAATCTTTTGTGTTGTGTGCCACGAGATGCCGGCACCCTTGCAAACTCATTCACGTGAGAGAGACCATACGAAGAGGACGTGTTCTGTTCTACCGGCCAATAGACTGATCACCGTCTATCCCTCACCGTCAAGTTAACTCAGCGTCTTTGCGATATACCACACACTCGCCATATCACGAGTGGGATATATTTGTTAGAAGCCTAAAGTGACAAATCTCCAGAGCGAAACAGACTGGTATCAGTAACCCCTGGTGACAAAGATCGTCGTGAGTGACTCAGAGTGAACTAAGGCAGTGCCGCCGCCTAAGTAATCTGTGTGGACTTTACCACAGTGTACCTGTACCACAGTGTACAGTGTAGTGCATGTACTGCCGCCAGCCGACGCCGCCGACGCCACCGACGCCAGCCGCCGCCCGCACTGACGTGACGTCACCACCTTAGCACCGCCGGCCAGTGTGTGCGCTTGTCGGTCTGTTAAGCATACAGCACGCT